>CM072522.1:7441185-7443685 GCA_036898135.1 Oncomelania hupensis
TGTTGTACGCTATCTAGTACATAATAAGTAATTCAATATCAGTGTTGTGTGTGTGTGGGGGGGGGGGGTGTGTGTGTGTATGTGTATGTGTGAACAGAACAGAACAGAAAATGCATTGCCATTTCAATCTGTAAAACCACAACAGCTTGTTGTACGCTATCTAGTACATAATAAGTAATTCAATATCAGTGTGTGTGTGTGTGTGTGTGTGTGGGGGGGTGTGTGTGTGTGTGTATGTGTATGTGTGAACAGAACAGAACAGAAAATGCATTGCCATTTCAATCTGTTAAAACCACAACAGCTTGTTGTACGCTATCTAGTACATAATAAGTAATTCAATATCAGTGGTGTGTGTGTGTGTGGGGGGGGTGTGTGTGTGTGTGTATGTGTATGTGTGAACAGAACAGAACAGAAAATGCATTGCCATTTCAATCTGTAAAACCACAACAGCTTGTTGTACGCTATCTAGTACATAATAAGTAATTCAATATCAGTGTTGTGTGTGTGTGTGTGTGTGTGTGTGTTGTGTGTGTGTGTGTGTGTGTATGTGTATGTGTGAACAGAACAGAACAGAAAATGCATTGCCATTTCAATCTGTAAAACCACAACAGCTTGTTGTACGCTATCTATTAGTACATAATAAGTAATTCAATATCAGTGTGTGTGTGTGTGGGGGGCGGGGGGGGGGGGGGGCGGGGGGGGGGGGGGGGTGTCATGTGTATGTGTGAACAGAACAGAACAGAAAATGCATTGCCATTTCAATCTGTAAAACCACAACAGCTTGTTGTACGCTATCTAGTACATAATAAGTAATTCAATATCAGTGTGTGTGTGTGTGGGGGGGGGGGGGGTGTGTATGTGTATGTGTGAACAGAACAGAACAGAAAATGCATTGCCATTTCAATCTGTAAAACCACAACAGCTTGTTGTACGCTATCTAGTACATAATAAGTAATTCAATATCAGTGGTGTGTGTGTGTGTGGGGGGGGGGGGGTGTGTGTGTATGTGTATGTGGTGAACAGAACAGAACAGAAAATGCATTGCCATTTCAATCTGTAAAACCACAACAGCTTGTTGTACGCTATCTAGTACATAATAAGTAATTCAATATCAGTGTGGTGTGTGTGTGTGTGGGGGGGGGGTGTGTGTATGTGTATGTGTGAACAGAACAGAACAGAAAATGCATTGCCATTTCAATCTGTAAAACCACAACAGCTTGTTGTACGCTATCTAGTACATAATAAGTAATTCAATATCAGTGGTGTGTGTGTGTGGGGGGGGGTGTGTGTATGTGTATGTGTGAACAGAACAGAACAGAAAATGCATTGCCATTTCAATCTGTAAAACCACAACAGCTTGTTGTACGCTATCTAGTACATAATAAGTAATTCAATATCAGTGTTGTGTGTGTGTGTGGGGGGGTGTGTGTATGTGTATTGTGAACAGAACAGAACAGAAAATGCATTGCCATTTCAATCTGTAAAACCACAACAGCTTGTTGTACGCTATCTAGTACATAATAAGTAATTCAATATCAGTGGTTGTGTGTGTGGGGGGGGGGTGTGTGTATGTGTATGTGTGAACAGAACAGAACAGAAAATGCATTGCCATTTCAATCTGTAAAACACAACAGCTTGTTGTACGCTATCTAGTACATAATAAGTAATTCAATATCAGTGGTGTGTGTGTGTGGGGGGGGGGGGGTGTGTGTATGTGTATGTGTGAACAGAACAGAACAGAAAATGCATTGCCATTTCAATCTGTAAAACCACAACAGCTTGTTGTACGCTATCTAGTACATAATAAGTAATTCAATATCAGTGGGTGTGTGTGTGTGGGGGGTGTGTGTATGTGTATGTGTGAACAGAACAGAACAGAAAATGCATTGCCATTTCAATCTGTAAAACCACAACAGCTTGTTGTACGCTATCTAGTACATAATAAGTAATTCAATATCAGTGGTGTGTGTGTGGGGGGGGGTGTGTATGTGTATGTGTGAACAGAACAGAACAGAAAATGCATTGCCATTTCAATCTGTAAAACCACAACAGCTTGTTGTACGCTATCTAGTACATAATAAGTAATTCAATATCAGTGGTGTGTGTGTGTGTGGGGGGGGGGGGGGTGTGTGTATGTGTGTGTGAACAGAACAGAACAGAAAATGCATTGCCATTTCAATCTGTAAAACCACAACAGCTTGTTGGACGCTATCTAGTACATAATAAGTAATTCAATATCAGTGGTGTGGGGTGGGGGGGGGGTGTGTGTATGTGTGTTGTGTGACAGAACAGAACAGAAAATGCATTGCCATTTCAATCTGTAAAACCACAACAGCTTGTTGGACGCTATCTAGTACATAATAAGTAATTCAATATCAGTGGTGTGTGTGTGGGGGGGGGGGGTGTGTGTATGTGTGTGTGAAACAGAACAGAACAGAAAATGCATTGCCATTTCAATCTGTAAAACCACAACAGCTTGTTGGACGCTATCTAGTACATA
>CM072522.1:7453685-7748685 GCA_036898135.1 Oncomelania hupensis
CTACTATCGCCTATGTAAACGCGCTTTTAAACAAAGATTATAGTCAGTGGCATTGTATTGCCAGTCTAGCCTGTTATGCACCGCTCCTCAAGTTAGCAACTCAGGGGGATGGGGTTAGCACAGTTGGTAGAGCAATTTACTAGGAAAGATTCCTTGTTCGAATCCCGGATTGACCAAATTGTTTTCCCCTTGCCATCAACTGGTTGTCTGGTGCCAGAATAATGTGACCAGTATGCTCTGGTATGGTGCGACTATAATCTACAATTATTAAACTACCCACCACACCCACTCCCTACCACCTCCCTCCTTACCACCACCACCACCCACAATCTTCCACCACACACCCACCCATCACTTTTACCCCTCTCCCCCACCTCCCTACGAATTAGATTATTATGTCAAGCTCCCCAAAACAGGTCGCACTGGCAAAAACGGGACACACTGGCAAAAACGGGGCACACTAGGAAAACGGGGCACCATGACCCAAATATTTATTTGACATGTCAAGGTGGCCTGCAAACCACCCCTCCCCCCACCCCCCCTCACCACCACCACCACCACTATCGGCCAGCTAAAGGACTTTAATGCTGGTGTACTTGATCCTGATTTAAAGTATGCTATCATCAAACGAGAAAATATCTAGTCTTTAACAACGGTGGACTCAGAAATTGATTGGCTTATTAAATTTAAGTGTCAAAGCCCTTACACATTCACAGGACCAAACGATATATTTAAGAAGATTATTAATGCTGGGCCTCTGTTAGTTAGTCTAGTGCCAGATGAAAGTAATCAAGAAAACATCAAAAGCAAAGCCTACAAAAAACTATGCATGTTTTACATAAGAATGATAACACAGGGAAAAACATTAGATTTGTCCTGCAGCCTCCTTTTCAACTAGGTAGTACACCTACAATAGTCCTCGACATAACTGCTCAGTGACCTACGCAGATAAATATTACTGTAATGCCACAGGTGACTTTAAGTTAGGCTGAATTAGACGGGGATCCAAAGACATATTGCAATATTTATGAGGAAAAGAGAAAATGAAAATCAGTATATTTTCTCCTTCTTCCAAGATTAACGCAAAATCTGTTGTAAATCCTCCTGATAGAATATTGCAAATTAACCTAGACAACGTAGACCTGTTAGCATTTTATGTGAGCGAAAAAATATGTATGATAAACAAATAGAATATTTTGTAAATGAACTAAAATCAAGTTAAATAAAGTAATAAAAAGTTAAATATTTTTACTCATTTAAAATGACGACTAAAATGTACCCTGCAGGGGTGGAACCGGAACCAATGCAGCCAAGTGCCCCAACGTTAGAATCGTTAAACACATTTAATTTTAAGGTTCAAACGTTCAGGCTGGAAGAAATAAGGAAAGCAAGGACGAAATTTGAATCAGATATCCAAAAGTACTCTAGATGCAGAAGACGATATTCCAGCGTGTTTAACACAATTAATTATGTTTCTACTGGTCTAAATGTTATTAGTACAGTGGAAGCTGCTACCAGTGTGGGATTATTGGTCACTGGAATTGGTATACCAATTAGTATCGGATTAGATATTGCCTCTTGAGTATCTGCAGTGGTGTCAGTACTACAAGGTGTAATTAATGCTAAAGTATCTAAGAAACTAGAAAAATACTATGGCAATTTTAACATGGCGATATCTAAACTTACAAGTATGAACTTAATAGTTTCGAACGCTCTCGAAGACTCACAGATTACTGCCCAAGAGTTTGTAATTATCTAGCGCGATTTTAAACATTACAATAAGTTGAAGAATGATTTACAATCTAAATCCAGATGTGTAAATAGCAAAGTTAAAGAAATAAAAAAATTATTGAAAGAAGGGAGACTATTAGGACGGAAAGAGCAATTAGATGCCATGAAAACAACGCCCGGTGTTTCAGAATAAATACAGTTCACTTTTACTTTATTCCTGCGCCTGCAGCCCCTCCACCTTATTCACAGTCTCTAATTTATAATAACCTAGGGCGTATGCAAACTCTTTAGTAACCCTTACTCGTTTTGTGTCACTGGCGCATAATGTTTTTTTTTGTTCGTCACTGCAGTGCTTACGACGTGATTTTTAGATTGTATAGTTGTGTTAAGGTAAGGTTTAATTTGTTTTCTATCTAAAGCTTCAAGGTAGTTTTTGTGTCTAATATCTCTATTTTTTATTGTGGCTTTTTAAATACCTTTAGCTCTTGAACGTTTACCTGATTTGTTTCATACTGTACTGCTTAAATCGCAATCCTACATATTATCCTATTAATTTCCCGTTCATTTTGTCTTTCATCAAACCTAACTTCTTTTGGTTTGCTTTGCTGTACAAAGGGTGAGTATCAGAATAGTCACTAGTGTCATAATGTTCTAGTTCCGATTCCAGTTCTTTATAAATGTCTTCAGTAGGGATGTGTAATATACTACTCAAAATAATTGAAGGGCCACTCTCATATTTCATTTAGTTTAATTATTTTTTGCTGCTATCAATAATATCGCTTATATTGCTTATTTCAAAACGTATCCTGTACAGTAACATTCAAGACAATCTTATTCTGACAAGTAATCACATGTGTGAGTTTTGAACTTTCTGCACTGAGTTGAAATACAAACCCAATTTTTACAAAAAAATGACCCTAATTTACTGTTGTCTTGCTAATAAAGCAAAATTTTCAACATTAAAAAGTTATTTGCACGCGAAAGGCTTGCATTTTCTGAGTTCAGTTCAACAATCGGCGCTTTTTTCTGGGTATAAATGGCAGCGCTTTTGCTGCTTTTCTAACCATACCCCCAAGGCGACGATTGACTGATGCGGATAGAGGCAGAGCTATTGCATGGCTTCAGGAAGAGGTGGGGGTGAGAGAAGTTGGCAGGCGGCTGGGAGTGTCCCACTCCGTTGTCCAAAGGCTGCGGGAGCGCTTTAACAACACTGGAAGCGTCCAAGAACCAAAAAGGTCCGGACGCCCCCGCGTTACCACTGCAAGACAAGACCATTTCATCACCCTGTCAGCTCTGAGGATGAGGTCCGCTACAGCAAACACCATCAGAAGACAGCTTCGCGCAGCCAGCAATGTTAACGTCAGCGACCAGACAATTCGCAGCCGTCTACAAGAGGCAAACCTGCGATCAAGACGACCAGCAGTACGGCCTTTGCTCACCCCAGCTCACCGTGCAGCGCGTTTGGCCTGGGCTCGGCGTCATTTGGTGTGGACTAGGCAACATTGGTCAAGGGTGCTCTGTACAGACGAGTCTCGGTTCTCCTTGTCTTTCAACGACCGTCGAGTGAATGTTTGGAGGCGTCCACGGGAGCGTTTTGCTGTTGCGACGGTGCGCGAGCATGACCGCTTTGGTGGTGGATCTGTCATGATGTGGGGTGGCTTCGCATTAAACTTCAGAACACCCCTGCTCCAAATTCATGGCATCTAAAACGATATTGGCTGTAGGGATGACGTCCTACAACATAGGGTTCTTCCAGCTCTGTGGGCCATTGGGGAAGGTGCCATACTGAGCGCGTATCGTCAATGACTTCCTGCAGCAACAGCACGTCATAAGGATGGATTGGCGGCTCGATCACCCGATTTGAACCCCATAGAACATCTGTGGGATGTCTTGGGTCGACAGACACGGGCAAACCTCCCTCCAGGAGCTAACCTTGAAGTTCTGGCCCAAGTTCTCCAGCAAGAGTGGTTGGCCATCCCAGGAAACATCCTCCATAACCTGATACGGTCCATGAGACAACGATGCCAAGACTGCATTGATGCAAACGGTGGCCACACCCGATACTGACTCTATAGATTTTTGGTTTCTAAAGTTTTGATTTTGTAAATGAGGGGTATGTCCAGTTAAATTGAATTTACTCGAATTTAAAGCGACTGATGTCTAAAACAATTTTTGTTATTGATGCAGAAATGATTACAATAAAATATGATGAACTAATAAATTGAATTCGTGTTTCTGATTTAAAGAGAGACCCATATGTCCAAGTGGCCCTTGCATTATTTTGAGTAGTATATTTCAGAATCTGTGTCTGTGTATAAAACTCTAGCTTCTGGGTACTTAGGTTTAAAGTAATCGTAATAAAATTCGAACATTCGCAACTTATAAAGGTCTAAGATGGTCATCCCCATAAACACATGTTTGTCTAGATTAACTTTGGTGGTTTTCATGCTAACAGCATACAGTGAGTCATAAAACTCTTTGTAGCCTAGGTATTGATGTTCATATGTTAATTTAATTGCCTGATTAGGTGTTGTAATTAGCCTAACTGCTTTTCAGAAGGGTTCTCTATAGTTTTACCAAAACATCTGTTATTCAGCAACTTAAAGAAATCTGTTTCAAACATAGACTGTGCTTGTTTTTTAAGCTCAGTGTTGTTTTTTTTTTTTAATGTACCCAGCCAAGACCTTCGTTTGTTTGAACTATAAAAACTTATGAACCTCCGTTACCTTTAACCCGTGTCTTGGTCCTGATTTGGCTCGGAAGAATCTGCTGGACCTAAAGCAATAACCATGTAATGTAATGTAATGTAACCCGTGTCTGACATATAATTGAAAGTTTCTGTAGTGGCAGACATAATTTGATTTTATAAAAAGTTTGGGAATAAGATTAAGTTGCTTGTCTGTTCCTTGTTTTCTTTCCGGCGCTCTTGGGTAATCATTATAAAGACCGTGTAAGGATTCAGGGTATTCGAGATCAACTTCGATTATAAACCCTTTTGGGTGATCTTTAGGTTGTTTTAAAAGCCCCTCTAAACACCATAGGTTTGCAGTTTGGATTAACACATAATTTGAAATCTGAAACCGGCAAAGGTTCACTCATTGCCCAACCATATACATTATTTGTGTCTAAGTACATTATGTAGGCTAATTAGATTTCTGTGTAGGGTCATAGTGTTTAAGGTATTTATTGTTGGCTTTACAATAATTATGCGCTGCCACACTTATTCCACCACCAATGCCTGACTCAATCATTGTCATCATTACCTGGTCAGTTATGAGATCAATTTTAGCTTCACTAAGTTTTAGGAAAGCATCCCAACTGTCATCCCATCCTGGTGAAAAAATATAATGAAAGGGGTTAAGGGAATAATGTTGCAAACTCGTTTCTCTACATTTTTCAAACACATCGGCCAACAGTTCAGTTCAGTTCATAAATTTATAGTCCCAGACACATATAGGAGACTGTCATGGCCAACAAACAGACGTCAGCCTTTAAATATATGTCTTGATAGTCACCCATGGTTTCAAAGCCTAGTGCATTCCAAATAATTGTGGGCGTGTTGGTAATCGGAATTGCTAATACATGTTTTACTGAGTGAGGAATACAGTTTTCTTCCAGTTCTTCAAGCACTTCCCAAGAGTCCATGTGTTCATAAGAATACACACGTTTGCGAATATGTGTAACGTCTGGAGTATATTTACTAGTAATAGGATAGCTGGTTAAGTTCATAGCTAGTGTTCCTAAACTAGATGCCAAGTGTTAATTTAAGAATATACATTAACTGTTATAGGAGAGTGCTGTGATTCGAAGTTGTCAGTGGCATTGAGGGTAACAGGAAAGTTAATGTCTTTAAGATTTAAATTCGTTATGTTATTTTTATACAGTGATATTCTTTCTGGATGTTCTTTAGACTGTAGAGGATATAATTTAGCCAAAACACGCCACATACCCCCGTTGGGGTGCCGGGAGTTTCAGTATAAATAGTATCCCCACTTTCTGGAAATTTAGTGCTTTAAATTCCCACTGTCACTGTCTTTCTCATTTGCTCTTTCTCATTCCTGCTCTGTTCTATCAATCTGCTATACTATCGTCTTCTTCGCTAGCCCAGTCTCCTACCTTTTTTCTTGAAAACTCTTCCGGGATAAGACTCCTTATTTGTGTATGAGGTCTGTTGGATCAGCTTGGGAATATTGGACGCTTTCTGCCAGGTGGTCACTAAGGCTTCCTATAATGTTATTATTTAGCAATGTAGGCATTTTATATGTATGTGTTTTGTTGATAATTTATAATGATGTTTGTATTCTATTTTGTTTTTTTAAACGGGGGTTCGATAAGTTGGGGTGAAGCCTCAGCCGTCCCCTGCGTGGGATGTCTTTATTGTAAAGTGACTGGCTGGTGGAGAACTTTCGGTTTTACCACTAGGGTTGTTTCAGCAGATCTTCTAAGTGGATCGGGGGTTGTCCGGTCCTGGTTTGGCTCGGAAGAGTCCGCTGGACCTAAAGCAATAATAATGTAATGTAATGTAATGTAAAACACGCCACATAAAACATTTGTCGGAGTTCTTAATATTCAACACTGCCTTCTTGTCCTAAATTTCTTTGGGAAGAGGGATATACGATTTTCCTTTGATTGGATTAAACTTAGTACTGTTCAGTTCTAGTGATTCAAAAGTTCCTTCTGTCCACCCAGACCCCTTCAGATTCGCTTGCTCTATACTGTCTTGCAGAGTTATAAGCATTGCTTAAATCTGAAGATTTTAACACTTCAATTTGAGAAGAAGAAACCCACACAGTCAACGTTTCATCAATGCTACCAGGTTTAACAAAGGTTACCTGAGCTAGGATACACAATTTTAGGGGTAATTGGAAATAAAAACTATTGAGTACAAATGGGTAGTTATTCTTAATAGTTTTAATAACATCTCGACTGTCGAGAATGGTAAGTTTTAATTTCTTGAAGACCTCTTTAAACAAAGGAGGTGAGGTGGTGATTATATCAATAACAAAACCATAAATTTAAAATAAAATAAAAACTTAAACTAATTAATTAGGGAAACAACTGCATTTGCATTTACAAACATGATGTTGGTTCATTTTACGAACTTATGAATAAAATTTTTCACAATCTTTCGAAGTAAAATGTATATGGTAGAAAAAGGTTTTATATTATAATTTTTATAATCTACAATTCTATTAAAATCTCCTTTAAATTCTATTTCACATGCAAATTTGAATTTTGTATTAATGTGATGTTGTTTATTATAGTTATTATACATAATGATGCATTTTGTAGGTAAGCCTGCATCCAATATTCATCATCCAATATTTTAAGCATTGGTGTAAGGTCATCTAAGATACTTGGCAAGCTCCTTACTGTGTCCGTCATTTTTAGTCACTTTTATTTTCTTAATTAGGAAGTCCTAATGGTTCTGTATCGGTTGGCACAAGCTGAAGTTCTTTTACAACATTTCTTTGTGGTGTTCTACGATTGCTTCTCGGTCTTTAATCGACAGCGGATCAGGAGACAATACTCTGTCAACTTCCTAAATACTTAAGGACCACACAGGGTCAGTGGCTCTTTTTCTAGTGTCATTTGCAATCTCACCAGGCTAATAAAGGTACCAAACAGTTTTGTTCAACAGAGTTAGGTCGGGCTGACCTGGCTTTGACACAGTAACAAGAGTGTTTCTCTTTAATACCCTCAGCTGGTTTTAATCCCATAACTCTGCTTACTTCTGAATTCATGCCTTGTAAAACTCAATGTAGCCTATAAACCCATTGTGTATTAGCTGACTCAGTAAACAGCTTCATTGAATACTGATATGTGAATAGCCTTTCTGCAAGTTGGCAATTACAATTTTTCTACAATACCCTGCAATCTGTGTAAGTCAACAATTCCCCTCCTCACAATTACGTTATGTTTTAACTAAAGCTGGTTCTCTGCTCTTTTAAATTCAGACACCTTGTAGCATGGAATAAGTCTATGAAATTTAAGAGGTCTTTGTCAATAAATCTTGTGGGACCTCAGTGGAGTTTTTTGTTGTAACAAGTTCCGTGTCTTGAAATCTAGAAGCTATGTCAATGACTGCTAATGTATTTTAATTTCTTTCTCCGTATTTTGTCATGCAAAAGATACAGCATGTCTATTTGATGGGTGTTATTGGGCTTGATGTTTTCATATTTTGGCCTACTTATGTTCTATGGAGCTGGGTAAAACATTTGCCAAACTGCTTGTTAACGTTTAGCTAACCTTTGTTTAACAATGTTTTCTGACAGTCCTGTCTTTTCTGTTAGTTCATCGATGGCCAAGGTTCCTTTCCAATACCCCAGTTCAGAATAATATGCTTTAGACAAACGTGAAGAACAATAAACTACTACCATTCCAAGTACAATTAAGACTAGTTCTCCAGTCTGTCATTGTAGGCTCAATGTTAGGTGTGTAGTAATCAGATAACACTGGTTGTTTTAATGTATGTAGTGTTGTACCAGTAAATAAATAATATTGGTGCAAAGCTTCATCTTCGAATTTTTTTCAGGATGTCCTTCTTCCTTCCTTCTTTTATTAACGAAATCAAACTGCAATAGTCTGGGTTTTTTTCGTTTTAGGCCTGATCTTGTGATAATTTCTAAGTTATGACACTTAGATTCTTCTTTATTGTCTAGTTTTGAAAACAAATGTGATCCTGAAAAGGCTAATGCGTTGACAGCAGCAGTGCCAGGAACCATAGGAGTGCCAGCCATATTTTAATTAGATTTTAGATTTGTGTTCCTATTAAAAATAACTTGAGATGAATTACTCACTCAAGAAGCTATTAATGTTACAGCCACTAACGTTGACGGTTATGCAGAGAAAAGAGAAAGGCTGATGAGTTTGGTTGCCTCAGTAAAATCAAAATTATATTTAGATGTTGATTTAACACCTGAACAAGCACTAAGACTTAAACCTGAAGAGGTCATTACTTTACATAATAGATACAACACAGTGATCGGAGCTCAAATGGTCAAAAGTTTGAGGAGATCCATTATAGATGAGTTTGGTTGCCTCAGTAAAATCAAAATTATATTTAGATGTTGATTTAACACCTGAACAAGCACTAAGACTTAAACCTGAAGAGGTCATTACTTTACATAATAGATACAACACAGTGATCGGAGCTCAAATGGTCAAAAGTTTGAGGACATCCATTATAAAGTTATATACAAAAATGTATCAGCGTTCCTTGTTTTAGATTCTGAAGAAGAATTATTTCACAATTTGAATCAAGATCCTGTTATTAATACATGTCTTAAGGAAGTGACAAGAACTCTGTACTATAAGTTTGGAGGTTTGCTGGCACCATTTCTAGCTGGGTTAATTACTTTCCAACATGTAAATTTATCTGCCATTAAAAATGGACTCTTCCAATTCGGAGATGAATCAGAATACCAAAAGACAGAAGATTATTCTACAGGAGATTCCAATTAACACAATACAAAGAGTGACTAAAAAAAAAAAGTCCCGGACGAATCGCGTCTGGAAACAAATTAGCCGAATATAGTAAATTATACCGATGAAACAGGCAAACAAAAGTGAATATATTAAACAAAGAACACTCAAAAGCAGAACCAATAATGCAACAACAATCATTAGCAACAAAACCTGAAGAATCAGTAGAGCCAAACCAATTGTTTTGAATGAATGAATGAATGAATAATTTATAAAGCGCGTAAATATCTCCACGCCGACGGGCATGATCGCAGCGCTGGTGGGAAGGAGGTGGATAAACACACACACACACACCCACAGACAGTGGCGGGAAGGGTGCATACATCATAACTTAACATTTTAACTTCTTCACTATCACTCAACACATTCTAGCAGGCAGACCAGTCAATTAACATTTATGCAATACTTTCACGCAGTGACTTATGAAATTGGGATGAGATCAGATAATTATACATTTAGATTAGCAAGAAGAGAAGAAATGTGTTTTCAAGTTTCTGCGAAATGCATCGACAGAGTCTGCTCTCTTTATGCCTTCTGGAAGAGCATTCCACCAGACCGGTGCAGTGTATCTGAAAGACCTTTGGCCATACCTCTTAGTCCTACACTGCTTGTGCCCAGGAACAACAAATAAAGACTTGAAAGCTGAGCGGAGGCTGCGAGATGGTTCGTACACATTCAGAAGTTCGAACAGGTATTCAGGAGTGTGCTCTTTAACTGCGCGATAGGCAACTGAAAGCAGTTTGTGTTTAATGCGTTTAATGCGTTCGGGCAAACAAGTTTATTATTTTGTTGCAGTGGCTGGTCTGGGAGCTTCTGGTTACTTGATGTATAAATATTACAAAGGTAACAAGCAAAAACAGAAGCCTCCAAAAACATATAGAAAAAGAAGCCGTTGAATCACCTCCAATATAAAAAATAAATCCATCATTAGGTATATTTTCAATGCAGTACACAAAATTTTACATTAATTTTTGATACATATAAAAATGAGCATGCCATATGAACAGACCATTGTGAATCTCTCCTACCACAGTGGCATTCTAGTTGTACTGAATACATCATACGCAATGATCGCAAAATCTCTGTTTAAAATGAAGCCCATTGAATTAGGAAAATGGATCTCGCAGATATTGGTAAGCTTGTTGAAATTTCAACATTATCTATGGCAACAAAAGACTACCTCGTTAAGCAAAACATACTTCCGCCAGACCTCCACATCCAATCTTTGATCTAATATTCTGTTAAGCCTGGTTTACTGTTTGCCTTTTTTTTAAAAGTAATATTATCAGTAAATTTGTGTTATGTTTGTCATAGCTGCACGAATTTCTATTCAGAAACGCTGATTCACGCACTAGTGCGACAAAATGGAGCAAGCTGACATAACCTATACAAAAATAAGCAGCGCTGCTTGGAAGAATGCTCTCTCTCTCTCCCCTCCCAACACTACCCCCACCCATCCTTCTCTGTATGTTCAGTATTGAAGTATTACTTCGATCGATTTTCACATTCAGTTTCTCAGAAACTAAGTAAATCTACAGTTTTTTGTTTGCACTGTATTGAGAGAGAAAGAGTAGAGTGGCTTCAGCCAACACACTAGAAATGACAAAGCGATGTCACAAGAGGTTTGGCTTGTATGCTTAGACTTCATGGAGTGCAGTCTATATGCGGACATTAATAAGCATGATGGGCAAAATGTAGGGTTACAGTTACTTCAGTATCTGTTTCACTTTCATAATCACGTTTTAGATATAAATTATACAAAATAATACTGAACTCTTATTCTATGCTACTTACTCATGTCTTAAAAATGTTAAAATGTCAAATATAAAAATATAATGTATGTAAATAAATGTCTACATGTCTACTAAATATAAAATGTTTTAAGTGTTAACTATTTAAATGATTACAGCAGTCAACAAGTGTTGAATAGATTTTTGACACCCAGACACAGAAGCGTATAGTGACGTGGCAGTGCTTACAGTGCCACTAAAGCTTCTCCCACTTACCATACCATGGTAAGGAGGGTAGTGGTGGGTGGAGGTGGTAGGGAATGGGTGTGGGGGGGTAGTTTAATAATTGTAGATTATAGTCACACCACACCAGTGACCATGTGGTCACATTATTCTGACACCAGACAACCAGTTGATGTCAAGGGGAAAAAAATGTGATCAGTCCGGGATTCGAACCAGAAGCCTTTACTAGTAAGTCACTCTACCAACTGTGCTAACCCCGTCCCCCTGAATGGGTAACTTGAGGAGTGGTGCATAACTGTCTAAGGTACCGATACAATGCCACTGACTAGACTTTTTGACAAGCTATATGTTTAAAAGCGTGTTCACATAGGTGATAATAGAACACTTAAGTATTGAAATGCTTTTATTTAAGGACAGATTGTGGGGTGAGGAGGTGAGTAATTGGTGAAAATAGATGTATTATGAAAATGAGGGCTTAATTCAAAACAGGATTTAAATCACTTTAAAATAGCATATCTTTTAAAAGAAATAGGTTAAGGGAGGGAGGGAAAGTAGGCGTGGGAGTGAGGTCATCAAAAAGTGCTCATTTTAAGAGAAAAAAATGAATGAGGAAAGATGGTGGTCGTAGAACTCCCTCTTTTCTTATCTCTGTTCGTTTCTTTTCGTTGTAGTTGCTGTGTTTTTGGGGCTGAAAGCCCATATTGTCACGAGCCTGAATAAAATTGAAAAAACAGTGAAACATTGAATAAAATTGAATTCATAAAACTAATTTCAATTCAGAATGCGAAAACATTTGTAAAATGTGTAATTCAAGGAAAACGTTGATTTTGCTTATACTGTAGTCACACATTTGTTATTGTGTACATGTCCAATATTTGGAAATTTTATTAGTAGCTGTGCTAAAAGAAAAAGTAGTAGTAGTAGGATGAGTAGTAGTAGTAGTAGCAGAAACAGCAGTAGCAGTGGTAATATCTGGCTGGGGTAGAAGTTGAAGTATCACCAGAAGTAGCAGACCTAGTAGAAGAGTAGTAGAAATAGCAGCAGCAATAGTAGTAGTAATAGCAATAGTAGTACAACTAGAAGTAGAAGTGAATGAACATAGAAGTTTAACATCTACACTGAACCACCAGAGCAATCATACTGGTAAAATGGACAGTGAAAAATGGCCACTTTCATCTTGCCCACTTCGGGATGAATCATCGGTGTGCCAGGCGAAGGCTCTACCATTTAATTATGGTGGTTGTGAAAGGAGGAGGAGGAGGAGGAGGAGGAGCAGCAGCAGCATTTTTAGTATAATGATTAAAAGTATTCTCACATCCTGTTTGTCCACGTGGCAGCTGAAGACCCTCGCAGCCCAGCACTCGAAGATTGGTCACCATTTTGAAAGGACCTCCGCAGCAGCCGGGGCTGGGGCAGTCTTCGACCAATTCCCTGTCAATCAGTCAGCCAGTCAATCAATTTATAATAATAATAATAATAATAATAATAATAATAATAATAATAATAATAATAATAATAATCGTCATCATCACCATCATCATCATCATCATCATCATAATTATAATATCCTATCCTATCCCGTAACTTGAAGATCGTTAGGGAACCACAGATGATCGTTTAACCAGCGTACTCCATCTTTCTCTGTGCTCAGTAACCCTCATGGCTTCGCTCAGTGTCAAGCCAGTACATTCTCGAATTTTGACAAGCCAGTGCAGGCGAGTAATGTCCCTTACTTGCGAACCGAAAATAGCAGACAACAGCAGGCGTACTATAACATGAGAGAAAAAACGAAAGGTACAGACAATAAATTAACTGATATCGCTTTTAAATTGCCTATGACGGTCGTATAAAGGGCTGCTTAAGACACGGTCGCTGGTCGCATAAACGAGGTTGTCGCATACCAGAGATCATTTATTATTGGAAGTGAATCCGTCAGAAGTTTTCAGGTCACATAACGGAGGGGGTCGTATACCAGAGAGACGGATACCGGAGGTCCCACTGTAATAATAATAATAATAATAATAATAATAATAATAATAATAATAATAATAATAATAATATTTCAAGAAGAAATTAGTTCGTTATTCATTGTTTACATGGTCCAGCGGACTGCAAAGAGCCGAATCAGGACCACAAACTCAAGACCACAACTTGGCTGAAAGAGAACTAACCCCTGATCCGCATAAAAGATCTGCCGAAACAATTATAGTAATAACACTGAAGGCACTCCACCAGCCGGTCACTTTACAATAAAGGCATCCCACGCAGAGGACGCTGAGGCTATAC
The DNA here is from genome assembly GCA_036898135.1 of Oncomelania hupensis. Classification (NCBI taxonomy): domain Eukaryota; kingdom Metazoa; phylum Mollusca; class Gastropoda; order Littorinimorpha; family Pomatiopsidae; genus Oncomelania; species Oncomelania hupensis. Next base: position 7,467,161 of record CM072522.1, read on the forward strand.
CCTAATTTATCGAACCCCGTTTAAAAAAACAAAATAGAATACAAACATCATTATAAAATATCAACAAACCCCATACATATAAAATGCCTACATTGCCAAATAATAATAGCATAGGAAGCCCCAGTGACCATTTGCAGAAAGCGTCCAATATTCCCAAGCTGATCCAACAGACCTCACAGACAAATGAATGAACGAATGAACATTGAGGTTTAACGTCTACATCCAAACCATCCCAGACAAATGAGGAGTTTTGTCCCGGAAGAGTTTTCAAGAAAAAAGGTAGGTGACTGGTCTAGCGAAGAAGAAGATAGTATAATTCACAACTTTCGGCACCTCTCATAAAAACTCGTGGGTATCGCCATTATAAATTAAAGCGAGGTTAAAGTGAAACCAAGTTCTGGTCTGGCTTGTTTTGCTTTTATCAAAGCTTGATGCGTGACTTTTAAATATGGCAAATTGCCGAAAACGACGATTGTTAGAGCCAGAAAACGAGTGGGATAAGTATAAAAACGGTGGAGAAAGTACATGCTCAGTGAAAGGATGCAAAAAACAATCGTAGAGGCCTGTATTTGTGGCGACTTTGGAGGTGCGTCGATCATCGACAGAAAGTGAAACAGGACCTGAAGACTCTTGTAGTTTTCCATAGCTTCGCCGTCGCAACCTTCACAAAACACGAAGTAGTTGACTATGTTAGGCGAGCGTCGTGGCCAAGTGGGCTAAGGCGGGACTAACTTTCCTTGTCCACAAGCCAGAAACCAATGACGCCTGACAGGTGTGGGTTCGAGCCAGCATCTGGGCGTTATGTTTCTCCGAATATTTTTCAAAAATTCACAAATAATGTTAGGTAGGTAGGGTTTAGGCGCGCCACTGGCGATAGAAAGGGATAATAAACTGCAGCCAAAAAAATATTAATAAACTTTAAGGTCGTTGGGGCACCACAGATGATCGTTTAACCAGCGTGCTCCATCTTTCTCTGTCCTCAGCAACCCTCATGGCCTCGCTCAGTGTCAAGCCAGTCCATTCTAGAATATTGCTATTGTGAAACAACTAAGAATACGATGGAATTATGGCAGGCATAACATTATCGCTCATTTAAATCAAGCAAGTATAAACTATGGACTCATTCATTCTATGACTAAACTAAGCAGTTCGCAGCCACGTCAAGTGGTTTTGACGTTGTCTTCAGTACTGTATTCCAATCGTAGAAAGTCAGTGTTTTCAACTGTAAAATTTAACAACCATGGACCCACTAGCTGACATTGTTGAGGCATGTAGAACCTATCCTATCCTATCCCGTTACTCGAAAGTCGTTCTGGCACCACATATGATCGTTTAACCAGCATACTCCACCTTTCTCTGTCCTCACCAACCCTCATGGCTTCGCTCAGTGTCAAGCCAGTCCATTCTCAAGTCAAGTCAAATCAAGTCAAATAATTTTATTGCCAAGGAATATGTCTCAGAATAGAGATAACACGCACACACACACACACACCCACACACACACACGCACACACACACGTGTGTAGAATGCGAAGTAGGGGTGTTCGGTTTTACCGGTTTTCTGGTTAAAATCGGTTCGACTTTCTCACGGTTCGGTAAACCGGTTTGGCCTTAAAAAAAAACCCGGAAAACCGCGGTTTTTCCAAGGGACATCACTCGTCCCGTAAAGCACTAGCAAAATGGCAGAAACATAAAATTCGTAGCGAACACGCGTGGGAAAGCTGACATTTGGAGATTCTTTCTCCTGCGAGAGACAGAAGCAGGAAAGGTTGACCATAATAGCATACAGAACACTTCTTGTTTTTAGTTGCGTTACGTTTTGAGACTTGAAATAAATTGAGTTTGGTTACATTGTAGAATCGAGTTCTCTCTCTCTCTCTCTCTATCTCTCTCTCTCAGCAAGAGCAGTGTGTGTGTGTGGTGTGTGTGTGTGTAGGTGCGTAGGTGTGTGTGTGTGTGTGTGTGCGTTTACGTACCGTAGGTTATGAGGTTGTGTGTAAGACTTTCTGACGGGGTTGTGAGGTACAAAATTTTATGAGGTACATTTTCCTATGACCCCACAGTGCCAACCTCAAAAACCGCTTGCTGAGCTCCCAAGAATATCGCCTATACATTTACCTCACAAAACCGTTGGTGTGCAACCACATATACACACCCACACGGATTTTTGTGTGTATGTCACAACAATGCTACAAATACTCTTACCTCACAACGTGGGCTACCGGGGGAGATGTCATTCTTGATTAAAAACATTCGTCACTGCTCGGCAATTATGTTAAAACTGCCCAAGGTCAGCATAACCTAATATTACGTGAAATATGCTATGCAGTGTATGTACCCCACAACGATGCTAAAAAATGCTTACCTCACACTGTAGGGTAGGTGGGCGTGTGTGTGTGTGTGTGTGTGTGTGTGTGTGTGTGTGTGTGTGTGTGTGTGTGTGTGTGCAACTATAGATGTAAAATCCAGTGTGAAAGCAAGGACTTTTTACAAACGAATTTCACAGAACACAAACTTGGAACAGGCTTTTAATCTTTCAATGTGCATTGTTTTTCTAACCAATATGACATTCGCAACTTCAGATTCCACCAACGGTTTCACAAACTCAAAATTGAAAAGCAAACTCCCAAATCTACCCACAGTGGAGGAGGGAAATAGCCTCTGAGTTAAGTAGCTAGCGACATAAATTCCAAAAAAACATTTCAATACAGAGGTTATTTCCCTGGCTTACTATGCGCCTTTACCCGGGGTAACCAGTTGTAACTTCTAGCCGGTTAACCGGTTTTAAACCGCGGTTTTCTATTGGAAAAACCAGTTAAAAACCGGTTTGAGAAATTGTACCGGTTCCACCCTCTAATGCGAAGACAGGCACTGGGCAATATTCTCGAATGTTGTCTTCCCATCTCTTTTTCTGTCTCCCTCTTCTTCTGCCTCCTTACACTGTGCCTTACAGGATGGTCTTTGCAAGGCTTGATGCTCTGGTGACATAACCATACCACTGAAATCCACTGAAATTTCTGTTTCTTCACCACTGTAAGCGTGTCGTCGTGTTGTCCAAGATTGAAAAGTCATGTAGATCCTATCCTATACCGTAACTCGACAGTCGTTGGGGCACCACATATGATCGTTTAACCAGCGTACTCCATCTTTCTCTGTTCTCTGCAATCCTGATGGTTCCGCTCAAAGTCAAGCCAGTCCATTCTCGAATGTTGTCCTCCCACCTCTTTTTCTGTGTCTCCTTCTTCTTCTGCCTCCTTGCACAGTGCCTTGCATGATGGTCTTTGCAAGGCCTGATACTCTGGTGATGTGCCCATACCATCAGAGTTTCCGTTTCTTCAGCAATGTGAGCATGTCATCGTGTTGTCCAATGGCTTGTGTGATGGTCTGTCGTACTTCGTTGTTGGTGATATGATGGGTATAGGCATCGCCCAGAAGTATTCTGTAGCACCTCATCTCCATGCTTTTGTATTCTTCGTTGAAGATCTGCTGTGAGGGTCCATGTTTCGCAAGCGTATAGGAAGATGGAGATGACAAGGGAGCGCAGCAGCCTTACCTTGGAATATAGACTGATGGTCCTGACTTTCCAAATGGGCTTCAACCTTGTCAGGGCAGCAGTTGTTTGTGCGATCCTGGAGAGGACTTCCTGTCGGGACAAACTGTCGGATACAATGGCTCCTAAATATTTGAAGATATGCACTGTTTTGAGGGATTGGCCTTGGACTTTCATGTCCATGTTGATATCACTGGTGTTGTTGGTCATCATTTTGGTCTTCTCTGCACTTATTTCCATTCCATAGGCTCTTGAGGTGGTGTCAAGCCTCTGTACCAGCTGTTCAGTCTTGTTCTTCTCCAGGACAATCCATCAATGTAATCCGCAAAACGGAGGTTGGAGATTGCTCTACCTCCGAGCATCAAGCCTTGCAAAGACCATCCTGTAAGGCACGGTGTAAGGAGGCAGAAGAAGCGTGAGACAGAAAAACAGGTGGGAACACAACATTCGAGAATATTGCCCACTGCCTGTCTTCGCATTCTACACACGTGTGTGTGTGCGTGTATGTGTGTGTGTGCGTGCGTGCTATCTCTATTCTGTGACATATTCCTTGTGTTTTATCTTGTAAAATTATTTGACTTGACTTGACCCGGAGACCCAGCATGTCCCGAGAACACAGAAGAAGAAGAAATCCTCCCAATTCTCCGAGAAGAAGTTGAGGCAGTTGTGCAATCGCTGAAGAAAGGGGAGTAAGCGGGAGTGAACAACACACCCGTGGAATTCCTTAAAGCAGGAGGAGCAAAGTTTCTTCTATTCTCTCTCTGCTTCCATTTTCTTCTGTTCTCTTTTTGCTGCTCTCTCTGCCTTAGCTTCCTGCTTCTCTACTTCTGTATTGATAAACGCAATTAAATCTGCTCCTGCTAAGTGTAATGCTTCTCCCAATTCCTTGAAGCGCAATCTCAAGGCTACTGGGTCTGACTTTGTCAAAAGTGTCTATGATCAACCTCTGACTCATGCGGAATACAAAAACACTAGCAATATGGCAATTCAATAAAAATAATGCAAAGACCACAAAATTCGTAATCAATAATATAATAAAACAAGAAGTCAAATGGCATACAATAGTTACTTAAGCAAAACCTGCAAAAGAACAATGCAACATACAAGCACAAAAGAATTGAAGCAAAAACGTTTTTAACAAAAGAATGGTGCACCAACACTGTCTCCTTGCCACACTTACAACTATTCTAAACTATAATCTACCACTATTATTTTCCTATTCTTTTATACACAGATCCTGGCAGGCTCGCCAATTGAGATGTGACGGTGGGTCTATTGTTGCTGGGCTCTGCACAATGGAATGCTATTACCCACTCGTCTATCGTCTGCGGGGATCGGTTAGTGTAATCACCCTATAACTAATCTTAATACTTTTAGAAGCTTAGCTCGGTCTGTGTGCGGATAGGGTTATAGAGATAGGGAGAAAAGTGTAATAGCTTCACTGACACACTAGCTCTTGCATGGCTATGAAACATAGGTAGTCCAGCCACTTGTTAACAGTAAATATCACACATTTATTTCCTCTACTCTATACAAAATTCTCTAAACACTCTCTTAACTTAAATGTCCAAATTAACTTCGAATAGTTCGTTCCTTGATGGGTCTATGCTGCTACTGTTCTTGATATTTGCTAACGTCTCATCACTGGGCTATTTGTTCTGTCTGGCCTATTGTTGGTTTCAGGAGAGTGGACTACCGCACAGTCCTTCTATGTCAGTGTGGGTGCATGCTTTCGGTGTCACTTAACTGCAGTTTGAGGTGTGGTGATGGTGTCTCCTCCTTGGTTGTAGGCTATAGGGCTATCGTAGCTCAGTGCTAGATGCTCCACTGCAGGCCGAATGTCAGGGTAGACGCTTAGTGGTCTTCCTCCTGCCTCGGGCCAACGATGCCTGCTCGTCTGCAAAATATGAGACGAATTTCTGCAACACCGTGTTTACTACCCCCGTTGGGGTGCCGGGAGTTTCAGTATAAATAGTATCCCCACTTTCTGGAAATTTAGTGCTTTAAATTCCCACTGTCACTGTCTTTCTCATTTGCTCTTTCTCATTCCTGCTCTGTTCTATCAATCTGCTATACTATCGTCTTCTTTGCTAGACCAGTCTCCTACCTTTTTTCTTGATAACTCTTCCGGGACAAGACTCCTTATTTGTGTATGAGGTCTGTTGGATCAGCTTGGGAATATTGGACGCTTTCTGCCAGGTGGTCACTAGGGCTTCTTATGATGTTAGTAGGGATCTTTCGGAACGGGTGAAAGTGAAAGTGATTGTGTGTTCGTTTCGTCCAACGAGAGGAACGCCGCTGATTCTTACGCCGCGTTACGAAACGAAACGAACGTGTTTCTGTGCGCTTTCGATTCCAGCACCTAGTTTCGTTGTGATTTTGCGCGAGTGACTTCCCCTTCCGCTCAGTCAGCATTTGATTTATTAAATACACATCCTCAATGTCCATGTGAGGATCAAGCGCCACCTCCCAAAACATTGCTTCTGCGTCCATTTCTGAAAAATAAAAAGTAAAATTGTAAAAATTAATCATACAGAATGAGAATATAGATGTGTGTCCAGGTACAGTTGTACTGTTAAAATAAGCCTAGTAATTAGGCCTATTATTATACCATGAAGCAATTAGATAACTGCTTAAAAGGTGCTCCAGTTGTGCCATCTTTTCAAACCATGTTACTTTTAGATTCAATAAATTACTATTACGCTAATTAGTACAACAAGATGATAAAAATAGTCTAACGTTTACATCTTATTGAGCACATACAGGGCAGGCCCAGAGGCAGAGCACTATTACTATTATGCCTACGTAAGGCTTCTTCTAACAAATCATGATTTGACACAAATGAAACGATTAGGTTGAACTTTAAAGATGGATTAGTGCTCTAACATTGAAGATATTTTACATCCTAGCTTCGAGTTTCATTTTTGTCACATAAAACAGTTTTTGGACTGCTGATTGGTGATACAGAATTGAGAATAGATAGATTCTAGACAGCCATGACGGCATGAGGGTTTGGGCACTCTTTTCAGTAGCTCGTTTGAAAATACGTTTTAAGTCTGAGACCGAGTTTAGATCCCCATTATTACTTCTAAAATGGTTGAGTAATGTACCATATACAAATTCAAATCATTTTTGGACATTTTACAAACGATTTAATAACCAAAATGTACTCACGAACATTAGTTCGTGGAAAACCTGATTTCCACAAAGTTTTATTCGTTATGGTAGGCAGACTTCGTGACCTTTCACCACGGGAAGTAAAAGCGTCACATAAATTGCTGACGTCACAACAATAAGTAGTCCCGATTCACATTCACTTTCACTTTCACCCGCTTCCGAAAGATCCCTAGTATTTAGCAATGTAGGCATTTTATATGTATGTGTTTTGTTGATAATTTATAATGATGTTTGTATTCTATTTTGTTTTTGTAAACGGGGGTTCGATAAGTTGGGGTGAAGCCTCAGCCGTCCCCTGCGTGGGATGTCTTTATTGTAAAGTGACTGGCTGGTGGAGAGCTTTCAGTTTTACCACTAGGGTTGTTTCAGCAGATCTTTTATGCGGATCAGGGGTTGTCGGGTCCTGATTGGGCTCGGAAGAGTCCGCTGGACCTAAAGCAATAATAATGTAATGTAACACCGTGTTTACTAAGGGTGTGCAGAGCGTCTCACTGATGGCAGAAATAGCCCTCAGTGATAGCTCCACTATATATATATATATATATATATATATATATATATATATATATATATATATATATATATATATATATATATATATATATATATATCAAGGACTACTATATGAAAGGACAGGCACGCTCTGTGTTCTACCTCTGCTAGCGAAGGCCAGTTTTTGCACCCGCGTAAGAGGCCCTGTTTAGCACTACATAACCTTGCCATGGCGCAGTGATATGAAGTAAACTATTTAACAAAAAACTGAATACTCTTTACTACTACGATGCATTGTATAAATCAGTGATGGAGAAAGTTTTTAAGCTAGGGGTATTTATACCCTCAACCAAAACATGTGGGGGTTTTCATACCCTCATTGCAAACATAAGGGGTTTTTTATACCCCCTTTCAGTTTTTTAGGGGGCACACCAACATACGTAATAAACACTTTGTGTGGAAAGTCTTTTCATCAGTTTGAGTTTCTTCAGCCGGGCCTGGTTGCGGCTCACCTTTTTCTTCTCTTACCGAGCACTCAAAGCCAAAGGCTGACAAAAGTTAGTTTTTCTTTTCCTTCATCTTGTTTTAATTTTTTTTAGCAATTAGTTTTGTCTGGTTCAATTTTCCTTTTCTTCGGCTTCCCCTCAGATCGCTGCTTGGCGGCCATGTTTAATGACGGGTTGTTGTCAGTCTTATATAGCCAATCAAAAGCGTCGAGAAAAAATAGTGAATATTATCGTGCATATGATTGGCTGTTTCTCGGAAGTGACAGAATGAATAGGAGGGGGAGAGAGGGTGGTAGGCGGTCGCGCAGGACGCACAGGCACACGATCCAAATCGAGCGAAAGCTGTACGCACGACCGAAATAGTTGTACCTGGTGATACCTCCCAGCAACTTAGCTTTACGTTTTCATACCCCTTTGGCACTGACTTTGTGCGTGTTTATACCCTTTCATTACATTTTCGTTACGTGATTTCCCAACTCAGTACGTGAAACACGTACGATTGTACGTGATCTCCATCACTGATAAATGGTTTATGTCATTTTTAGTTTATGCAATGACAAATAAAGAACTAATAGCCGCTAATACGTTTTTAAATAACCCAGCATTCTCTCACTATTTTTCAAGGCGTATGTTTAGAACAGAAAAAAGGCGAAGTTTGGTTTCCAACATGGAGGCGTTTTGTTGTAAAATTCCACTTCGCTGAGATTGTTTTTAAGTTTTCTAGCCTGTATTTCATCAACATGCCTAATAAATGTGGTATAGTGAATTGCAAAGGCAATTATAATGATGCTAATAAGTGCCGTGTGTTTAAAGTGCCCAGAGAGGAGTCAGAAAGAAAGAAATGGTTGGATGTCTTGCCGCCATGTGAGAATTTTGTTCTTGATCCTGCAAAGTTTTTTTATCTGTGAGAAACATTGGCCTTCAAATCCTCCCATGATCAAAATCCCAGGTGGTTCCAATTGACCAGCAGTTCCTCCTAGCATCTTTAATGTTCCTTCTTCTTGTTTGCCTACTGCAAAGCCTCCACCTCGCCCTACAAATCTAGAAGACCAACAACTGAAGCACTTTCTGAGGAAAGATAGGATCACTTCATTTTCTGAATTTGCTCCTGACAAAGAGTTGCATAAGAAGTATGATAATTTGATTATTTCTAGATCTGGGGATAAATTTGTTTGTATTTTCATGACAAAGGAATATCAAGAATGTAAACTTACTGTGATAGTTGAAAATAAACCAACCTTGTGCTCTCCACTCATATTGTCTGCTTTTTTGAGGCTGTGCATTTGTCTCAAAATTATGACATTCCTGTGGATGATCTGATTAAGAAAGCTGTGACAATGCTACAGGATCAAGAACTAAATGACAACAAGAAGACAAAAAAATTATATTTCTTAACGCATCAACTCCAACAGCTAACTTCAAAACACTTTTCAATGAGAGACTATTGCTTTGCTGTAGAATCATTTCCCAATTGTAATTATGAACTTTTAAGAGAGTATTTAGTGTTGCCATCCAAGAGAAAGCTACAAGCCATAATATCATCTGTGAATATTGACGAATTGTTGGATAAAACTTTTCAGAAATAGCAGAAAGATCAGCAAAAGAATGTGTTTTTGTTGGTCGATGAAATAAAATTTCGCCCAACAGTTGCATTCTCTGGGGGGATTTTGAATGGCATAGCAACAAATGACCCTAATTCCAGAGCAACATCAATGCTGTGTGTGATGATGAAATGTCTACACAGGGAACCCAGTATCATGGTTTCTGTCACACCAGTCCACAAGTTGACAGCTGCCTACCAGTTCAATGTTGTCAAAGCAGCTGCAGCCAAAGTTGAGAAAGCTGGTGGGATTGTTTTGGGATCCATCACTGACAATCACAAAGTTAATCAGCAATTTTGTAAGCTTTTCTCTCAAATGACTGACTGCTCTTCAAAAGCCACCCACCCATTGGATGAGACTCGTGTCTGGTATCTTTTATTTGACACTGTGCATCTCTTGAAGTGTATCCGCAACAATTGGATCACTGAAAAGTGCCAGAGACTGACGCTGGACAAACAGTCTGTTGGATCATTCTTGGATGTAAAGAAGCTGTATGAGGCTGAGAAACACAGTATCTTAAAGACCTCTCCTCTCACTCAAGCGGCAGTCTATCCTTCTAAACTTCAACTGCAGAATGTTCAGCATGTACTGAAAGTTTTCAATGACAAAGTGGTGGCTGGACTCAAGTTACAAGGGAATCATGAAACTGCTAACTTTATTCAAACTGTTCTGGATTGGTGGAATATGGTCAATGTTTCAGCAAAAGGACAAGATATCCGCATGAACGATCCACATCGAAGTGTTCAAGACAAACAATCAACCAATTTAACTAAATTTCTTCATCAGTTTGAAGCTGCAGATTCAGGGCATGGTTCAGGTCGAAAAGAACGTCTAACTCATGATACCAAGAAGGCCTTGGGGCAAACAATGAAAGGACTTGTTTCTGTTTGTAACCACTTAGTGACAAATGCAGGATTTGACTATGTTTTGCTGCGAGAAATTCAGAGTGACAGGATTGAAGGCGAATTTTCAGTGTATCGACAGTCCACAGGAGCAAATGCCTTCATGACATCCAGTGATGTTCTTGCAGCATGTAAAAAACGCCTAGCTAGACATGCTGCATCATATCTCCAGTCACTGGAATTCCAAAAGGAGGAAAATAAACACACCTGTGTGGGCTCTATAAATAATGATGATGCTGCTTTTATAGAAAGTAGCATAGAGAATGTCACTCTGACCACTAATGAAGATAGCAGTGCTGCTTATGTGGCTGGATGGCTGGAGCGTAAGTGTGAAGATCAGATCAAGTTTGATGATGAAGAACCTTTAGTGACAAGTGAAGTGAAGGATTTTGTCGAGGAAGTATCTAGGGGGTTACTTAACGTTCCTCATGAATGTACCTATGAACTTGTCCGAGTTGGACTGACTTTTGTCAAAAATGCAAGGCATAGAGCATGTTGTCGCCAGAGACTTGTTGCGAATTTATCCACAATGCAGCAATTCTATGACATTGGCCCACAATGTGAAATATTAATGAGACATTTGGCAAATGTGCTTTTGAGTGGATTGCACAATTTAGAAAAAGATCATCAAAAGAATGGACTACTTCTTCAGACATCTATCAAACGAGCTCGTCTGTTGGATGAATTCATTTTTGCTGTGCTGGTAAGCTAATTTTGTTTTATACGCTGTTTACATGTTCAATAATAATTTCTAATGCAATTTTAAAAACATTAATTGAATACAACAACCATAATGACATGAGTAGTGAAGCTTGTTTAAAAAAAAAAGTCACAGGTAAGGAGAAAATGAATGGCCTTCGCTAGCAAAGGCAGAACATAGAGCGTGCATGTCCTTTCATATAGTAGTCCTTGATATATATATATATATATATATATATATATATATATATATATATATATATATATATAGATAGATAGATAGATAGATAGATAGATATATATATATATATATATATATATATATATATATATATATATATATATATATATATATATATATATATATATATATATATATATATATATATATATGCGACGAACAATCTTCTATGTCCGTGATCCACTGGAATCTCCACTCTAATTCCTATACATATACACATCATGGCTAAACTAAACACATGCAGAAGTAATTAACAATATACATATTCTCCGGTACAGCCACTGGTCTGCAATAATACACATAGGAGAAACAACAGTGGGTCCATAGGGGATACCTCATGGTGGCGAAACCAGTCGAGTGTCCACCACGTGGTCAAGCATAGTTTGACTAACATTCACTATTCTAAACATGGCAAAACTTCACAAACATAATACAGCAATAATATCAATAAAGCTCGATGAAACAAAAGATAGATCATTTACCTTTTCGACAATGTCAGGCTGTGGCTATACTAGGTTGAATTGAATTTCACCCGTCCCTGCTTTAGTCTTCTGCTAGCGATCTTTCAGAGCGTTGCTCCGTCTCGTGTGAGAGTTTGGCACAGAATGACTACCTATTGTAGTGGTCAGCAAAAGCCCGCGAAAACTGGTACTACAAGTGGCGCCTCCAGCGGGTGTCTCTGGCCATACGTCAGCTGAATGAGGTCACTGCCTAACTGAGCCAGCGTTAGTGTACACATGCTTAGCACACAACTGACTTGCATCGTCTGCTTGGCATCAACTTTAATTTACAAAGGCTAGAGCAGGCTGAACTATTTAAGGTGAGAAGTCTTAGTGCATGGTCTAAATAGCCTTCTGTGACAATCTTGAATGTGAGTTTTTATGTCTTTATCCATTCATGGCAAGTAGAACCGTTCCCGAAGTAGTTCCGTGGACCTGTCAACTCTCAAATGTCAGACGTCATCATGAACATCCTTAAGAGCATCTTCTCTGTGAGCCTCTGGCACCAACAGCTGCAGGGCGTGTTTTTCGTCATCCATCCAACGACGATACAGTCCCCATCCTGCACAGAGCTGAACATAGTAATAGTGTACCCCCTCTGCTACTGACCTTGGCTGACTTATTACTCAGATGCTGAATTACTCCATAAAGAATTTCACCCTGTCGCTGCTCTCCTCTCCAGTCAGGGTTGCTTGCTGTGCTGGTCCCCCCCCCCTAACCTACCTCACCCGATCGACTGCTGTGACAAACAGACCGTCGCTGACAATGGAGAATCCACTTATTTCCCTTGAAGATCTGCCACCACAATATCTTCAGACATAGTCGTGTCTCGGATCCAGGGAATACGGGACAAGGCATCAGCATCTTGGTTTGTTTTGCCTGTCTTGGACTCTAGGCTGAAGTCATAGTTGGCTAGTTGTGCAACCCATCTGTGGCCCGCTGCATCCAGCTTCACGTAAGTGATAGGATTATTGTCAGTCTTCACAACAAACATGTTCCCATAATAATAATAATAATAATAATGGGATTTATATTGCGCTCATTTCCAACAAAGTTCAAGGCGCGCAAAAAAAAAAAAAAAAAAAAAAAAAAAAAACGAGACCGCACACAGCTCTAAAAGAGCACACACAGAACAAACGACTGTACATCAACTGGGACACGCGTTAATAGTCTACAGAGCGCTCTTGGAAATGACTAGTTTTGCAGGGAGTAACATTTGCGAAAAATGTGTGTCTTAAGCTGGGTCTTGAAGGCGGGGTGAGATGCGAGCGATCGGAGCTCGAGGGGAAGATTGTTCCATGCTGAAGGGCCGGTGAACGTGAAGGCTCTTTCGCCAGAGGTGGTAAGTTTGGCTCGAGGAATTCTGCACAATCGTGTGTCGGCAGCAGATCGGAGGGAGCGAGACGGGGTGTAGAGGTGAAGACATTGGCTGAGATAGGCAGGGGCAGAGTTTGAAAGGCATTTATGACAGAGGCAGCACAGTTTGTAGTTGATGCGCTCTTCAATGGGTAACCAGTGAAGAGAATGGAGGAGAGGAGTTACGTGGTCAGTTTTTCTTTTGTTGAGGATCAGGCGGGCAGCGTTGTTTTGGACCCGTTGAAGAGGGTGGATGTGCTTAGACGGAGAATTGGCAAGAAGGGATTTGCAGTAGTCAAGTCTGGAAAAGATCAGAGAGACGATGAGTTTGGTGCAGGTTTCATGGGTCAGGAAGTGGCGGACTGAAGAAATTTGCCGGAGGTGGTAGTAGCAGGTTTTGGTCAAAGATGAGATCTGAGGTTTCATGGTAAGGGTGGAATCGAGGATTACACCCAAACTTTTTACTTGGTCAGAGAAGGGTATTGAAGTGTCTTCAAGGTCAAGGGAGGATGTGGCAATGGTAGAGAGTTTGTGTTGAGTACCAGTCAGAAGTGCTTCTGTTTTGTCGCTGTTTAGTTTTAACTTGTTTTCTGTCATCCAGTTTTTAAGATCAGAGATGCAGGTGGAGATGGAGGACAGCATATTGTCAACACCATTAGGTTTTGAGCTGGAGTGAAGTTGGGTGTCGTCAGCAAATGACTGATGCTGGAGGTTGTGGCGGTTAATTATTTGTGAAATGGGCTGAGTGTAGAGGGTGAAGAGCACTGGACCAAGGACTGAGCCCTGGGGTACTCCACAGGAGACGGTTGCTGGCTGAGAAGAATTGGAGTTTGTAACAACGGTTTGAGTCCTGTCAGTTAAATATGATTCTAACCAGGCCAACGCGGTGTCTTGGATGCCAAAGATGTCATGGGGGCGACGTAGTAGGATTTGGTGGTCGATCGTGTCGAACGCAGCCGATAGGTCTAGTAAGACAAGGGCCGATATTTCACCATTGTCTGCTGCATTGCGAAGATCTGACGTCATGCGCAGAAGGGCAGTTTCGGTACTATGTAATGGGCGGTACGCAGACTGATTGGGAGGTAGAAGAGAATGGAGGGAGAGATGTTGGTTAAGCTGTTCGAGGACAAGGCGTTCAAGAAGTTTTGAGAGGAAGCTGAGGTTTGATACAGGCCTGTAGTTTTTGAGGTCGTTATGATCAAGATTGGGCTTTTTGAGAAGGGGGCGGACAATAGCTGACTTGTATGTATGAGGAAAGCTGCCGGAAGCCAAAGAAGAGTTGATGACTGCAGCGATGTGAGGAAGGATTTTGTCAATGATTTTTGAGAGGAGACACGCTGGTAGAGGGTCAAGTTCGCAGGTTTTCAGGGTCATGTTTTAGAGAGTTTTCTTGATGTGCTCAACGGAGACAGGTTGGAACATTGTTAGTGGAGATCCAGAGAAAAGTGAGGGAGGGGGTGATGGAGTGAAGGGTGTTTGATCAAGGTCAGAGCGGAGGCGGTCAATTTTGTTGATGAAGAATGCTGAGAATAGTTCAGGGAGAGCTTGGGGGTCGTAGACAGTTGGAAGAGGAGAAGCAGTTGGACGGCCGAGGAGGTTGAACAAAACAGAATAAAGTTCTTTCGAGGTTGATGCTGTCGCGATGGCTTTGTTGAAGAATGCAGATTTGGCGTCTATGATAGAGGTTTTGACTTTATGTTTTTTATCGTTGTAGATCTGACGATGAACTTCTAGCTTGGATTTCCGATAGGCACGTTCAGCTCAGCGGCGTTCTTGTTTGGCTTCATGTATCAACTGAGTGTACCATGGTGCTGGTGGCCTATCAGGAAGGGTTCGGGACGAGGACGGAGCATGCCGGTCGAGGAGGTTTAATAGCGTAGAGTCTAAGTGGGCGGTGATGTCTGGGGTTGGGGGAGGTTGTGAAAGAAGTTGAACAGCCTCTTCAGTGAAGGCATCGATATCTACAGCTTTCAGCTTTCGACGAGTAACTACTCTTCTCTGCTTGGCTGGTTTGGCTGTGTTGACGGCAAAGTTTACAACTGAGTGGTCGGAGATGGGGTCATCAGCTAGGTCTGTGAAAGAAACTTGTTGGTCAGAGGGGCGGTAGATGATCCAGTCCAGGATATGTCCGAACTTTTGTGTTGGTATTGGGACGAGCTGGTCCAGGTTGAAATGGCCAAGGAGTCGTTTCATTCGCTTGACGTCGGAGCGGTGAACATCATCCCAGTGAATGTTAATATCACCCAAGAGTAGTGTACTGATGTTGGTAGTGTTGTAATGTTCAAGAGTCTCTGTAAATTCCTCAAAGAAAACTGATTCTTTCAGTTGGTTTACTTGATTTGGTGGGGGGGGGGGGCGATAGATGCAGAGAAAGTTGAGTGTGGAGGTGGATTTGAAGTTGATCTGAACAGCTTTAAACGTGGGGTGTGTGAATGGAAGGTCAGTGGTGAAGCTTAAGGATGAATGTAGATGTTCTTTGTAAATGACAGCTATTCCGCCGCCAGATCTAATGAATGGCCTGGGAAAGGATTGTATCTTGTATCCTTCAGGTGTTAGTTTTTTACATGTTGGTGCATCATGGTCACGGAGCCAGGTTTCAGTGATGAAAAAGATATCAAGGTCTTTGTCTAGAATATAATCGGCAATCAGATCTGCCTTGCCTTTCGGCCGTACGGACTGAGCGTTGAGAAGACCTGCTAGCAAACGACCTGCTGTTTGGGGTGTTTGGGGATTGGGGCAGCTGTAAAGTCTCAACCCATTGAGCTCGGCAGTTTGAATACTTGGATCCGGTGCAGAGGGGTTTGGAGATGGAAATGAGGTAGTGGCAAAGGGGAATTGAAGTTGACTTGCAGGGCTAGTGGGGCTAGATGTGGGCGTCTTTGCTCGTGTGGATGATGAAGGGTTGGAGACAGGTGTAGTTGCAGCGCTAGTTGCACCGCCGATGAGGGCAGCGCCGGGTGTAGTTGCACCACCGATGAGGGCAGCGCCGGGTGTAGCTGCACCACCGATGAGGGCAGCGCAAGGTGTAATGGATGCAGAGGTGTAAGAGTGGAAATGACTACTCTCAGTAGGATTGCCAGAGAACCGATGATAGTTCAAGATTGCAGTGTTTTTAAGTGCCAAACACCGTGGCAGCAGGCTGTAAACCGGAATATGTGAAGCGGGAGGGAGGTTGTGCCATAAGCGATGTAAGCGTCCAGATCGCGAGCCGCGAGGCTTTGTGCGCAGTATGCCTAAACTTTTTATTCTTTGATATACATCAGTAGGAAGTTTGCTTTTGGTAGTGGGTCTGAGTTGACGTAGCTGGTAGGCATTCATTGTAAAGTTCAGTCAAGGTCAATCGCAATTTCATTGATAAGGCAAGTAAAGATGTACTGAACACAGTTCAAAACAAAACTTGTCAATGGGATTTGCTTGTTGTAATAGCTAAATCAAATGTTATTGTAATTATTTTCCACGCTACTGATAAACTCAATTTAACAATTAAAGTCACTGTATCACTAGTCAAAGGCTGATAAGGGGTCTAATGCATGGCGACTGACTTGTAGAGCGCCTAGTAAGTGCGTGGTTAGTTATAAACTTTCATGTAGTTGCGAACTACGGTAGAGCGCTATGCACGTATGCAACCCATCTGTTGACTGGCCATCTGGTAAATGTCAGAGATAAGAGTGCTGGGGAAAAAGGAGGGTCTAGCAGCTATAGCATCATGCCTTTCCTGCTTGCTCTAACTTGTAGTGTGAGACACAGAACTTCACTGCCCTACAAAACTAAAAGTTTCTGCGGTGGCGGTGTGTCTTATTTTACAAAACAGAGTATGAAATGTTGATATATCTACAAATTATTAACACCACTGTAAAGTGCACACCAAGACACATACACTGATATAAAACTTGGACAGATGTATCCACTTATTCCTTCACAAAATCACACCATTCACAGAGCTCCACACACTTGCAGCCTGCTGGCGCCAACACTTTCACGCATAGAGGTAGTCATGAAACTTGTCAGTCACCGACCATTTTAACGCCACAAATTCAAGTTTATGAGGGTAATGGCGTTCAGCGTTGGACAAGCTGCGACTGGCGTAGGCAACCACTCTCTCTTGACCGTCTCGTTCTTGAAAAAGAACTGCCCCCAGACCTTCTGTACTTGCGTCCTGATGGAGAATGAAGGGTTTCTAAGAATCAGCATAGGCCAGTACTGGTGCAGATACTAGCAGAGACTTCAGTTTATCAAAAGCAGTTTGTTGGTCTTCGCTCCAGAGGAACATGGCATGACTTCTCTTTGACGACTTTTCTTTCCTGCTTGTAGCTGATCCTGCAGTAACGTCATGAAGAGGTCTTACTACGCTGGCAAAGTTAGGTACAAACTGTCGATAGAAGCCTGCAAAGCCTAAAAAGCTCTGAACTTCCTTGACAGCCTTAGCAATGGGCCACTCTTATACACAGCGGATCTTGTCAGGATCCGCCTGGACTCCCCTCCGCTGAGATAACATGGCCCAGAAACTTCAAAGAACGCTGCAGAAGTTCAGTCTACGCTTGTGGGAAAGGTCTGACTTCACTGTGAAATATTAATGTCTTCCATGGTGTTACTTTTGGGTGTACAAGACTGAAAACATGACCTCAGACTCACTTTAAAGGATGGCACTTACAAATAGGAACAGACAGCTATCCAAAGCATGCAGTGCAAGAAAAGCACAGAAATCACAGGTAATATTCATCCCTTCCGAAGTAATTTTTTTCATTTTTGTAACAACATAGATCTAGGTAGGTTGACACGTACTGGATCCAGAGCTTCTACTTTCATTCTAAAAATTGCAGATTCGTAAAAACGGTAGCAGCAGCTGCAGCACAACTACCACCATCCAACAAACGCAGCAATACAACCGCAACATATTTTAACCCATAGCATTGTTCTTCGTATTATAACAGTCGACATTCTATAATGGCCTGTCTTAGCTGGAAGGTTCCTGGAAGGTCGGTGGAGGTTCACGAATCTTTTTCCGGTAATCTTAGATTCCTGAACCTTTTTTTGGTCTTTTCTCGAGGTTCTCCAATCTAGGTTCCTGAGCCTTTTTTGGGTGTCCAAAAGGTTCAGGAGCTTAAATTCCTGATCTGAGAACCTCGAAAAAAGGTTCGTGAACTAGACCAAAAAGGTTCAGGAACCTAGGTTCGGGATCTAAGAACCTCGAAAAAAAGGTTCGTGAACCTCCACGGACCTTTTTAATTAAGACGGGCCATAGCGATTCCACGAAATCCGATTCCAAACTTCCGTTGTAAGAAACTAGCTGCACACTCACTAGCAACATTGGTGTACACAATAAAACCAAACAAAAACAAAAGCATAAGCAATTTCTGCTCTACACAAAACTAAATATAAAACAACTAAAAAAAACTAAATGAAAAAAATTGCTTATGCTTTTGTTTTTGTTTGGTTTTAAAAGTAGTTAAAGACAAGAGTAAAGCCTATAACGCCTATCGCAAAAGACAGAACGAGGACACCCATGTAGCCTATAGGGCTGCTAGGGCTAAATGCAAACTTGCCATCCTTCAAGCAAAAGAATCATATTGGTCCAATTACATAAATAACAATATCACTGACTATAAGGACACTACTAAACTCTGGAAAAAAAGTGAAGAAAATTAAGTGCCGCGTGAACATGCCGGAGCAACCTTTAAAGGTGGACGGTGGCAAAACATCCAATAATCAGGAAAAAGCTGAAGTGTTAGCCTCTACCTTCGCTGCCGCAAGTCAGACAGCATCGTTGCCCGCCCACCGGCAGCACTTCAGGAAAGAATGCGAAAAGTCTTTCTCTGCTCCTCCGCCCGACAACTCATCAGCACTTAACCATGCATTCTATATGACAGAATTGAAAAAAGCGATTATACAAATTAAACAACATAAAAAGTCCACAGGTATAGACCCGATATCGTATCAGATAATAAAACATTTCCCAGAAAATATTCTCGAAGTACTCCTAGATATTTACAACAAATGCTGGTTGGAGGGCGCGGTCCCGGCTCAGTGGAAACACGCTACGGTCATTCCTCTCTTAAAACACGGTAAATCAAGAACCAGTCCCAATAGCTATCGGCCTATATCGCTCACACCTCATCTTGGAAAGCTTTATGAAAGAATTATAAAGAACAGACTAGAATTTCATCTAGAGAGGAACAAAGTCATTCCTGTATTTCAGGCAGGTTTCAGAAGGGGCAGGGGTTGCGCCGACCACCTAGTCAAACTTTCCGCCCAAGTAAAGAAGGCCATAGCTAAAGGTAATCCTACACTAGCATGTTTCTTTGATATAAAATGTGCGTACGATTCTGTCTGGCTCGGAAGGCTGATGCAAAAGTTGTCCTGCATTGGCATCAACGGGCGCATGTACGAAGCGCTCCGGGCTCTGCTCTGGAACCGTACGATGCAAGTTAAGATAGGCGTGGCACTCTCCAGCATCCACAAGCTGGACATGGGAGTGGCTCAAGGTAGCATAATTGCGCCGACATGTTTCTCCGTCATGTTGCATGACATAGTCAATGTAAAACTAACCCAAGCAAATTTAACACTATAGGCTGACGATATTGCTCTATGGAGCACGACACAGCGCTTTAAGAAACTTAACACGACATACGCCTGTAGACTGACACGCCAACGATTTCAGGCAAATGTTGACAAAATCGTCCAGTATATGGTTGAAAATGGGTTTCAGTTCTCACCAGACAAAACGTCCTTTATTATATTTAACGCAGGCAGAAAAAAAATACGGAAAGGTGATTTGTACGTGTTTGTTCAGGGTTGTAGAGTAAATCCCGTTAAAGATGCTAAGTATCTGGGAGTAACTATGGATCAGAGTCTCACATGGAAAAAACACATTACAAACAACATTGATAAAACTAAGTCAGCCTGGAACCTGTTAAAGATTCTTCAGAGAACACCAGGATGTAATAATACAAAGTCTCTGCTCTATGTCGCAAAAGCAATACTGCGCTCCCGACTGATGTACGGTCAGGAAGCCTATTTTTCGGCAGCGAAGTCTTATTTACAAAGAATCGAAAGTAAAGAATGTAGCATCCTCAGGATGATTCTGGGCCTTGCCAGGCACACCCCCAGGGAGGTCGTGTATAGAGAGGCAGGCTGGCTCCCCTTAGGAGTTGAGAGAGAACTGAGGTGTGCGCAGTATAAAGTCAGGTCCCGTATCGTTGAAAATTCCACTCTCGTAGAATTATAACTTAACTTCGACGATGATGACCGTATACATACAAGAATTAACAGGTATCCCACTATAGCTGCCAAAACATTATCATATGGGAAATACACAGAAGCAAATATTGATCTTTCCTCCGTTTCAAAACTTCCGCAGAGCATCATCCCTCCATGGTTGCTTTTAGTTCCGTCATGCTCCTATAGCTACTCAACTTACAACAAGATAACCCGCTGCTTATCAGTAGTTTAGCGAGGGAGCGGCTGGCCACAGAGTTCAGTCAACATCTTCAGATATTTACCGACGGCTCTAAGCTCGACTCAGGTCAAGTAGGTTGCGCTATGTATATCCCCGACTTTAACGTCACAAAGAAACTTAGGCTAGATGATGATATTTCCATTTGTTCGGCAGAACTATTCGCTATCAGTGCCGCGTTGTCATTTATCTCGGATCTTCCCCAGCAGCTGCTCCTTGTGGTGATTGTAACGGACTCTAAGCCATCACTGCAAGCGCTGGAAAATCCCGGCAAAAACAGATTCGACCTCCTGTTGGAATGTCTCCATATGCATCACCAACTGGTGGTTAGGGGCACTCGGGTAGATTTCTTGTGGGTGCCCAGCCACACCAATATCCATGGTAACGCAATGGCTGATAGCGCGGCTAAACAGGCTGCTGCATTGCCCACGGTCACACACATAATCGGACAAACCAAATCAGAACTATGTAAAAAAATTAAGAAAACCGCTATTGACAAATGGAAAGCAAAATACAACGAAATAGCAACATCGCGGCACTGGCCCGTTTGTCATGCTCTGGAATACTCGGCACCTGATTACTTAACAACAATGGAAACCGCGCTATTTCACCGACTTAAGACTGGCTACCTAAAGTTCCATATAAACCCCGCTGCCTGTGTCTGTGGCCGGCCGCTCACGAGTCAACATCTCTATGATTGCCCGAGTGTCATTCCAACGTTTACAGACTTTCAATATCTAATGCATAAATATGAAATTGCCAGGCCCACTTCGGCGCTGCTCTCGCCCCATCCACAAGCAGGGTGGAGGATCACGAAAGCTCTAATCAGAAATTTATTTAGATCACCCGCTTGAAACTTTTTGTAATGAACGAGCGGATGGTGTGAATGTTTGCGTGTGGGTGGGAGGGGGCTGGTGGAGGGAGAGGAGGTGCGTGGATGTGTGCGAGGGTGGCTAGCTGAGATTCAGTTGCTGAGGCGGAGGATGTTGGTGTGATGCTGGCGCTGTTGTTGCCTCGCCCATGCCAGCCAGGTTTGGTGAAGCTCGGGCTTTTTTTTAATTTTATTTTTATTTTTTGTATTTTTTTTTCTCTGGCTGCTGCTTTTGGTGGTTGGGTCCGGGCGAGTGATCATGTTGTGATGAGTGGTCTACAGTGTACCGCGCTATTTGTGACAATAGTATGGGTGGTGGTGATGATGGTGATTATGGTTTAGATACAAAACGTTATGTTGAATGATGATCTTAAATTGTTATTATCATTTTTAAATCAGGCATTTTAATCGTTAAAAAAATTCACCTTAAAAAATTGATTTTAGTGTTGTCCTTGATTTGGAGACATTATTGTTATTATAGTTGTTATTGGTAAAATCTAATATGCTTATAGCATCCGTATCTAATTGAGTAGTATGTTACTTTTTACCCGGGTTATTTTATTCCTTT
This sequence comes from Oncomelania hupensis, assembly GCA_036898135.1. Lineage (NCBI taxonomy): Eukaryota > Metazoa > Mollusca > Gastropoda > Littorinimorpha > Pomatiopsidae > Oncomelania > Oncomelania hupensis. The sequence continues at coordinate 7,489,077 of CM072522.1, forward strand.
TTATGGCTGTATCACTTGTATATATTATACGTTTGTTGTAACAATGTATTATGTTAATATTGATATGTGATACGGTAACATGTTTACTTTTTCTTCTTTTAATCACTATTTACATAATCAAACGCGAGGCTGTGGTAAGTCTTAGTTACTCCACTTAGTAATCGCCCTGAGTGCTTGGAGTGTGTGTGTTTAGGCGTGTGTTCAGGAGTGGGAGTGCGCGCGAGTGTTTTGTTTTGGCTTTATTAAACAATGATATGTGGAAAATGTATTAAACTGCAAATGTTATGTGTACAATCAAACACGTAAAGTGTGTATGTATTTTTGAGCTGTATGGTCTTATGAATAAGTATGCTATTTTTATATCTGAAAGCTACAGCGCTTATTAGTTAGGTATTATTAAGGCTTTGAGTAGCGATGTTATAGTTGCATATGAAGTTATGTTGGGTTATTTGGCTTGTATGTTTTTAAATAACAAAACAATTAGGCCGGAATTTTATAAATTTTAATAATTAGTAACTGTGTGTACATATTTTTAATTTTACAAAGAGCGATATAAAGCTGACACTGTGTACATGGCGTGAAAGATGAGTTGAATGCAGTTGTATGTGCATATTATTGTGGTTGTATTGTTATTTTATAGTGATAATTGTGTTGTCATATCCTGCTTTTAGCCTTTAGTGTAAATAGGCGCAAGCCTCCTGCACTTTAAATGGAATAAAATGGAATGGAAAAATGGTTTTATTGTGTACACCAATGTTGCTAGTGTGTATATATATCAGGGATAGCTCAGTCGTCAGAGCGCACGACTTGTGTACGCGCGTCTCGGGAGACGTGGGTTCGAATCCTGACTTCAGCAAACTATTGTGTGATTGCTGGATATTTGTGGCCAGCGCTTTGAAAAGCTCTCTGAGCTTGTAAGTGGGCTATATAAGAGTAATCTCTTTCTTATATATATATAAGAGAATGAGACTTAAATAATAAATGCATGATGATGCACACAACTAAACAAAAAGAAAGCGAAACATTTACAATTTTAACTGTAACATAAAATCCAAGGCAAAAGTGCACAGCGTCGTTGTGACTGACGAAATCTATATTCCCTCTATTCACTTTCAGCCGCCTATGAGGAGGCCTTCCCTTCTGGTCACGCGGGATTGAACATCATTACATACGGAGGCCAGCCAGTCACTAGCCTTCCCCTTCTTACGAGAAGAGGAGTGTGCGGACAACGCGACTGTAAGTGAGATCACCGACTAATAAAGTCCAAGCCAATTTGCAACAGGTCTCAGTCAAAGTCTGCTGAGACAATGAACACAGGGAAGAGACCTCATCAATCTGTGTGAGTGATGTACTGACCTGGCCTTGCTGGCAGCGCTAGTGTAGATCCTCAGCATAAAGTGTCCTAAGTGTCCGCCCTGATAGGTGGTGGGCAGGACCACGTAGCGACCCCGCCACAGTTTTACCGTGCCGAAAATAGAGCGTTCTTCTTTATAGTCGGACGTAAACATTCGGTCTCCTGCCACGTGCACGCGGTACTTTCGGTTATCCTCCACCTGTATTACCACAAACACACACACACACACAGGCACACACACACAAAAACAAACACACACACACACACACAACCTAATAAGAAAGTAAGGTCAAAGAGCTGCTGAATGAACAAATGACTAATGCGCGAGACTCGATGGAAGAAGAGGAGGATGAGAAGGAAGAGAAAGAGGAGGAGGAAAAGAAGAGGAGATGAAAGAGGAAAGGGAGGACGTCCCTTTATACAGGCACACAGACATAACAGAAATGTAGCCAAGGCCATGTGTGACCGTCCAGCCGAAAAACAGAATATAGATGAGGTTGGTGCGGCAGGTGTGTCTCGCAGATTATTCTCAGGGTGAAAATCTGCTCAGTGGTACTTCGCCCTGCCCTGAATCATGCTTATTCTTCAGCTATGATTTGCTCAGCTTGGGGTTTCACCCTGTTGGATATTATTTTCAGGATCTAGGAGGATTTTACTGGGGTGGCTGATGAGGCTGATGGTGCGATAGTTTTGACACTTCTGAAGGTTATCCTTTTTGGGAAGAGTGATGACAAGCGATTGGGTCAATGGTGTAGACCACTCCCAACTCTGTCACATCTTATTACAGATAATGGCGAGGGCGTCAATCGTCGCTTCTCCTCCTGCCTGAAGTAATTCCGCGGGTATGTGTCCACTCCCGCTGACCTCTGCCATTGCACTGCTGCCTCAGCTTCTTCTCAGAGAATTGGGAGGATTTCTTCTCTCTGTTACTGATGGGTCTCCGTTTGGTTTGTGGTTGTAAAGGTCAGAGCAATACTCTGTCCACCTAAGACTTCTTGTTCTTCTGTAAAGCACAAGCCAGGCTTGCTCTGGATCGTGAAGACCTTGGGTTGTTTAACTCTTGTCGGCGCTTCACAGTCTGGAAGGCCTTCTTGCTGTTTTTCCTGTTCAGACTGTTCTCTATTATCTGGTATTGATCTTCAATCAAGTTCTCTTTTGCTGTGCGCATGCCTTTTCGGATGTTGATTTTTCGGTAGGCATCATGTGACGACACGAGTTTAATACACGCTAAATAAATGCTGTGTCAGGATATATATAGTTTACAGTTTCATATATATGAGTGTTGTGCGGAAAGTATGGGTCAGCGCGAAATATTGCGTAGTGTATAATAGAGGAATTGAAAGAATCTCGTGTTTTACGTAAGCTCGGTAGCTGCTAGAAGCTTGAACGGAGTTCTGTGCCTTGAATTGTGGGCTGGGAGAAGCGGTGTAGAGTCAAAGTCAAGTTGGTACTAGCTACGGTCGGACGGCAAGTTGGATAATTGTGGCTGCCACTATTATAGAATAGAATGCAGAGTATATTAGAACAACCCGATGTCTTGTTCCTTAAAATGGGCAAGAACGACCAGTATGCTGTTGGAACTGATATAAAGAAGTACTTTTATAGCAGTGTAGGAGAGGCATCACTGCCACAAGTTCAGTATGACGCTGTGTAGAGGTTGTGTCTAAGGTTGAATCTTCTATTAGAGACCGCCCCAAGGCCTAAGTTTCTTTGTTGATATTAGGATGTCCTGGGATCATAGGGTAGTGCAGCAGTAACAAACCATCGACTCTCGTACAGACTGTGTTGTGTTGTGTGTTGTGTTGTCTGTACCATCACAGGCCGAGGACTAAAGGTGAGTGGTGCCCAGTATTCTAATTTTTTCAGTGGCTATACACTCTGAGCATGCGTACGCGGATGAATGATGATGGATGAGGGGGAAAGGGGTATTTTGATAAATATTATTTTTAATGATTTTCTTGTAGGAAATGTATAATGAAATAATGTTGTTGAGGTTGTTGCAAGAACGGGGTCAAGGGTGATGATGTATGATAGTAGGGTAGAGGGGTGATGAATATGAGAGAGAGGATGAATCAAGATTGTTGATTAGGAATGGAATTATAATGCGTTTGTATAATGATCACGTTCATGCGAAGGTATATAAATTATAGAAGAATTGTGAATTATTTGTAAGGAATAAATAAACAGGTCAAGATGGCGGACAGCGGAAGGAGTTATTTCCAATGTTATGTTTACATCGTATATGGGTAGCCTAGTAAGATGAGTTATTATGTTGACCAGATTGGGCCTGCTTGCTTGTTTGCTGTTGCTTCAATGCTGGTGTTGTATGGTGCCGTGCTGTGGTTCAACGATGTTCTGAACCGAACCGAGAAGCTGAGAAGTTGTGGCTGTTGGGCACTGAGTGACCTCTGCTACCTTGGGCTGCATGAACCCTACTACCTTGATCCTGCAAGACTGCTTGCTTGCATGACCGCTGCTGCTTGGGGTTGCGGTACTCAGGGCCTCGCACACTACAAACATACAACATTTGTTTTATGTCTCTCACATCGCTTTGGAATCTTGGTAAAGAACGACTGACAGAGATAGCTAAACGCCTCATCTATCTACAGATCTTAACCCCCTTGTAAGATTATCGTATCTTCTCCAGGATATCATCACATGAACCTTGACAAGCATAATTTAGACAGAGAGACAGACAGACCTTTTTATGACAAACGGAAATAGAGAGACATAGAGAAAGAGCAGCATCTAAGATCTTCCTGATATGACTGTCAGAATTGAGACAGACAGCCAGAGCAACAGACAAACCTTCATGACATGGAACCCAATGTTGTTCATTTCATGCACGGCCTCTCTGCCCTTAACGTCGTGTTGTTCAAGGATTATCATGATACGGTCCACGTTGCCAGTGATGTCAAATATGAACTGCAACAGTCCATGCGCACGTCACAGTCCACACACACGTCACAGTTCACACAGTCAACAGTTCAGACATACGTCAACAGTTCAGATATACGTCAACAGATAGATAGATAGATATTCAATGCTTATAGGGTCCAGCGGACTGCCAAGAGCCGAATCAGGACCACACAAAATTAAGTAAAATCAGACTAAACTGTTAACATTTAAATATGATAAAAGATGTGAATGAAATCAGTCTAATTCAAACAAGAATATTCAACAAGAGTATATGACTTAAATGCGATAAAACAAACCAACATCATGCAAAAACTGGAACAGGTGTTGACCAGTGCAAACTTTAAAAATCTCATTAAAAGGCATTGAACCAAAACATCTTTCTCTTTCATCAACCAGATCAGCACATTCAGACATAAAATGGCGAACGGAAAAGGATTTGTCACATGCAAAGCACCATGGTGGTTCTTCTCCTTTTAAAAGGAAACTATGGGGTGATATAAGTATGTCCAATATGAAGGCGAGCCAAAACTGTTTCTTCTTTGCGAGTGGATGCAAAGTTAGGCAAAGAAGCTGACAAATCTGGAAGAATTTGAAATCGTTTGTTATTGATTTGAGTAGACCATTCAGTCTGCCACAGCCGTTTACAATAAGATCCAGTCATACAACGCAGGTCAGAGTATGGAACAAACTGGAAAATCTCTTAAGGGAAATCTAGATGCAGAGCTTCTTTAGCCGCTTTGTCCACTGCAATATTGCCGCGGATGCCCATGTGACTAGGTACCCACATAAAAACGATTTTTTTACCCTCAGAAACAAGTTGTGTGTGGAGGTCATGGATCTCTGCCAGAAAAGGGTGTGATATCTTTTTCGTGGAAAGAGCTTGAAGTGCTGACAGTGAATCAGACATGATTTAAAACGAGGTTATTTTGGATTGATAAGCCTGCTTCAGAGCTAGATGAATCGCCTTAAGCTCAGCTGTAAAAACAGAACAACAATCAGGTAAATGCTGTTGCAAAGGCTGATCTAGGTGTCTCCCAGAGACCGACGCAGCACCAACCGAGGCTCCTTTCTTCGACCCGTCTGTAAAAAGTTTTTCATATCCTTTATACAATGAACATTGTTCGAGATAAAGTTGCTTATAAACAGTTTCGGAAGTTTCGGTCTTTTTGAAGGATGTAAGAGTGAAGTTGATAATGGGGTTGAGGAGGTTCCAAGGTGGAAGTACAGTTAGCAATTGATCATCATTAACAGAGTCAACATCTATGCCTGCAGTGTCAAAGTCAGGACGTATTCTGATACCAAAAGGAGGAATTTCTGTCGGTTTGTTGGAGTATTTAAGTGTAAATAACGGGTTTAGAACACAATCATAAGCGGGGATTTTCAGGATTTGCTTTTAGTTTGAGAAAATAATTCATGGCGAGCTGGAGCCTGCGGATATCCAAGGGAGGTTCGCCAGCCTCAGCGTAAAGACTTTCCTTCGGTGAAGTGCGAAACGCCCCCAGACAGATCCGAAGACCTTGATGATGGATTGGATCCAAGGCTTTCAAATAGGCTTTCCTAGCAGAACCATAAACGATGCTACCATAATCCAATTTAGAGCGTACCAGGGAACGATAGAGGAGGAGCAAAGTTTGCTTGTCTGCTCCCCAGTCTGTGTGGCTGATAACTTTCAAAACATTAAGACCTTTCTGGCAGCTGTCCCTCAGGTATTTAATATGCGGCAGAAAAGTAAATTTGCTGTCAAAAATAATACCCAAAAATTTTACTTGTTTAGAAACTTTGATGGGTTGGTCATAAACATGGAGAGAGGGGTTCAAAACCTGGTTCTGTTTGCGATGAAAATGAATGCATTCGGTTTTAGAAAGCGAAAATTGGAAGCCGTTGTCTTCTACCCACCCCTGAATTTTATCTATGCAAAGCTGAAGTTGACGTTCCACCCCAGCCAAGGTTTTACCCTTAGCCGAGATGGAGAAATCATCAACAAAAAAGAATTTGTCTATGCCATATTTGACGTTTTGAACTATGTTGTTGATCTTAACGTTTATACGTCAACAGTCCACACACACGTCAACACAGTCCACACACACAAACGTCAACAGTCCACACATACATCACACTCCACACATACGTGTCACAGCGTTCACATTAGGTCAAAATTGCAGCGCACTTACTCAAATTGCTCTGTTTCTCAAAAACATCAGTACAATCAGACAGAGGCTGACGTCATATGTATAAATGATATATGGTGGCAGAGACTGTAGCATAACAAGGGGAGGGGGAAAGGATTTGGGGAGGAGAGGAGCTCTTCTTTACATTTACCAATTCATCAATGTTGATAGTGGGGTGGAGGGGAAGGGGGGGAGGCTCTTCAATACATTTAGCCACCAAGCTAAAGAAAAAACCAAAACAAATACAACAACTCACCTGTGGATTGCTGAGGACGAACGGAGTTTCGTAGTCACTGCCTCCATTTCTGCCAGCCCGACACCACTGGCTGTGGAAGTTCGATTCGTGCCAGGTCTTTCTGAGAGAGAAGAAGCCAGTGTTGACGAAGTGATTAATGTCAAAGTGAGTGAAGTTCTTGATAAAGAGGTCAAATGGCATCCTGCAACATACACCAGCCAGAATGTTCATGTACCTGTAGGGAAAGGTACGTTGCCGGACACGTTCCCATTGAAGATTTCCTATCCTATCCTATCCCGTAATTCGTAGGTCGTATGGGCACCACAGATGATCGATTAACCAGCGTACTCCATATTTCTATGTCCTTAGCAACCCTGATGGATTCGCTCAGTGTCAAACCAGTCCATTCTCGAATGTTGTCCTCCCACCTCTTTTCGGTCTCCCTCTTCTTCTACCTCCTTGCACTGTGCCTTGCAGATGGTCTTTGCAAGGCCTGATGCTCTAGTGATGTGGCCATACCATTGGAGTTTCCGTTTCTTCATACTGTGAGCAGGTCATCGTGTTGTCCAATGGCTTGTGTGATGGTCTGTCGGACTTCGTCGTTGGTGATGTGCTGGGTATAGGCATCGCCCAGAAGTCTTCTGTAGCACTTCATCTCCATGCTTTTGTATTCTTCGTTGTAGATCTGCTGTGAGGGTCCATGTTTTGTAAGCGTATAGGAAGATGGAGCTGATAAGGGAGCACAGCAGCCTTACCTTGGAATGTACACTGATGGTCCTGTCTTTCCAAAAGGGCTTCGACCCTGCCAGGGCAGCAGTTGTTTGTGCTATCCTGGAGAGGACTTCCTGTCGGGACCCATTGTCTGATACAATGGCTCCCAAATATTTGAAGCTGTGCACTGTGTTGAGGGATTAGCCTTGGACTTTGATGTTCGTTTTGATGCCATTGGTGTTGTTGGTCATCATTTTAGTCTTCTCTACACTTATTTCCATTCCATAAGCTCTGGAGGTGGTGTCAAGCCTCTGTACCAGTTGTTCAAGTTCTTGTTCCTCTCCAGCCAATCCATCACTGTTATCCGCAAAACGAAGGTTGGAGATTGCTCTACCCCCTATGCTGACTGTTCCTTCGTGATCTGCAAGTGCATCTGACATGTTGCGCTCTAGGAAGATGGTGAAGAGTGTTGGAGAGAGTAGGCATCCTTGACGCACACCGATTGTTGTTCTGAACCAGTTTCCGATGGCTTTTTTGATGACTTCAATAATTGTAGGGCTGATGTGTACACTCTCATTGTTCCCCACAGAACTGCATGCCAGACTCGGTCAAACGCCTTCTTGGAGTCTACGAACACATGATATAGATGTTGTTGGTGCTAGATATTTCTAGCAGATTATTATGAGGTTGAAAATATGTTCAGTGATACTTCGCCCTGTCTTGAATCCTGCTTGTTCTTCAGCTATGATTTGCTCAGCTTGGGGTTTCAACCTGTTGAGTATTATTTTCAGGAGGACCTTGCTGGGATGGCTGAGGAGGCTGATGGTGCAGTAATTTTCACACTCCTGAGGTGGTATTCATGACCGTTGGTTAAGGCTTAACCAATGTTGGTAAAATTAACGACGTTGGTTAAGCTGGAAATTTTAAATTCATGAGGCCTTAGCAGAGTTAACGACGGTTGCTAACCATGGTTATTTTAACGGAGGGGGGACCACCCGATAACCAATGGAACACTGGTTAAAAATGGCGGCCATCGTTTGGTGGCAACTTCGACAGAGACGAGCTCCGAGTAGAGAGAGAGTATTTCGCGACAGAAGTAATCCACTTGACAAATTTGATGATGTGGAACTGGTATCAAAATTTCGTTTTCGTCGGCATGATATCATCACGTTAACGAACGCGGTAGACAGACTGAAACTGTGTGATCGGCAAGGCGTTTTGTCACCACTTTTACATGTGTGTCTCACTCTTTGTTTTTATGCCTCTGGCACCTTTAATAATCTGTCATATTAATAAAACGGGTTAATATTATTATTATTAAAATATTGTTGTTGGATTTTGACTGGTGATGTGTAGGCTTATTGTGTATCTGTATAGTTTATACTCGTAGGGTAATGCAACCCTACGAAATAAAGACAACATTTCAAGTTCCAAACTACCCAGAAACGGCAGAAATTGACACCTCAGTCTAAAAACAAAATGTAGGCCTAACATTACAAACTACAAAGTGGTCAAAAGTGATTTCACTCCTTTCACCCCAACAAAAAGCTCGCTCTCCTTGCTCACTATGATATCCAGCATGCTGTCGGTAGGCTTGCTAATCACGCCACCATTGCCAGACTTTAATCGTGCGGCTGCACGATTCCGATGGGTTATAGGCCTATTTTGTTGACGAAAGAAGGAAAACAGCTGCTTGAATTATGCCCCCTTACGAATATTCCCGCACAGCCCAAAAATAGCCTTGGTTACGTACCGATGTGTGCACACTCTCTCATGAATAGCGATCTGCTAAACGATGGTTAACGATACCATTGTTGGTTACAAAACCAATGTTGGTAACGTTAACCATCGCCTATAATTTAACGGGTCATGAATACCACCCCTGAAGGTTACCTTTTCTTTGGAAGAGTGCTGACAAGCGACTGGGTCTATGGTGTAGGCCACTCCCCACTCTGCCAGATCTTGTTACAGATAATGGTGAGGGCATCAATCATCGCTTCTCCTCCTGCTTGAAGCAGTTCCGCGGGTATGTAGTCCTTTCCCTTTGACTACCATTTCTTTAGCGATTGCACTGCTGCCTCAACTTCTCGGTTTGTTGCACGCTGATTAATTATTCGTGTTCTTCAGTTGTTGCACCCAAGTTCTAACCGTTCTCATCCAAGTTGGTAACCGGTCTTCACATTGCTAAAAGAAATATTCTAGCGTGTGCCATAATCACATTGCAATGGCAAGAAAATCCGTTATAATAGTAATTAAATTAATAGCGTATTTTATCAGGTGCCAAAAAGAACTTAACAATTATAACACAAATTTGTTTATTGGTCACACACACACACACACACACACACACACACACACACACACACACACACACACACACACACACACACACACACACCCACACGCACACACATACACACATGCATACACACACACACAGACGCACTAACACATATATACAAGCGCGCGTATAAAGCCACGCACAAAATACACGGAAGAGAGTTCCAATGGATTGGAGTAACCACAATAATAATTTTCAGAGCATTACCAGAATTCCCCTTCCAGCTTGTATTTGAGGCCCAGAGACTCCCATTGCACTGTTTCGCTGTATGTCCATTCCACAGAACTGTGGATGAAACCAAATAATTATTTATCTATTGCTGTATTGTTAGATATGACTTATAGAGTTAGCTGACTCAATAACAAAACTCTTTACAGTCGTCATCATCACCATCATTATCATCACCTTCATCGTCGTTGTCATCACCACGATAATCATCATCATCATCGTCATTTTCATCATCAACATAACCAAAGCCATGATCAAATTAAGTATCTACAATTACACTACCCTCACCGACACTGAAACCAACTTCGCCATCATTATCGTCATCATTATTTTCATCGCCATCATCATCAGTGTCATCGTCATTCCCATCATTATCATCATCACCAAGCTGATCATTATCATCATTAACATTACCATCTTCATCATCCTCACCATCATCATTATCACCACCAATCACCACCACAATACCAATAGTATCATTATCATCACCCTCATCAACATTATCATTATCAGCTTCATCACCAAGCCCATTATTAAACATAATCTTCATTAATACGCCCTCATCACTGACACTGAAACCAACACCGTCATCATCATCCTCTCCATCATCAACATCACAATCATCATCATTATCATCATCATCACCAAACCCATTATCAAAATCAACACCTTTATCTTCGCCATCATCACTGCCACCACCAAATCCACCACCACCACCACCACCACAACAATACCAATATATAATCATGATTATGTTCATCGCCAAGCCCATTGTCACAAAGTAAATTGTTAATTTTACAGTGCATCACGTATTTTGGTGGGCTAGTGTTTGTTACGATTGAAACACGCACGATAGTTACGAATGTGTTCTGTTGCAAAGCATGCAATAATAGCGTGTATTTACCTTTGATTTGATTATGCTAGAAAAAGCGTTGTATACTGTTGATAACGTCCGTGAATCGATATTATTGTAGTATCATTGTAGTATAGCATACAAAGTGTAGGAGCACATGATGGTTTCCCCAACAATGGGACAATGATACAAATAGCATCCTTTGCCCACAACAACACGGGTTTAGAAAACAGCGCTCCTGCGAGACGCAGCGCTTCGAGCTAGTGGATAGCCTGGTCGACAAAATGGAAGAAGGCCTCTAAGCAAACATGCTTGTCATGGACCTAGCCAAGGACTTCGACCGAGTCAACCATAGCCTACTCCTTTACAAACTGCGACTTTACTGGATCCAGGGCAATGTCCTCCGATTGATAGAGCTTCCTGTCAGAGAGACGTCCAGTGAGGCTACATTGAGGTCCGGAGTCCCTTCCCTTCCCTCAAAGGCTCAGTACTAGGTCCTTACCTCTTCATGGACTTACAATGACCTCCCAGATACTCTTTCGTCACTGTCCAAACTGTTCGCTGACCACACTGCTGTCTACAGAACCATCGCTTACCAAGAAGACCAATCCCAGCTACAACACGACCTCTACCGCTTGGCGGAATGGGAGGCAAGCTGAGACATGCAGTTCCACCTAGGCCAGGCTCCTACCAACTGCACTGTCAAATGCTGGTTACGGTAGCATCAACAAAGTACCTGGGAGTCACACCCCAGAAGAAGATCAGCTTTGACCAACATGTTGATGCCATCGCCGCCGAGGCCAGCAAAACTCGGATTCCTGCGGCGGAACCTAAAGATAGCTACCACCGAACTGCATGAAAAGGCGTACATGGTCTTTGTCCGGCCCATCCTGAAATACACCAGCTCACGTCACACTCAGGGGAACATTGAGAAGATCGAGGCAATACAGCGACGGGCGGCGCGCTTCATTCTGAACCGCCACCACAACATCCCTAGTGTGAGCGCCATGGTCGACTGCCTGGTATGGTCCACTCTCAAGTCCCGACAAAAGAAAGCCAGAGGCATGCATGTTGAGGAAAATTAGAAATGGAAAAGTCCCGGTACGACACAGCAAGCTACAACCCGCGTCTGCCCGCAGCCGCAGAGGTCATGGACAGCAGTTCTAAATGATCCAGTGCAGGACAGACTACAGGAAGTTCTCCTTCTTCCCCCACTCCTTCGGGCACCAGAACGCCCTCTCCGCCGAAGAAGCCAGCGACCCTGACCCTGCTGTCATTAGACTGTGCTAGGGCTGGTACTCAAGCAGTAGCTTGCTGTGGCTGGAATGCATACGCTAAGTCCAACAGCTCGGCCACTTACTTATAGGTATGCCTATAGCATGTAGCTTCAGATTATTCTAGGTTTTGCGTGTGTGTGTCTGTGTGTGGGGGGTGTGTGTGTCTGTGTGTAACACCCCTCTTCCTCCCTCCGCCCCCCCCCCCCCACCCACCTCCGTATCCAACACACCATGGAAAACACGGCAACTACCTAGTAACAACCTACAGCAGCAAATGATTCAACGTTTTGATTGTGGCTCCTCAACCTAAAAAGAGAAGAAGAAGTGAGTCACACACTCTACTTGGGCTGCCATTTTTGTCGGATACAACTTAGAAATTCATACTATGACTCTCTCTTCCTGTTGTTATAGAGTATGAGTCGTGGAAGACCCGCATCATCGGTTGCAGAATAAACAACTTGAGGGCCCTATAACAAGTATGGGTCGTGGAAGACTCGTATCATCGATTGAAGACTGTACATATATAACATGTACCGACCCTTCCACAGCACTGAGACATCCCTCCTAAAGGTAACCAATGATCTGTTGCTTGCCTTAGATAATGGTAACGTCTCCATTCTCACCTTATTAGACCTCTCAGCCGCCTTTGACACAGTCGACCACCACATTCTCTTCAACACTCTTCAACACTACTTTGGAATCTCTGGCTCAGTCCTGGCTTGGTTCCACTCATATCTTTCTGACATATCACAAGCAGTCACTGTCGATGGCTGTTTCTCCAGCATAGCAGACATGGTGTGCGAAGTGCCTCAGGGTTCCGTTTTAGGGCCGGTGTTATTCACTCTGTACACCAAGCCACTGCTTCTTCTGCTCGGAAAGCAAGCTGTTGAGAGTCAGTCATTTGCAGATGGCACACAACTTTATAAATCCACTGCCCCCTCTCTCATTTATTCCACTGTTCAGACTTTGGAGAACTGCATCACAAACATTAAGTCATGGATGACACTCAATAAGCTTAAGCTTAATGACGATAAAACCGAAGCCCTCCTCATTCACAAGCACAACACCTCCTCCTCACTCTCGCCTCTCCCAACATCGCTCACAGTAGGGACAACAAACATTTAGTTCTCATCCTCAGCAAGAAATCTCGGCTACATTCTCTCCGCCGATCTGTCCCTCAACAACCACATCTCCAACGTCTGTCGCTCTGCATACACGGCCATACGCCAAATCAGCTCCTTTCGCCACTATCTTACAGTCACTGCCACCCAAACCCTAGTCCGCGCTCTCGTCCTTTCTCGTCTTGACTATTGCAACTCTCTCTTCGCTGGCTCCCCAAAACACATCATTGACAAACTACAAAAGGTTCAGAACTCAGCAGCTAGACTAGTATTCCGAGCAAAGAAACGCGATCACATCACACCTCTACTACATTCCCTTCACTGGCTTCCTGTGCAAGCACGCATAGAGTACAAACTCTCTGTTCTCTGTCACAACTTCTTCACAGATTCTTGTCCTTCCTACCTTGCTGATCTACTGTCTGTCTACTCTCCTTCACGCACTTTAAGATTTTCTGCTGACACTCGCACACTCAAGGTTCCCGTCACCCGCACTAAAACATACGGCCAAGTGCATTCGCTTACTCTGCACCCAAGCAGTGGAATTCCCTTCCCTCCCATATCCGCAACATACAATCCACACAGGCATTCAAAAAGGCCCTCAAAACCCACCTCTTCAAACTGCATTATTCAGACTGATTTGTATCCCACTGCCATTCTCTCCTCTTTTGTTTCTGTCTGATCCGTAAGTGTTTACACGGCTGTAAATACTTATACTGTTTTCCTTTCCTGGGTCTATCCGGGCATATAAATAGCTGTGAATAAGTTTTTGCTATTCAATTTTTGTATTTTTTGTCATTTTGTACATAGTTGTAAATAGTTCTTACTTTTACTGTTCCGTCTTTTGGTGTATCGTAACAAAAGCGATGTTTGATCGAGTGCATGTATTTTTATGTATTGACTATCTAAAGCGCGGTGAGTCTGGTCATAGGCTGGAGTACCCGCTATATAAAAACCTGTTATTATTATATTATTATTATTACTTGTATGTTTGTAAGTGTTGTGACGTTTCTCTCTCGCTCAACTGGAGTGAACGATGAGGTGAAGGATATGTTTATGTGCGTGTATGTGTGGAATTGAAATGTGTAAGAACTGTTTACAAACTCGGGAGAAGTTTGTATAAATCTTCTGTTACTAGAATGATATTAGATGCATAAAAAGTAAATCACGTACGGAGGTTTATGATACCCAGCATCATCATCAAATTATCGCCATACTCTTCCTTAAATCATCATCATCATCATCATCATCATCATCATCATCATCATCATCATCATCATCATCATCATATCCTCCTCGTCCTTGTCATCTTCATGAGCGATAGAGTGACTGACCCAAGAGACCAAGGACCGTTGTAGACGTATTTTCCGCCCCAAGGGTTGAACAGCCGGAGCATTTTGAGGTGTCGTGTGCCTACTAACGCCTCCAAGTCCATAGGGATTTCAATATCTTTGGCAGCCGTCAAACAGTACCACTGGGCTACTACCAGTTGCATGGGACCCGGTCGACCCCGGTTTTCCTCAGGTGCCTGCTCACATCACATATACGGCACGTACCGGTATATTATTCTACTATCAATAATAATAATAAGAATAATAATAAGAATAATAAGAATAAGAATAATAAAAATAGTAATGATAATAATAATAATAATGTTCCACATTTTATAATATTACTTTGCCCCATATACATTTTTTTTTTAAAATAATATGTATTATATCTATTTATATGTATAGCACTTTACCAGCCCGAAGCTCTCGCCCAAAACCGGACCTAATTTAAGCCCCCCAAAGTGCCAACATGCTGCATATTGAGCACCAAAAACGGAGCGATTCCGTGTGGCAATAGTGCTTGCTGGATGTGTATGTATCTGGCACTCGCCCGAATACAGCGAAAAGGTAAAGCGAAGGAGTACATTCTCGTGTGTGACACCAATATTTATTAATGTTTATTTATCTCATTATTCTGATACAGGGCATTTCTAGATGAAGGGCTGCCTGTTCAAGGCGCTGACCGATATAGGACCTAACTCAAGCCGCCCGAGGAACCCCCATTTGCAGCTTAGTAAGCACCGTCTGACGCCTAGACAACTGAGCACAATCCTGGGATTCAGCTAAACCGATACAGTTTTAACGAAACATGACATGTTTGAAAGCATACATATATATAAGGCCGGTGTATGTACAATATATAAAATGAACCTTCACAGCAAGAGAGATAAGCTTTTCTTCGGACGCCTCTCTATTTTTGCTATTCTTACGTCAGTATCAAGCATCAAGTTCTTACGTCAATCTTGGCAATCGTGAGGGCGCGGTTTTCGTAGGCATCAGCGAGCTTGTCGAAGATCCGGTTGTATGTGAGCTCGTCTTCCAAATCGTAGACGTGAAGCTCAACCCGTTCAGCCACTCCGCCCGTGAAGTCCACCAAAGCGTCAACGGTATGACCATGCACCAGCGACTCGTAATCCCCATACAGTCTGAAACAAGGCGGTTTTCAATACAGTACTTTTCTAACCTCATTGTTCAGGCTATTTTCAATGTTGTGACAAACATCCGGTGATCTAAAGTTCATATAACGTTGGTGGCCTAGCCCAATGTGGGATCAATCCCATTTAAAAAAAAATAAATAAATAACAAATATGGTGGGTTGGTGAGAAAAGATTGCAAAGACGTGGCAAGATAATGATTTTAAACAAGGCATGCAAATGTATTTCCAAACACTAATTCACACAACCCCAAAATAAGGGTCTTCAAACGCGTTAATTTTCTTGGAAGGTGACTCAGCTTAAACTTGAAGAAGTAAAATGTAAACATGGACTGGTTGGCAAATATCTGCAAGCATAATACTATCCAAATCAGTACAGCCAATGTTTATATATAGCGCAACACGTGTTAGAAAATGATGAACCACAGCATCCTTGCCCTTTGAGAAAGTGATATAAAATGTTTAGCAGTAGTTATCTGCGTAGTAAAAAAATTAATCAAATTCGATTCAGTTATTCTTGGGCTAAGGAAAACGATGTTTTTAGTTCCCGAGCTATTCACAGATGTCGGGAACAATTGTGTTTTTAATTGTTATTGTCAATGATTTATTCCATTCCCAGACGCGCAAAGCAAATTCTTATGTGTGACATTTGAAGCGAATAAAGAATCTTATGTATATGTCTTATGTCTATGTCTTATGTCTTAATGTTAAACAAAAGAGGCCGAGGAGAAAGAATGCTACCCTGAGGGACACCCATCTCCTGCTCAAAAGGATCTGATAAAGTGCACCCAAGCTTTCTATCAATCAAAACATTTTCTATAAAAATGTGTAAGTTCCCACAGAAGCCCAAGAGTTCTAGATCTTTTAGAATCCCGAACTTCCAAGTCGTGGCATATGGGAGGCACTGTGGTCTAATGGTAGTGCTTCGGCTTGCGGATCTGAAGGTCCCGGGTTCGAGCCCTGGCCGGGCCATTGTGTTGTGTCCCTGGGAAAGACACTTTACTCCTGTTTTTCTACTCCTTCGGATGAGAGTATAAACCGAGGTCTAGTCTGTGTGTCGCATACATTCCATCATAACGGACTTTAAAGAACCTGACGCTCATGTACTAGACGGGTGAGTGCCGGTAACAAGAACACACCCAGCATGCACTTGGTCCTTCTCCCCCATCCCTGGCTGCCCAGGATTGTGCTCAGTTGTCCGGGCGTCAGACCATGCGCCCAAAGGCTGCGGGTGGGCGTCTCGGGCGGTTTGAGTTAGATCCTGTATCGGCCAGCGCCTTGATCCTTAGGCTAAGGCGCCTTACAAATGACGAACATTATTATTATTATTATTTTATAGATCAAGAAACACAGAACAGAAAACAACATGCTCACGGTTAACCAACGCGTTTCTGACGATTGACTCGAAACGAACAAGATGATCTGAAGTGCTCCTGTTTTTGCGGAAGCCATATCGGGAGATATCAAGAGCGTTGATAGATTGTAACTGCCACATCAAACGCTCATAGATCATTCTTCCCATAGTTTTGCATAAACAGCTTGTAAGGGTGTTACACTCAGTTCGATGTTGGTGTTTTTCTTTATCAGCTGAAGTCCTGATAAGGTGTAACTCAGATTCGTTTATTCACACAGCCTGCTCAATCAGCATACAAGTCACAAAGTCGACGTATGAAGTTTTCCACTTTTATTCAGCACACATCAACAACTGCATGTAATTCTCAACTCAACTCAACAACTTTCACAGCAACTACTCTCTTTACAACACACAAAGCATCGAATATATAATTTTTTCTATCCTTCGAGATGACGACAGTTTGTTCTAGAAATGACGCATTACAACTAACCAATCAGAATTAAAGATCGTCATCACTGACTTACGTCATTCATCTCTCCACACATACCCCGAACCTTCTCTTACTTCGACAATCATCCCGAAACTTCGATCGATAGTAAACAAGGAGATCCAGAGTATTCTCTAACAATATCGACCAACGAAAATTATCCACGTTATACAAAGCCTCTCCTAACAACAATGCAAATCAAAGGTAAATAAACTCCATTATTGAATACTTTGCAAAACGAAACGATTAGATCTATCGTGCGTGCTTCCGACATACTTTCGTTCGCGTTTCAACGTAACATAACCCCCCACTCAAGAAGAAATTTACCCAATTTCTTTCAACAACGTTGAAACGTAATGCACAAACAAAGTCCTCAATTGAAACTAATTTAAGACTTTCTGAATACTGTAATTGCGCTCAGCTTATCTACACAGAGTCAATGGTTTCCATCTTCAAGTCTATCTGGATATTGTCAATGTTCACAGTTCATCCACACAGTCAATGTTCTTTACTCACACACTCTGCTGAGGAAGTCTGCACCAACATTGTCTGATCCTTTGATAGATTCTACTCGCATGTTAAAGTTCTGCAAGTACATAGCCCATCTCATGATCCGACTGTTCACAAACTTGGCAGAGTTCAAGTAAGTTAGCGGCTTGTGATCAGTCTGTAGCACGAACTTCACTCCTTGAAGGTACAGTTCGAACTTCCGGATTCCCCATATGATGGCAAGGCACTCTTTCTCCATGGTCGAGTAATTTTTCTCAGCCCTGGACAGCTTCTTGCTGGCGTAACTGACCGGAAATAGTTTCCCTTCGTGCTCTTGCATCAGTATGGCGCCGATGCCTTCGTCCGCTGCGTCTGTCCTTAAGACGAATTCCTTGGAAGTATCGGGCAGTCGTAGCACCGGATCCTTCGAAAGGAGGTTGCGCACAGTCTGGTATGCCCTCTCCTGAGACGGTCCCCACTGCACTTGGTTTGGACAGCCTTTCCGCACCAGGTCCGACAAACCCAACCTACCTAACATTAGTTGTGATTTTTGAAATTTAGAAATTCTTTAAATTTTTTAAATTTTTTGAAATTTTGCTGGGGGAGCAAACCGGAGTACCCGGAGAAAACCCCCGAGACGTTGCCCGAGTCGAAAGTAAATAATATTCGGAGAAACATAACGCCCCAATGCAGGATCGAACCCACACCTGTCAGGCGCCATTGGTTCCTGGCCTGTGGACAAGGCAAGTTAGTCCCGCCTTAGCCCACTTGGCCACAACGCTCGCTTAAGGTAGTACAGCTACGATAGTACTCGACATAATTGTTCACAGACCTACGCAAAGAAATATTACTGTAATTCCAAAGGTGACTTTTGGGGGCTGGTGAAGTAAATGTCAACATCATGACCACCATCTTCAACTCAGCTGAACAGATACCGCCACTGAGATCCTTGGCAAGCACCGACCAAAGAAGAAGCCGTGGATCACACCTGAACTTTTGGATCTGTGTGATAAACGAAGAGAGATGAAAAAGAAAAAGAACGCCTCACAGGGAGCTGATGTCTACCGAAAAATCAACAATGACATCCGAAAAGGCATGCGCATAGCAAAGGAGAACTGGATAGAAGATCAATGCCAGGAAATAGAGAACAGTCTGAACAAGAACAACAGCAAGAAGGCCTACCAGACTGTGAAGCGGCTGACAAGTGTCAAACAGCCCAAAGTCTCCACGATCCAAAGCAAGTCTGGCATATGCCTTACAGAAGAACAAGAAGTCCTGTATGACAAGGCTACCAGTGCAGTCCTCCACAACAGCGCCATCGGGAACTGGTTCAGAACAAAAATCGGTGTGCGTCAAGGATGCCTACTCTCTCCAACACTCTTCAACATCTTCCTAGAGCGCATCATGTCAGATGCTCTTGCAGACTATGGAGGCACAGTCAGCATAGGGGGTAGAGCAATCTCCAATCTTCGTTTTGCAGATGACATCGATGGATTGGCTGGAGAGGAACAAGAACTTGAACAGCTGGTACAGAGGCTTGACACCACCTCCAGAGCCTATGGAATGGAAATAAGTGCAGAGAAGATCAAAATGATGACCAACAACACCAATGGCATCAATACGGACATCAAAGTCCAAGGCCAATCCCTCAACACAGTGCATAGCTTCAAATATTTAGGAGCCAGTGTATCAGACAATGGGTCCCGACAGGAAGTCCTCTCCAGGATCGCACAAACAATTGCTGCCCTGACAAGGTTGAAGCCCATTTGGAAAGACAGGACCATCAGTCTACATTCCAAAGTAAGAATGCTGCGCTCCCTTGTCATCTCCATCTTCCTATATGCTTGCGAAGCATGGACCCTCACAGCAGATCTCCAACGAAGGATACAAAGCTTGGAGATGAGGTGCTACAGAAGACTTCTGGGCATTTCCTATACCCAACACATCACCAACGACGAAGTCCGACAGACCATCACACAAGCCATTGGACAACACGATGACCTGCTAACAGTGGTGAAGAAACGGAAACTACGATGGTATGGCCACGTCACTAGATCATCAGGCCTTGCAAAGACTATTCTGCAAGGCACAGTGCAAGGAGGTAGAAGAAGAGGGAGACCGAAAAAGAGGTGGGAGGACAACATTCGAGAACGGACTGGTTTGACACTGAGCGAAGCCATCAGGGCTGCTGAGGACAGAGAAAGATGGAATATGCTGGTTAAACGATCATCTGTGGTGCCCCTACGACCTTCGGGTTACGGGACAGGATAGGATAGGATAGGACTTTAAATTGGGCTGAATTAAACGAGGATCCCAGACATATTACAACATTTATGAGGAAAAGTACACTGTATTAACCGCTTCTTCCAAGATTACTACAAGCCCTGTTTTAAATCTTATTGATAGAACATCGCAAATGAACCTAGACAACATTGATCTGTTAAATCAAGTTAAGAAAAGTAATTAAAAGTTATATTGTTCACTCATTTAAAAGGACAATGGTTACTAAATTGTACCGTGCAGTGGTGGAAACGGAACCCATGCAGCCAAGTACCCCAACGAATCGTTAAAGACGTCTAACTTTAAGGTTCAAACGTTCAGGCTGGAAGAAATAAGGAAAATGATGACGGAACTTGAATCAGATATCCAGTAGTACTCTTGATGCAGAAGACGGTTTTTCAAAATTTTTAACGGTAATTAATTACGTATCTACTAGTCTAAATGTTATTAATACAGTGGAAACTGCTACTAGTGTGGGATTTTAAGTGACTGGACTTGGTAAACCAGTTAGTTTCGGATTAGGTGCTGCTGCTGTAGTATGTGCAGTGGCGTCAATTCTTCTAGCTAGGTGTACTAAAGTATCTAAGAAAATAGAAAAACACAATGGCATTTCTAGCCTGGCATAAACTTAATAATTTCGAAAGCTCTCGAAGACTCACAGATTACTGACGAGAGGTTTGTAATTATCCAGCGCGATAATACAAGAAGTTGAAGAATGATTTAAAATTTAAATCAAAATCTGTACCTAGTAACGTTGAAGAAATGTTTTAACATTATTGGAAGAAGGGAGAGTATTAGGACGGAAGGAGCAACTAGATGCCACGAAGAAAAAGCTCGGTGTTTCAGAATAAATACCGTTAACTTTTACTTTATTCCTACGCCTGCACCTTATTCACAGTCTCTAATTTATAATTACCTAGAGCCTGTGCAAACTCTTTAGTAACCCTTACTCGCTTCGTGTCATTGGCTCATAATGCTTTTTTTGGGTCGTCACTGCAGTGTTTACTACATAATTTTTAGACTGTATTCACGAGTTTACGGGAAATGGTTAAATTCTAGAAAGGTCTGAAAATCTGAAAATAGAAATAGTTGGATTTACTTGGTGCAAGCCATTTCCGGTCTCAACAAAATCTGCCGTGAGGCTGAAAAACGATGGAAACATGAAAATTACTATCTGTTATGGCACAAAGGTTCCTCATCCTGCCTCGTTGCCCTCATCGAAGTGGATTGATGACATGTCTTGCTGGCCACCTGTCACATATATCCCAACATCTTCAACTATCTCGTTTTATCCGAGGGCGTTGTCTTGTCTTGTTTTGCCGTGTACGCCCACAATCAATCGTGTTGATCATTATGGCACTTGAGAGGAAGGTTTGTACGCATGTCAAGTACGGATACAGAGCTAATAACATTTAAATCGTGTCGCTACATAGGAAATGTGAGTGAAGGGGGGAAATGCTGGGTAAGGAGACTAGGGAGGGGGGGGGATGGCGGGTGGTGTGGAGAAGGGGAGGGGGGGGGGAACTGGAGGGCTTTACTGGGAGACTCCCGACACCAAGGTGTCAGCAGCCAGAGCCTCCAGTGCCTCACTGTTGAGGGCATTCCAGTCCTTTATGGTTCGTGGCAGAAAAGAGGCGGCTCTGTATTGGGTCCTGCACGAGACTTGCTTGTACTGCTTGTTGTGGCTGCGGCGTTGGCGCGATATCGCCTGTTCCACTTTCCCATTGATGATGGGGCAGTTCGCAGTGCCACTAGTGATCTTGCGCAGCATCTGAAGGCGTGCAGTGCGACGTCGATCCTCCAGGGACGGCCACCCCAGTGACTCCAGCATGTCCCTAACACTCGATGTGTTGTGATAGCGGTTAGTAGCAAACCGGGCGGCGCGTCTCTGAACTGCTTCCAGCCTGTCGATGCCTTTCTTGGTGTGAGGGTCCCAAACAGATGCTGCGTATTCCAGGATAGGACGCACGTAGGCCATGTAAGCTCGCTCCTTGATGGCCGTAGAGCTCATCTTGAGATTCCTTCTCAGGAAGCCTAGTGTCTTACTGGCCTTGTTGGCGATGCTGCTGACATGTGCGTCCCAGGTTAGGTTGCTGCGGAGGGTCACCCCGAGGTACTTGGCCTCAGAGACTGACTCAAGGGTGTGACCGTGTAGGGTGTAACTAGACTGTAGGGGACGTCTGCTTCTCGTGACTGGCAGAGTTGTGCACTTGTCATGGTGGAACTGCATGTCCCAGCTCTTCTCCCATTGCTCAAGGCGCTGGAGGTCTTGCTGTAGCTGGGCTTGCTCTTGGTTGCTAGTTACCACTCTGTATACAGCTGTGTCATCTGCGAACAGTCTTGTCAGTGCAGTCAGTCGGTCTGGTAGATCGTTGATGTAGGCCAGGAATAAGCATGGCCCCAGCACCGAGCCTTGGGGGACCCCAGATCGCACACTGACAAAGGAAGAGCAGCTGCCGTTGACCACCACAGCCTGGCGCCTGTCGCTAAGGAAGCTGGCGATCCATGTGAGCACCGTGTCGTGGATGCCGTAGCAGCGGAGTTTGTGGACCAACAGACTGTGGTTGACTCGGTCAAATGCCTTCGCGAAGTCCATGATTAGGACGTCCGTCTGCTGTCCACCTTCCATGTTGCACGAAAGCTCCTCGACAAACTCCAGGAGTTGGGTCTCACACGACCGCCCTCTTCGGAAGCCATGTTGGTTGTCGTGAAGGGTGTTGTTGGTGTCGAAGTGGTGCATGACGGCGCAGACGACTATGTGCTCCATAAGTTTGCAGGCCACACATGTCAGGGATACTGGTCTGTAGTTGGCAGGATTGTATTGTTCGCCCTTCTTGAAAATCGGTGTGACGTGTGCAGCCCTCCAGTCTGATGGTACTTCGCCTGAAGACAGGGAGGACCGGAAAATCGCCGTCAGCGCTGGGGCCAGTTTCGCCGCCAGCTCTCTGAGTAGGCGCGGGCTGATTCCGTCTGGGCCAGTAGCTTTGTTGGGGTTAAGGTTTGTCATCAGCTTCCAAACCCCATGTTCCGTGATGGTGATATTTGGCATGACTGGGACGTCTTGGCTGGTCATGCCCGTCCTGAGGGTGAACTGCTCCTCAGTGTATGAAGCGCCATCACCGAAGACGGGCTGGAACTGCTCATTCAGAAGGGTGGCTTGGGCTTCTGGGTCTGAAGTGAGCTGGCCGTCCTTCTTGAGTGGTGCGACTCCCACATTTGAAGACCTCTGGTTCTTAATATAAGTCCAGAAGCGTTTGTTTTTGCCCGCCTGGTCCTGGTTGTCGTCACCCAAGAAGATACCGTTGAGGTAGTTCCAGTAGCCTCGCCGCATCTGTCGTTGTATGGTGCGCTTCAGTTCTTTCACCTGTGCTCGGAGTTCTTCTGAGCCAGTTTTCTTCATTCGCCGGTAGAGTCTGATTCGGCGGGTGATGAGTCGTCTGATGTCTTGAGTGACCCATGGGTGGTTGACCTTCTTGCGTGCGAGCTTGTGTGGAATGTGCTCCTCTGCTGCTTTAAGCAGGCCCTGCTTGAAAGTAGTCCAGACCTCCTCTAGTGATGCTGTGGCCTGCATCTCCTGCACTATAGCGCTGATTTCCCTTGCAGCCGTCTTCAGGTTCTCCCAGTGCGCTTTGGAGTACAGAGCAATCTGGCGAGGGGCCTGGCGCTTCTTGTGTGGGATCATGGAGAATTCGTAGTATGGAATGCAGTGGTCGGATAGGCCTGGGACTACTTCTGTTCGGGGTACAAGTTGGGGGGAGTTAGTGATCAGGAGATCAAGGGTATTGCGGTCTCTTGTGGGCTCTTTCACAAGCTGCTCAAGGCCGTTATCATGAATCATGCTGAGGAAGTCATTGTGAAGAGTAGGGTAATTTTCATTACCTTTCAGTGTCTCGGTCTCCCAGTCCCATCCTGGAAGATTGAAATCGCCTCCTATGAATAGGTAAGCATTATTTAAACTTGATGCTCTCTGTAGGGACTGACTGAGGAGTTTAAGGCTAAGCTCATCAGATTCGTCAGGGCGGTAGAAGGCACAAATGTACAGAGTTCTCCTGCCTTGCAGCTTGACGCGCGCCCACAGAATTTCGCAATCCTCTACCTCAAGTTCTGGGGCTGCATAACTATCTAGATTGCCTCTGATTGCAAGAAGAACGCCACCTCTGTCACCTCTTTTGGGTCTGTCTTTTCTATACACGTTGTACATGTTATGGAAAATCTCAGCAGATAACACAGATGGGTCTAGCCAAGTTTCAGTTCCTATTACAATATCCAGCTTCAAGGTGCTGAGTAAGTTGGGTAACTCAGCCCTCTTGGAGCTCGCCGATTGGAAATTGATGTTTATAATTTGGAGGGGACGGTGTTTGTATTTATTCTGTTGATTAGCTCTTGTTGGAGTGGAGGCATGTTGTGGGTGGAAGTTGTGAATGGTACTAGGGCCCGGTGATAGGTCGTCCAGCGAGTTGGAAGACCACTCCACACCGTGCAGGTCGAAGGCTGTTGCCACATATCGCACAGTACCAGGGAGAGTCGCTGATGCCCAGCGCCTCATAACTGTCGGCATCAACACTCTGGCACTGCCCATGGAACCACTGACCGCACTGCTCGCAGGCTAGTCCCCTGTCGCTCCAGCCCACAGGCAAGTCGCAAGTCCCACATATCCATGAAGAGTGGGTCTGTGATGAGGAGTGAGAATCTACTGTGTCAGATGGAGAGCTAAAGGTGGATGGGCCTGGGTTGGGTTCAGGAGAGTACGAGTTGACGGTGAACAGATGGAGAATTATAAAGGACTAGAATCTTATAGTGTGAAAGATGCACGGTTAGATCACACAATTGGGTCCATGCACTTTAATCTCAGGACTGATCGCACGAAGCAACCGAGGGCACGTTAAAATTAGTTCCATATTGCGGAAGTTGGTTTTCGCTGCGGCTCGCTCATAGGCCTCGGTCTTTGCTTGTTTTGTTCATAACAACTGCTTGTGCAGTTGAAATGGTGGCTCACACGTACATTCTTTCCTCGTGAGAGGTCTGTGATCAAAACATTCTCGTCCTAATGCTTCTTGTAGCTTTTTTCTACTGTTGCTGCAGCCTTTAATAGCACAATGAGCACCAGAGCCGTTTGTGTAGCTTCCTTGTACAGTAGACATGTTCTATATAACCGGAAGTTGGTTGCCCTCGTCTTCAATTAAAGTCAAAATGGCGGACTCTATTCATAACCATTTGGGAATGAATATAATCATGAATAGTTGAGGTTTAATTTGTTTTCCGTCAAACGCTTCAAGGTACTTTTTGTGTCTGATATCTCTGTTTTTTATTGCAGCTTTTTGAATATCTTTTGCTCTTGAACTTTCACCTGATTCGTGTTTAATGCTGTACTGCTTAGATCACAATCCTACATATTTTTCTATTAGTTTCCTGTTCACTTCGTCTTTCATCAAACCTAATTTCTTTTGGTTTTGCTGAACAAAGGATGAGTGTCAGGATAGTCACTAGTGTCATAATTTTTAATTCTGCTTCTAGTTCTTTACGTCTTTGGTAGGGATGTGTAATATTAAAGAATCTGTGTTTGTGTATAAAACTCTAGCTTCTGGGTACTTAGGTTTAAAGTAATCGTAATAAATTTTTATTAGTAACTTAAAAAGGTGTAAGATGGTCATCTTCATAAACACAGGTTTGTCTAGATTAATTTCGGTGGTTTTCATGGTAACAGCATACAGCGAGTCATTAAACTCTTTATAACGAAGGTATTGAGGTTTAGATGTTACTTTATTGCCTGATTAGGTGTTGTAATTACCCTTACGTCTTTTCGCTTGTAATGGTTCTCTATAGTTTTACCAAAACAGCCGTTATTCAGCAACATAGAAATCTTTTTCAAACGTAGACTGTGCTTGTTTTTAAAGCTCAGTGTTTTTACTGATGTACCCAGCCAAGACCATCTTTGGTTGAAATGTAAAAGCTTATGAATCGCCGTGATTTTTAAACCATGTATAGAACTGAAAATTTCTGTAGTGACAGACATAATTTGATTTATTAAAGAGGTTGGCGCTGTTGTGGAGGACTGCACTGGTAGCCTTGTCATACAGGCTTTTGATGACTTCAATAATTTTAGGGCTAATGTTGTACACTCTCATGGTTGCCCACAGACCTGCATGCCAGACTCGATCAAACGCCTTGCTCTTCAGCTATGATTTGTTCAGCTTGGGGTTTGAACCTGTTGAGTATTATTTTCAGCAAGTTCCCTGCTGGGATGGCTGATGAGGCTGATGGTGCGGTAATTTTCACATTTTTGAAGGTTACCTTTTGGGGAAAGAGTGATGACAAGCGACTGGGTCCATGGTTTAGGCCACTCCTCACTCTTCGAGATCTTGTTACAGATAAGGGTGAGTGCGTCGATCATAGCTTCTCCTCCTGCTTGAAGCAGTTCCGTGGGTATGTTGTCCACTCCCGCTGACTTCCCCTTCTTCAGCGATTGCACTGCTGCCTCAACTTCTTCTCGGAGAATTGGGAGGATTTCTTCTTCTTCTCTGTTCTCTGGACATGCTAGAACTGATGGGTCTCCGTTTGGGTTTCCATCGGAAACTGGTTCAGAACAACAATCGGTGTGCGTCAGGGATGCCTACTGTCTCCAACACTCTTCAACATCTTCGTAGAGCGCATCATTTCAGATGATCTTGCAGATCACGAAGGCACAGTCAGCATAGGGAGAAGAGCAATCTCCAACCTCCGTTTTGCGGATGACATTGATGGCTTGGCTGGAGAGGAACAAGAGCTTGAACAGCTGGTACAGAGGCTTGACACCACCTCCAGAGCCTATGGAATGGAAATAAGTGCAGATAAGACCAAAATGATGACCAACAACACCAATGGCATCAACATGGACATCAAAGTCCAAGGCCAATCCCTCAACACAGCGCATAGCTTCAAATATTTATTAGACATTGTATCAGACAATGGGTCCCGACAGGAAGTCCTCTCCAGGATCGCACAAACAACTGCTGCCCTGGCGAGGTTGAAGCCACTTTGGAAAGACAGGACCATCAGCCCACATTCCAAGGTAAGGCTGCTGCGCTCCCTTGTCATCTCCATCTTCCTATATGCTTGCGAAACATGGACCCTCACAGCAGATCTCCAACGAAGAATACAAAGCATGGAGATGAGGTGCTACAGAAGACTTATGGGCATTTCCTATACCCAGCACATCACCAACGACGAAGTCCGACAGACCATCACACAAGCCATTGGATAACACGATGACATGCTCACAGTGTTGAAAAAACGTAAACTCCGATGGTGTGGCCATGTCACCAGATCATCAGGTCTTGCAAAGACCATCCGGCAAGGCACAGTGCAAGAGGTAGAAGAAGAGGGAGACAGAAAAAGAGGTGGGAGGACAACATTCGAGAATGGACTGGCTTGACACTGAGCGAAACAATCAGGGTTGCTGAGGACAGGGAAAGATGGAGTACGCTGGTTAAACGATCATCTGTGGTGCCCCTACGACCTCCGAGTTATGGGATAGGATAGGATAGGATTTTTGGGGTGGGGGTTGAGTACTTAGACTCACACTGCTATGGATGTGAGTCAACAAGGAAGAAAATATCACAACACTTGAACACTTTTTATTACACCACACTTGCCTAACACTTATGCTTGGTGGCTGACTCCTTTGGCTGAATCAAGCAATCCGGGTGTCAGCCAGTGGCAAAGTTTTAGCCCAAATCCAAAGATAAAATTAAATCCATTTCCGCACCATAATCCACGGATCACCGGATTTCATTGACTGTTTTGTTTATTAAATCTCTGATGCACGTGTGGAGGCGAATGTCTGGCCAAATATTCCTGAAAGACAAATTGTGTCAAAGCCACTCAACGTTAGTATTGTTCAGTTGATTTCAATTTCATTCAATACGTCTGTTCCATAACATGTGATTTTAGACCGCACACCCATTCTTATGCATTGACACACAATCAAATCCACCAATTTCAAGGTGAACCACAATTATAAAAAGTAGTAACATTACTACAAAAGTTTACGAACTGCTGACAAGTAAATTATTCTGGAAATTATTATTATTATTATTATGGCTATTGACGCCTAATCTAAACAAAGCCCTAGGCGTTTACAAAGTCAAAAATTTACAACCAATCAAAAAGAAAACATACAAAACAAGAAAAGAAGATAACTTTTTCACTGATAACCACCTTCTGCAAAACACACACACACAGACACACACACGCACGCACACATAATCACTTCTATAATAAAGAAAACATGATTGATTGATTGATTGATTTATTGTTGCTTTAGGTCCAGCGGACTCCTCCGAGCCAAATCAGGACCGGACAACCCCCGATCCGCATAAAAGATCTGCTGAAACAACCCTAGTGGGAAAATTGAACGCCCTCCACCGGCCAGTCACTTTACAATAAAGACATCCCACGCGGGGGACGGCTGAGGGTTTACCTCAACTACGCGAACCCCCGGTTACAAAAACAAAATAGAATACAACCATCATTACAAATCATCAACGAAACATATACATATAAAATGCCTATATTGTTAAATACTAACATCATAGGAAGCCCTAGTGACCACCCAGCAGAAAGCGTCCAACACTCCCAAGCTGATCCAACAGACCTCATACACAAACAAGGAGTCTTGTCAAGGAAGAGTTTTCAAGGAAAAAGGTAGGTCATTGATCTAGCGAAGAAGAAGATAGTATGGCAGAGTGATAGGACAGAGCAGGAATGGGAAAGAGTATATGAGGAAGATATAAAGAAAAGAAAAAAAAATTTAAAAAAAAATAAAAAGAAAAATAAATAAAAATAAAAAGAAAACAAAAAAATCAATTAAATTAGTCACTGCGAGAAGCTAAGCACACCAAACATACTCAAAGACAATCAAAATTAAAGACTATGATGGAAATAAATAAGTTTTGAGATGTTTTTTGAAGGTTGGCAGGGAGGAGCTGGTTCCAGGTAACAGGGGCTTGATAAGAGAAAGACCTTTGGCCAAAAGTTTTTGTCCTGACAGTGGGGATCGTAAAGATACGAGAGTCTGCAGAAGAGCGAAGCTGACGGGATGGGGTGTAGAGATGGAGTAGGTCAGATATATATTGTGGGCCAGAAGCATCAAGGGACTTATAGCAGAGTGTGGCAGTCTTGTGAGAAATTCTCTGTTGAACAGGAAGCCAGTGGAGAGAGTGTAGGAGAGGGGAGATGTGGTCAAATTTAGAAGAGCGAAAGACAAGCCTAGCAGCATGGTTCTGGACCCTTTGGAGCTTAGAAATAAGAAATGTCTATATATTGCCAGACTACGCAAAAAAAAAAGGTCAATGGATATCGTTCAGGTTTTGCAGTGATGTAAACGAATTTTGATGTTGGAATTTTTGACGTAAATTAATCAGCAGGGCGCATTCTGTACATGTACTCTACCCTTTAGTCAAGTGAAGTCACCAAACTCTAATACCCACAATGAACAATTCCTACAGGACATTGCATTTTTGCAAATAAAGATTTTGTTTGTTGCTTTTAAACAAATAAAAACAAAATACATAAATTCACAAAATAACAACTACTAAAACAACATTTCCACGAGAGTTACGCTAGTTATTAATTGCTTACAGGGTCCAGCGGCTTGCAAAGAGCCGAATCAGGACCACAAAATCGGGACCACAACTTGGTTGAAAGAGGCTCACCCCTGATTCGTATAAAAGATCTGCTAAAACAACCCTAGTGGTAACACTGAAGGCACTCCACCAGCCAGTCACTTTACAATAAAGACCTCCCAGGGGACGTTGAGGCTATATTCTAATTTATTGAACCTCCGTTTACAAAAACAAAATAGAATATATACACATCATTATAAAATATCAACAAAACACATACATATAAAATGCCTACATTGCTAAATAATATCATAGGAAGTCCTAGTGACCATTTGGCAGAAATCGTTCAATATTCCCAAGCTGACCCAGCATACCTCATACAAAATGAAAAGTTTTGGAAGAGTTTTAAAGAAAACATGTAGGTGACTGGTCTTGCGAAAAAGAAGATAGTATATTAGATTGATCGAACAGAATATGGATGAGAAAGAACAAATGAGAAAGACAGCGACAGTGGGAATTTAAAGCACTATATTTCCAGAAAGTGGGGATACTATTTATACAGAAACACCCGGTACCTCCACGGTGGGGTTCCACGAGAGTTATACATTATACTTTCAGCTGTGTTCTCACATGTGCACACACACACGCCAGTCTCTCCCAGCTCTTTCACCACAAATACTTCGCTTTATGATTTATCCCAGCCAAATCACAGGTAGAACGGGGCGGGGCGCCCCTGGTTTACCAATGGAAACGTTTAGAATTACAACTTACTTGGCATAAGCTTTCTCGAGAAGAGCGCTCCAGAACAGGTTCTTGTCGTTGGCGTGAACGAAGACAAGCTTGCCGTCCCTGCTGGGTAGTCTGTCGTCCACCACAACGCTGTACCACTCTCCGAATCTGCACACAATGGACACACAATTTTCCGATAAAATAGAAAATATAGTGTCAAAAATAAAAAATAAAAATATATATTTAAAAAACAAATCACTGCACCGTTCAGCAGTCGGAGAGGCGGCTATGGTTAGAGCCTGTTTTGCTCGGTGCCCTAAGCAGCTCTGGAGCTGTTAAAGCAGCGTGTAACAACAATTATAGTTCTAACAAAACCTCGAAGGTCGTTGGGGCACCACAGATGATTGTTTAACCAGCGTACTCCATCTTTCTCTGTCCTCAGCAACCCTCATGGTTTCACTCAGTGTCAAGCCAGTCCATTCTCGAATGATGTCCTCCCACCTCTTTTTTTGTGTCCCTCTTTTTCCGCCTCCTTGCACATTTCATTGCAGGATGGTCTTTGCAAGGCCTGATGCTCCGATGACGTGACCATACCATAGGAGTTTCCGTTTCTTCACAACTGTGAGCATGTCATCATGTTGTCCAATGGCTTGTGAGATGATCTGTCAGACTTCGTCGTTGGTGATGTGCTTGGTATAGGAAATGCCCAGAAGTCTTCTGTAGCACCTCATCTCCATGCTTTGTATTCTTCGCTGTAGGTCTGCTGCATGTTTCGCAAGCGTATAGGAAGATGGAGATGACAAGGGAGCGCACCAGCCTTACCTTGGAACGTAGACTGATGGTCCTGTCTTTCCAAATGGGCTGCACTCGTGAACTAATAATTATAATAATAATTTCAGCCAATGTATCCTCGTTGTACAGTGGTTGGGTGGTAGACTGTCTGGCTTGGACGATAATCTATTTGGCATCTCTATTATGACGAAAGTTGTTTCATTGGTGGTTTCTACAAGAGCTGATTTTGTGCACTGACATAGCCTATATACCACCACCACCCAAATACTCCTTTCCCCCTCCTTCTCCTTCACCCACACCTCCCAACACAAACACTCACTCCTTCACGCGGCACATTAAACAACCCGATGACTTTGTCAAACGGGCAGATGACACATAAAACAACCCGGTGACTTTGTCAAACGAACAGATGACATGGTTAAACAATGCACACATCTAGATCTGAGCGGTTCAGGCGTCCGTGGTGCTTGACAGTGCGCTTGATGCCGCTATTTTTGGCATCTTGAGCACCTTCTATCACAACCTGATTTCGGGCATCGCCTTGAGCTAGTAAGAATGTGTTTTCGATTTAAAAAACAAAAAACAAAAAAAAACTTGTTTGCTTAAGGAAAAGGTTACGTTTTGGGGGTCGTCGTGCAGTGTATTGTTTGTAGTGTAATGTAGTGTAGCTTAGCGTAGTGTAGTGTAGCTTAGCGTAGCATAGCGTAGTGTAGTGTAGTATTGGTGTAGTGTAGTGTAGTGTAGTGTAGTGTAGTGTAGTGTCGTGTAGTGTAGAGTAGTGTCGTGCATACTAACCTGTAAAAGTTGAACTTGAACATGCCGCAATAGGTACGAGTTTTACTTTTACCTAATCCGAAGTCCTGCTTTTCGTGGTCGGGAATCACCTGTAGAAAACAACACAGTGTCATTTAGGGATGAGATGGAGAAGAATGAGGGAGAGGGAAAGAAGAAGGAGGAGAAGGAGGTGGAAAAGACGAGAAGAAGAAGAAGAAGAAGAAAGAGGAGGAGGAGGAGGAAGATAAAGAGGGAGAAGGAGGAGGACGATAAGGTGAGTGAAGAAGAAGAAGAAGAAGAAGAAGAAGAAGAAGAAGAAGAAGAAGAAGAAGAAGAAGAAGAAAAGAAGAAGAAGAAGGCAAACCATTCAAACAAATGTATTTCCAGTCGCCAATACCCACACACATTTGCAAAAAAAAAAAAACAATTATATAAAATTAGGTTGTGTTCAAATACACACGGAAACAGCAACAAGGACTGCAGTTGAAACATAAAGAAAAGAAAGACAGACAAAAACAACTAGAAGGGCAAAGCCCATATAACTGTCTTTGCGGAAGGACGAGAAGGGAATGACAGAAATGGAAGGCGAAACAGAACGAAAGGGAAAAAAGACATTGACGCAAGAAAGGCAGGAAGAGAATGAACGGAAAAGAATAAATGGACGGACTTAAGGAAATAACCGAAGAAAAACACAAAAAAATTATGGCAGAAACGTGGGAATTGGAAGGAAACGAAAAGGAAGCTTAGGAAGAGGGAAGAGAAACAAGGAAAAGAACAAGGAAGAAGAACACAGAAAATAAGAAGGAAAAGGAACAAGAAAGGAAGAAAGAAGGTAATGAAAAAATAGCTGAAAAATGAAGGAAAAGCAGAAACAGCACAAAAAAAAGGAAGGAAGGACGCACCTTTGTCCATACAGATTTCTGGAGCGTGAAACTGCAACATGCGGTGACAAACCAGTGGTTGTTGAGTTCTCCCATGTTCAGATCATCGACAGACACATCGTTGGAAATCAGCACCGGTGCACTACTTAACTCCTGCAACGCAGTACTACAGAGTAAGGACCGGACACCATGGATACGCTTTGTTGCAATTTCTATTGGCTAAACCGCCACATGGCCCGACTAATCCGCCACGGGATCGGGCCACATCAATAATCCAATTACGAAGCGGGTCTTCAAAACGAAGGACGTGTTCTTTTTTCTACAAAAGAGGTTAACAAAAGCAAAATTTAAAAAATATAAAATACCCGCTATGAGCCGAACATTTAGCTCGGGCCATTAAGGCTAGCAGGGTTCATCACCCGGGTCTGTGCCTAATTCTACTAGATTAGTTGCTCATCGACCGGGTCGTTTCGCGACGGTAAAACAAGTGCACTGCATCCTTAACAGCGAAGACCCACGAAAAAAAGAAAACCCTGTACAGCTGACTGACAAATGATGCAAATTACATATTTAAAAAAAAGGAGTATCGTTTCGTCCGCATCGGTATGCCAAGCAGGCCTAGCTTTGGCCATTTTTGTAACAGGAAGACCTCCACTTCCTCCTCACCTTGGGCCTCTTCCATTCAATGGTGCTGTCGACTTTGGTGTAGTACAAGGATTTGCTGTTGGCAGGGAATTCTTCGTCTTCGAACAGCTTCCCCGTCTTCAACAGCCGCATCTTTATCGAGTTGTAGTCCTGATTCCGAAAGTTCTTGGGCATTTTGCCTGAAAACACAGCACATGATATGTGAAGAAACTGTTCTTGAATTAGACACGCACTTATCAGACAGGCTTATTTATTTATTTATTTAATCGTTTTTATATAGCGCTTTTCCAGCTCAAGAGCTGCTCAAGGCGCTGGCCGATACAGGATCTAACTCAAGCCGACCGAGGCGCCAACTTGCAGCCTTTGGGCGCATCGTAATAACGCTCCAGACAACTGAGCACAATCCTGGCCAGCCAGGGATGGGGGAGAAGGACCTAGGTGCATGCTGGGTGTGTTCTTGTCACCGGCACTCACCCGTCTAGGACATGAGCGTCAGGATCTTTAAAGTCCGTTATGATGAAATGTATGCGACACAGACTAGACCTCGGTTTATACTCTCATCCGAAGGAGTAGGAAACGGGAGTAAAGTGTCTTTCCCAAGGACACAACACAATGCCCCGGCCTGGGCTCGAACCCGGGACCTTCAGATCCGCAAGCCAAAGCTCTACCATTAGGCCACCGTGCCTCCGCGAGGCTTTACTAAATGATCAAGGCATTGGCCACAACCAGGATCAAATGGATGTGGCAGTTTTGGTTTTGATGGTCCAAGAGCGATTTGCCATCAAGCGCATGAAATCATTAAACTATCTGGCAAAGTAATTGCTCTTTGCACGCACTGATCAGACGAAGCTGCTTGAAGGCAAGGGGCAGGCTGCAATCACGATCGAACGCAAATGAACCAAAAGGTCTACGACCAAAGTGCTACTCCAGGATCGTTCGTCATTGATCATTTCATGTCATACCTATTGAAAGGCATTCAATGCCAAATCACTAGGACGTGCGTGGATGATATTACAGCTAAATTACATGTATCAACGACCAAGCCCACATCAACGCCGTACAGCCTCGTCAACGTAGGTGGATCCTGACAAAAGAATGGTGAAAGCAGCATGATGGCGCCGATTGCGCTGTCCGGAAGATGTGTTTAGTCCTGTACTCACTTTCAAGAACATCAATCATTATGAATACAAATCTATATCTAACTCTAAGAATTCAATAGGCACTGTTCTTAAATGACTTACATCATAAACAAGCGAATTACTTCCCTTGACTGTGAGAGCAAGCAATTTGAATGCAGGTACGTGAACGTACGAAATTGAATAATCCCCCGGGAGGAAAATCCATCGACGCCCGACAAGAATCGTCTCGGATTTACTTTCAAAGAACGAAACCAGTTCATCAGATGCTTTTTATCTATGAATTAACTTCCAGTCTTGCGAATATGATGCTTATCGGCGATCGTTTTGTGGGATTCCGATGTATTTTATTATTGTATTTATTTTTGTGTTTATCATTGTTATAGAGCGCTTTTTGGGCTCCAGAGCTGCTGAAGGAGCTGGCCGATACAGATCTAACTCAAACCGTCAGAGGCACCCACTTGCTGCCTGGGGCGCATTCTGACGCTCAGACGACTGAGCACAACCCTAGGCGTCAGGGGAAAGCTATACACTATCTCTAAATGATCTATATATTAATATAAACTATACACTGAAACAACCATCAGGCTAATAGCAAGAAAAACGGGCCAGTGCGCACAGCCAATGTGTATCCGTGTGAAAACTGCACGACCAGCAATGGTTCACTCTGGCAGTGCCATATTGTCTGCAGTATTCTTTTTCCTGTGAATAATTTGAACGTACATTCTTCGAGTTGGCTTTATACAGCAATAATAGTCTCGGTGATAATGGTATGGTGCACTTTTCCTTCCTTCTCAGTGCATCGGGAGTAAGAATGCGTTACCAACCCTGTGTATTTTCAAAAAAGACATATCTCTTGATGGTTTTCACGCTCTTTATCCCTATACATCTGTCAGGATATCTGGAGCCTGTTTAACATGTTCCCTACGCACAACGCTTTACTGTCGGCATCTTTTGCATAAGGCAGAATATAGTATATGCATATGCATTTTCAGCATATGCCTTATAGAAGAACAAGAAGTCTTGGACAGATGGACAGAGTACTGCTCTGACCTTTACATCCATACACCAAATGTAGACCCATCAGTTCTAGCATGTCCCGAGAACAGAGAAGAAGAAGAAATCCTCCCAATTCTCCGGGAAGAAGTTGAGGCAGCAGTGCAATCGCTAAAGAAAGGGAAGTCAGCGGGAGTGGACAACATACCCGCGGAACTGCTACAAGCAGGAGGAGAAGCGACGATTGATGCCCTCACCATTATCTGTAACAAGATCTGGCAAAGTGGGGAGTGGACTATACCATGGACCCAGTCGCGCTTGTCATCACTCTTCCCAAAAAAGGTAACCTTCAGGAATGTGAAAATTACCGCACCATCAGCCTCATCAGCCATCCCAGCAAGGTCCTCCTGAAAATAATACTCAACAGGTTGAAACCCCAAGCTGAACAAATCATAGCTGAAGAGCAAGCAGGATTCAGGGCAGGGCGAAGTACCACTGAACAGATCTTCAACCTCAGAATCATGTGTTCATAGACTTCAAGAAGGCGTTTGACCGAGTCTGGCATGCAGCTCTATGGGCAACAATGAAAGTGTACAACATCAGCCCTAAAATTATTGAAGTCATCAAAAGCATGTATGACAAGGCTACAAGTGCAGTCCTCCACAACAGCGCCATCGGGAACTGCTTCAGAATAACAATCGGTGTGCGTCAAGGATGCCTACTCTCTCCAACACTCTTCAACATCTTCCTAGAGCGCATCATGTCAGATGCTCTTGCAGATCATGAAGGCACAGTCAGCATAGGGGGTAGAGCAATCTCCAAACTTCGTTTTGCGGATGACATTGATGGATTGGCTAGAGAGGAACAAGAACTTGAACAGCTGGTACAGAGGCTTGACACAATAATGGTACATATGATTACAGATCTGGCAAAGCAAAGACATACACATTGGTGGGGAAATACAGAGCAGCCCCGAGTTGCCTAGGGAAAAAAAGCGCCACAAAGCGCTTGCGATTGCTCCACACAAACTATGTTTGCTTCTGCTTTTGTCATAAGCGATCGCTTTTAAAATGGCGCAGTACATGTTGACTGCACAACAACCAATCAAAGTGAAGTTGGCTGAAAGTGAAAGTTACTGTTAACTGTCAGTCGCACCGACTACCCAACAATACTACCAAATATAAATACTAATTCATACCGATTGCGCATAAACATAATTATTCCGTCAAATAAGAAGTACACAAGTCTTACCAGACTGTAAATGACGAAAAGTCCTCCCTTGCTATTTCACCGGTGAACACATCGCCATTTGCAAATCTCCATATATATATATATATGGCCCAATTCTCTCCATATATATATATATATAGAGAGAGAGAGAGAGAGAGAGAGAGAGAGAGAGAGAGAGAGAGAGAGAGATAGATAGATAGATAGATAGTACATGGGAGAATATAAGCTTGAAGTGCCTAGTAGCGGTACTAGTACTAGCAGAAAAGATCAGCATGAGGAGGAGGAGGGGGAGGAGGAGGATGATAATAGGAAGATATGAAAGCATTATAGATTATTATGTTTTGAAGTAGAGCTCCGTTATTGGTGCTGTAGTATTTGTTGTTATTGTTGATTTGATTTGATGATTATAATGATGATGATAATGATGACGACATCAAAGATGACGACATCAAAGATGATAATATTTTCATTATATTTATCAATATTGTTATTATTATCATCATCATTATAACAAGAACGGTAGTAGTAGTAGTAGTAGTAGTAGTAGTAGTAGTAGTAGTAGTAGTAGTAGTAGTAGTAGTAGTAGTAGTAGTAGTAGTAGTAGTAGTAGTAGCAGTAGTAGTATGTTTGTCAGTATTAGTGTTACTCACTTGAGCCGGGCTGAGTGCGGCATGAGGCACACATAGGTACAGGAGGAGTGCCCCATCCCCAAGGGTGGTCGTGGGGCTCTTTGGGTTTAGGCCTTTCCTCCTCACCACCGGGCTTCTCTCCGTTTTCTCCATCTCCGGGCGCTTTTTCATTTCCATCAGGGGCGGGCTTGTCCATGGGTACTTTGGGGGTATTGAGGGTAGCAAGGGAGGGGTCCTCTGAGCTGGTGGGTATGGTGGTCTCGCTTCCGCCAACACTGAGTGATGTAGACTCCTCTTCGGCAGCCGGACTGTACAAACAGACAAACAGATCCCAGCGATTGTGTGTGTGGGTATGTGTGTGTGTGTGTGTGGCTGTGGCTGTGAAACGTCACGAATGAGGAACGGAATTTGACGTTCTTAATATAAAATGGGGTAATTTGCTCCTTCCCCGTTTGTCTGCCGTTCCTCATTTGTTCTAAGTACACGGGAGTGCTCTTTTAGTGCATGGGAGTGCAGTTGTAGTGCATGGGAGTGCAGTTGTAGTGCATGGGAGTGCTTTTTAAGTACATGTGCACTACAGTTGCACTTCACGCAAGTGCTCTTTTAGTGCATAGAAGTGCAGTTGTAGTGCATGGGAGTGTTTTTAGTGCAAGGGAGTGCTCTATTCGGGACGGAGAACTTCCAGCCCATTTCCGAACAAATTTTGAAAAATGTCGACTTACTACCTCTGCTATAGAGCACGAAGTAGGTCAAGTTTTGTTCCAGACGGGTAGGTTCAGAGCACCCTTTTCCCAAAAAGTTTGACCTAATTCGTGCCGTCTATGAGACGATCTAGGTCAAGTTTTGCCAACTCGGGTAGGGTAAGGAATTTTCCTCGACGGGTAGGTTAAGGCACCCGTTTAAGAAAAGGGTTAGGGTCAGGGCTAGTTGCAGCGCTGCAACTAGCCCTGACCCTAACCCTTTTCTTGAAGGGGTGCCTTAACCTACCCGTCGAGGAAAGTTCCTTACCCTACCCGTGTTGCAAAAACTTGACCTACTTCGCCTCCTAAGGAGCACGAAGTAGGTCAAATTGTGACAAGACGGGTAGGGATAAGGCAGCGATGTAACTAGCCCTTATCCTACCCGTTTTGTGTGGTACCCGGTTACATTTACCCCGTTTGACACCTCGTACAAGTATGTGTGTGTGTGGCTAGGTAGAAACGCCTTTATTCTGACATACACTTGAACCTCAACGTACTTTCTTTTGACGGACCCCGTTATTTTGACGTCAAAACAGTGTCTTTTATTTCAGGTATTCCTAGGCCTCCATTTAAAATATTTTTAAGGGCCCTTCTCATGCTAATTCTATCTCTCTTGCGGTTCCATACAAAATCAAGAACAGTTTTTCTGCACTAAACTTATAACTTTGTCAGCAGGATTGGGACGCAACATCCATAAATGAACTAATTTTGACAAAATCAAAGATTTAAGAACTGCAATCCTTCCCCGTGGGGTTATCTGTCCCTTAGACCAATACTATACAGTATCTTTACCTCCAGAAACTTTTCACTCATATTTATTTCTATACACTCTCTTAGATTATTTGTAAACCAGATGCCTAATAAATTAAATTTACTGGGGTTCCAATTCATATTCAAATGCGGCATATACTGAGTCGGTGAGTTGCGCCTATTGCCTAACCAAATAGTACCACTTTTTCCTGAATTTAATAGAAGTCAAGAACATTTCCCAAATTTCTCTATTGTAATAACCGATTCTTCAAACCTAATCTATCTATCCTATTCTAACCCGTAACTCTGAGGTCGTTGGGAAACCACAGATGATCGTTTATAACCAGCGTACTCCATCTTTCTCTGTTCTCAGTGTCACGTCACCCGGATGGGTTCAGTGACTTCAGCTCAAAACAGCGAGTTTCAGGATTCAAACTCAACTAAAATACTAACACAAATGCCAGGTGAACAATTTCACACTTTTATTCAATGCACAAACGTTCAGGACAATGGGAAATCTAACCCTAACCCAACCCTTAACCGGTTCCACAACCCCAACAATTAACCAACAATTACCTCCCTTGTCTAATCCGTAACCCCTT
Organism: Oncomelania hupensis; assembly: GCA_036898135.1. Classification (NCBI taxonomy): domain Eukaryota; kingdom Metazoa; phylum Mollusca; class Gastropoda; order Littorinimorpha; family Pomatiopsidae; genus Oncomelania; species Oncomelania hupensis. The sequence continues at coordinate 7,528,881 of CM072522.1, forward strand.
GATACTGGACACAAGATGTCAACACAATGAAGATATAACCATATGAAAATAAAGATGAAGTAATACAACTGATGGATTATGTATACAATCACCAAGATTTGAAGAAATGTAATTAATATCAAACTCTTTATACAACAGCCTCATTCCGTTTCCAATACAAAGCTTAACTAAATCGTCTGGAATTAGCACCACAAGCCTTATGTCTATCACAGACTGTAAAGAGTCACTGTTTTAAATGTTCACTGGGTATTTAGTATGTTTTATTTGTGTGTAATGTGTGTATATATGACTGTGAGGGTGCGTGGTCCTGAGTATGGAAACCCAAGCGGCAACCTCCCGGTAGTAGGGGTCTTGTAGCGCCCAGGTGGCAAGGGTCATGCAACGTCTTGGCTTCCCGGACAGGTTCGGAACGACGTTGAACCAACGCCCGGCACCATACAACACCAGCGTGGGCGCAACAGCAACAACAACCAGACCAGCAACAGTAGTAGTAGTAGCACTTAGGAACAGATGTAGGAGTACGTAGGTAGTAGAACATAAATATGTAGAGCAAGGCCCCCACTAGGCTATCTCTACAATGTAAACATAACACGGGAAATAACTCCTTCTGCCGTCCGCCATCTTGACCTGTTTATTTATGCATTATAACAATTCACATTTCTTCTATAATTTTTACTAACTTCTCATGACATGATTACTTATACAAATACCAATGCATTATAAGTTCCTTCCTGATCAACAATCCTGACTCATTCCCTCTCTCATATTCATCACCCCTCTCTCATATTCATCACCCCTCTCTCATATTCATCACCCCTAGAGTATACTATAATACATCATCACCCTTCTCTCATATTCATCACCCCTCTCATATTCATCACCCCTCTCTCATATTATAATACATCATCACTCTTGACCTCGTTCTTGCAGCAACGTCAACATTATTCCATTTTACATTTTCAACAAGAAAATAATATAAAAAATATTATTTATCAAAATACCTATTTCCCCTCACCCTTCATCATTCATTCACGTACGCATTCTCAGAGTGTATAGCCACTAAACAATTAGGAAGCTGGCACCACTCACCTTCAGGTCTCGGCCTGTGAAGTTACAGATACACACAACACCACAACACAACACAGTCTGTAGAGAGTCGGTGGTTCGTTACTACTGTCTTATTATGATCTAGGACAGCCTAGCATTGACGATGTGCCTAGGCCTTGGGCGGCAGGGTTCAGCCTGACACAAAAAAGCTATGGGCCATTGGGCCCCTCAGATCAAATTTCAATGCGCCATGATTTCAGCAGTAATTTACGTACATGTAAAAGATAACCTGGAGATATTATTACAGAAATTAAAACAAAATAGATTATTGTGAGTGTGCATGTGTTGTGAAGCATGTTTACCAACAAAACACTAACCAGAACAGGGATCAGTATTTTGACTTGACTCGGGGCTCACACAATCATCTTGCGTAGGATTAGCGGCGGTAGACTGTAGTTTAACAGCAGCAAACGACAGTCTAGACAGTCCTACCTCAAGTTTAGTTGTTTTGTTTTGTTTTGTTTTGTTTTTTTTTTTTGGGGGGGTGGGGGTGGGGGGTGGGGGGTGTTTTCAAAGCGGCACAAAGAAAAACACAAAATCCTCCTTGCACGGACACAACATACGCGCAGACGATAGCAAATTCTGATTTGGAAGAATCGTACAACACTTTTTATTGGCTGCAAGATCAACATCCGGGCCCTCATAGCCAATCGCTGAACTTGCCTTAGCAAAAGCACGTTTGTCGCCTCCAATACAGTGCACTGTTATTGTGGTGGCGCACTGGTACCAAAAATCGAAGCGCCATTCGGCCCCTGGCAAGAATTGTGGATGGGTCATTTTTAATTTTTATGCGTCAATGGCGCAGGGCGCGCTAGTAAACTGATCCCTGGGGCGGTCTCTAAAATAAGAGCACACACCCTTAGGAAGTTGCTCTACACAGAGATCACACAGCACTGTGGCAGCAAAAATACTCCTAACTGTGGTAAAAGTACTTTATTAACACAGCTTTGACAACACGCTGGTCATTCTTGCCCTTCTTAAGGAACAAGACCTCGGGTGGTTCCAAACACAAAACACAACCCTTATAAACGGACCCTACACTTATCCTACAATAGTAGCAGTCACAGTCTATCCAAAATGTCGTCCGATCACAATGAATACCGACCTGGCTCTGACACCTCAACGCAGCTTCCAGCCCACAGTTCAGGGTACAGAACTCTGTTCAGGCTCCTAGCAGCTATCGAGCTATACCTAAAGCACGGGAAAAACCTAAATTCCTAGTATACACTACGCAATACAAACCGCTGATTCATACTTTGCGCACAGCACTCTCATAGATATAAAACTGTACACTATATACATCCTGACACAGCATATATTTAGCGTGCGTCAAAACTTGTGTCATCACACTCAGCAACTCTGATGGTTTCGCTCAGTGTCAAGCCAGTCCATCTAATCTATCGCCGTTTAACATTAATTCTATATCATCGGTATACTGTAAGATTTTGTGCTCTATATTATTTATTGTAATACCTTTGATCTTATCATTCTGTCGTATCATTATGGCTACTATTTCAATGCATAAAATAAATATATAAGGTGAGATCGGATCCCACTGTCTGCAGCCGCGCCTTATATCAAACTAATGGGATACCTGACCATCAACACAAACTGAAGCTTTTATTTCATTATAAAAAGTACTGACCCATCAGTTCTAGCATGTCCTGAAAAAAGAGAAGAAGAAAAAATCCTCCCAATTCTCTGAGAAGAAGTTGAGGCAGGAGTGCAATCCCTGAAGAAGGGGAAGTAAGCGGGAGTGGACTACATACCCGCGGAACCGCTTCAAGCAGGAGGAGACGTAATGATTGATGCACTCACCATTATCTGTAACAAGATCTGGCAGAGTGGGGAGTGGCCTACACCATGGACCAAGTCGCTTGACATCACTCTTCCCAAAAAAGGTAACCTTCAGGAATGTGAAAATTACCGCACCATCAGCCTCATCAGCCATCCCAGCAAGTTCCTCCTGAAAATAATACTCAACAGGTTGAAACCCCAAGCTGAATGAATCATAGCTGAAGAACAAGCAGGATTCAGGGCAGGGCAAAGTACCACTGAACAGATTTTCAACCTCAGAATAATCTGTGCCCTTGCAAATCACGAAGGCACAGTCAGCATAGGGGGAAGAGCAATCTCCAACCTTCGTTTTGCGGATGACATTGATGGATTGGCTGGAGAGGAACAAGAACTTGAACAGCTGGTACAGAGGCTTGACACCACCTTCAGATCCTATGGAATGGAAATAAGTGCAGAGAAGACCAAAATGATTACCAATAACACCAATGGCATCAACACGGACATCAAAGTCCAAGGCCAATCCCTCAACACAGTGCATAGCTTCAAATATTTAGGAGTCATTGTATCAGACAATGGGTCCCGACAGGAAGTCCTCTCCAGGATCGCACAAACAACTGCTGCACTGGCGAGGCTGAAGCCAATTTGGAAAGACAGGACCATGAGCCTACGTTCCAAGGTAAGACTGTTGCGCTCCCTTGTCATCTCCATCTCCCTATACGCTTGCGAAACATGAACTCTAACAGCAGATCTACAACGAAGAATACAAAGCATGGAGATGAGGTGCTACAGAAGACTTCTGTGCATTTGCTATACCCAGCACATCACCAATGACGAAGTCCGACAGACCATCACACAAGCCATTGGACAACAAGATGACCTGCTCACAGTGGTGAACAAAAACTGAAACTCCCATGGTATGGCCACGTCACCAGATCATCAGGTCTTGCAAAGACCATCCTGCAAGGCACAGTGCAAGGAGGTAAAAGAAGAGGGAGACCGAAAAAGAGGTGAGATTACAACTTTCGAGAATGGACTGGTTTGACACAGCGAAATCATCAGGGTTGCTGAGGACAGGGAAAGATGGAGTACGCTGGTTAAACGATCATCTGTGGTGCCCCTACGACCTCCGAGTTATGGGATAGTCTTCTGTTCTGCAAGCATCTGCATGCTTGATTCGTTGTGATTCCGTCACTGGTCGAACGACTGATTTCAGTCTTTGAGAGATGCTTGCATACGTAAGCATGCTGAGGAATGCATGCCGATGATGCGGAGGAATTAAAACATCACAACAGCTTGCGTGTGTCTGTGTGTACCTGCGTCTGTGTCTGACAATGCCTAGGTGTGTGTATGGGTGCGATATAATGTCTGCTACATCATGGTCATGATCTTTTAATAATCATTCTTCATATCTTATGTGACTGACTCTTATTTTTTACTTGAAATTCGATCTTTACTTATTTATTGTCCAGAGTTTAAAAGATGTGATAGCACTTCTAATAACATTTTCGGTTTTTACATTTCCCATCATTTTTAAAAAAATACTTTTATTATATTGTCAGTCTTATTAGTACATTGTTTTAATGCGCCGATTGTTTGCGTGAGGTTTCCTTCCAATTTCTTACTTTAAATTTAATGAATTTTGTTTTTAATTTTATTTATTGATTGTGCTCTGTGGGTTCGGGCATTAAATAGAATAGACCCAACGTTTCCCGGCGTGTCGTAAGAGGCGACTAACAGGGGTGATGTTAGCACGGCATCACTGGGCGAAAGTCTTCTACACAGAAGTCACCGGCCAGGGCGGAGGAACCTCATGTTACTACAGGTTCAACGACCATGTGCTCAGGGCCAAGGCGAGCCACACTGTATTCGTGGATTTCGGCTGTGGCCAACAGCCTGGAGAGGATTGGGCACCGCCAGGTCTTTTTTGCCCAAGACACACTACATGATGACACAATCCACTAATTCCATACCGGATCGGTCGTCGCCCGGCACAAGGACCGCGCCTTCCGTTGGCCACCAGGACGGAGGTGTTAAGTATGCTACTGATGGACAATTTAGCAAGATCCGCACGAGAAACAACATCGTCATAGGAACCTGGAATGTCAGGACCCTAACTGCGGAAGGAAAATTAGAAGAACTGGCCCACGAGTTGGACCACTATCAATGGAACGTTCTAGGCATCAGCGAACTGCGCTGGAAAGGCCTAGGTGAAACAACAACCGACAAAGGCCACAAGCTCTATTTCAGCGGTAGAGATGACAGGCACGAACACGGCGTTGGATTCTTGGTCCACAAGAACATTCTAGCCACTGTCATGGGTTGCCGCCCAGTCTCCAGTAGACTCATTACCATCCGCCTGAGAGCAGCCCCTTTCAACATCACCATCATCCAGACCTATGCCCCAACATCAGACTATGACGACAGCGAAGTGGAGGATTTTTATGAAAATCTACAGGCGGTCCTTGACCAAGTGCCGAAGAAGGACATAGTCATAGTGCAAGGCGACTGGAATGCCAAGGTTGGCCAAGATGCGCACCACAACTGGGGAGACACATGTGGACCCCACTGCAACAACGAGACAAATGACAGGGGTCTGAGACTCTTGGAGTTTGCCAGATACAACAATCTGGTACTGGCAAACACGCTTGGTCTCCAAAAAAACTCCAGACGATGGACATGGCACAGTCCTGGCGGGGAGCATCACAACCAAATAGACTACATCATGGTCAAGAAACGCTTCAGATCAAGCATCAACATTGGCAGGACACGCACTTTTCCAGGAGCAGATATCGGAAGTGACCACGATCTCGTGATAATGTCTTTCCGGATCCACTTGAAGAGAGTAAATACAGCAAAGTGCACTAGACTGAAGTTCGACCTGGACAAACTGCAAGACCCGGAGGTGGCAGAACTATTTCAGGCCACAATTGGAGGGAAATTTGCACCACTGCTCATTTTGGGGGCTGGTGAAGTAGATGTCAACACCATGACCACCACCTTCAACTCAGCTGTGACAGATGCCGCCACTGAGATCCTTGGCAAGCACCGACCAAAGAAGAAGCCGTGGATCACACCTGAACTTTTGGATCTGTGTGATAAACGAAGAGAGATGAAAAAGAAAAAGAACACCTCACAGGGAGCTGATGTCTACCGAAAAATCAACAATGACATCCGAAAAGGCATGTGCACAGCAAAGGAGAACTGGATAGAAGATCAATGCCAGGAAATAGAGAACAGTCTGAACAAGAACAACAGCAAGAAGGCCTACCAGACTGTGAAGCGGCTGACAAGTGTCAAACAGCCCAAAGTCTCCACGATCCAATGCAAGTCTGGCATATGCCTTACAGAAGAACAAGAAGTCTTGGACAGATGGACAGAGTACTGCTCTGACCTTTACAACCATACACCAAATGGAGACCCATCAGTTCTAGCATGTCCCGAGAACAGAGAAGAAGAAGAAATCCTCCCAATTCTCCGGGAAGAAGTTGAGGCAGCAGTGCAATCGCTAAAGAAAGGGAAGTCAGCGGGAGTGGACAACATACCCGCGGAACTGCTACAAGCAGGAGGAGAAGCGATGATTGATGCCCTCATCATTATCTGTAACAAAATCTGGCAGAGTGGGGAGTGGCCTATACCGTGGACCCAGTCGCTTGTCATCACTCTTCCCAAAAAAGGTAACCTTCAGGAGTGTGAAAATTACCGCACCATCAGCCTCATCAGCCATCCCAGCAAGGTCCTCCTGAAAATAATACTCAACAGGTTGAAACCCCAAGCTGAACAAATCATAGCTGAAGAACAAGCAGGATTCAGGGCAGGGCGAAGTACCACTGAGCAGATTTTCAACCTCAGAATAATCTGTGAGAAATACCTACAGCACCAACAACATCTATATCATGTGTTCATAGACTTCAAGAAGGCGTTTGACCGAGTCTGGCATGCAGCTCTAAGGGCAACAATGAAAGTGTACAACATCAGCCCTAAAATTATTGAAGTCATCAAAAGCCTGTATGACAAGGCTACCAGTGCAGTCCTCCACAACAGCACCATCGGGAACTGGTTCAGAACAAGAATCGGTGTGCGTCAAGGATGCCTACTCTCTCCAACACTCTTCAACATCTTCCTAGAGCGCATCATGTCAGATGCCCTTGCAGATCACGAAGGCACAGTCAGCATAGGGGTTAGAGCAATCTCCAATCTTCGTTTTGCAGATGACATTGATGAATTGGCTGGAGAGGAACAAGAACTTGAACAGCTGGTACAGAGGCTTGACACCACCTCCAGAGCCTATGGAATGGAAATAAGTGCAGAGAAGACCAAAATGATGACCAACAACACCAATGGCATCAATACGGACATCAAAGTCCAAGGCCAATCCCTCAACACAGTGCATAGCTTCAAATATTTAGGAGCCATTGTATCAGACAATGGGTCCCGACAGGAAGTCCTCTCCAGGATCGCACAAACAACTGCTGCCCTGACAAGGTTGAAGCCCATTTGGAAAGACAGGACCATCAGTCTACATTCCAAAGTAAGACTGCTGCGCTCCCTTGTCATCTCCATCTTCCTATATGCTTGCGAAGCATGGACCCTCACAGCAGATCTCCAACGAAGAATACAAAGCATGGAGATGAGGTGCTACAGAAGACTTCTGGGCATTTCCTATACCCAACACATCACCAACGACGAAGTCCGACAGACCATCACACAAGCCATTGGACAACACGATGACCTGCTAAAAGTGGTGAAGAAACGGAAACTCCGATGGTATGGCCACGTCACCAGATCATCAGGCCTTGCAAAGACTATTCTGCAAGGCACAGTGCAAGGAGGTAGAAGAAGAGGGAGACCGAAAAAGAGGTGGGAGGACAACATTCGAGAATGGACTGGTTTGACACTGAGCGAAGCCATCAGGGCTGCTGAGGACAGAGAAAGATGGAGTATGCTGGTTAAACGATCATCTGTGGTGCCCCTACGACCTTCGGGTTACGGGACAGGATAGGATAGGGATAGGATTGTATTCTATCTATTGTACTGTGAGTGTGACTGTGTTTGATGCACCTTGAGCAGACTATTGTTTGATAATGCGCTTTATAAATAAAATGATGATGATGATGATGATGATGATGATGATGATGATGATGATGATGATGATGATGATGATGATGATGATGACGATGATGATGATGATGATTTCGTCCTGATTTGGCTCGGAGGAGTCCGCTGGACCTAAAGCAATAATCTTGTATTGATGATGATGATGATGATGATGATGATGATGATGATGATGATGATGATGATGATGATGATGATGATGATGATGATAATGATGATATGATAGGATAGGACTGACCCATCTACAAATGTCGTTACCGATACCAAATGCTCTTAAGACCTTTTGCATACATTTCCAATCCACAGAGTCAAATGCCTTCTCAAAGTCGACATAAAAGAAGCCCTGACATGTTGTTTTCATTAGCTTAACTAATAATATCATAAATTAGACGAATGTTGTCCCTTAAGTATAAATGCTGTTTGATCTTCATTAATCAGAGACGGCAATACTAACTTAGATGGTTTGCTATACAGCCAGAACCGATCTTATACACCATATTCAACAGTGAAATTGGTCTCCAATTTTTAATATATTATTTGTTTTTATCTCCTTTTGGGATTGTAATAATTATTCCTTCTTTTTGAGTGGAAGAGAGATAACATTTTTTTATTATTACTCTCATTCAAATAACGAATAAAAAATGACCTAATCTGCAACCAAACTACTTTTAAATAATCAGCTGTAAATCCATCTGTACCGGGACTCTTAAATTTCTTTGTTTTTTTAAAAAGCATTACTCGCTTCCTCTAATGTTATTTCACCTTCAAGGTTTTTGCTCTCATCTTCTGTTAAGAGTATTTAAATTTGTTACTAAATCTGATATTTCACATTCTTCTAACTGCTTTTCCTAATTATACTTCTGATAAAAACCCAATACCTCATTCAAAATGTCACCGTGCTCACTAAATCTCGGACCCATCATTCCCAATGACCTTGTTCATACTTTTGCTCACGAAGTTTCTTTTCTCAAACTCGCAAACATATTTTTTTCATTTTCTCCCCCTCTCGCCCGTGACCTAAGTAAAACCCCTTCTATTTTCTTTTCCTAAGTTTAATTAATTTCTTTTTACAATGGACTAATTTTTATTTTCATCCTCTGTCAATAAAGGTAACTTTTGTAATACGTTAATCCGCTCTTCTAACTTTATCTCCGTTTCTATTTTGTCGTTTTTTATAAGCATAAGATATTGGGTTTTTTGTCGAATTTTCATTAGCAATACGTCATGAAACTGGTCCGAGATCACGAGTTGAATTTCATGTCTAAGAAGAATAGTTTCTATGCCTTCTCTTTTGACCAAACTTCATAAGAACATTATCCAGGTTAGAGGCCTGCCTCCCGTGTCATCAAAGATCTTTGGTGTCATCCACCGCAAAGGTCAAGGTCGCTGGAGTCTATTTGTTGCGAAACACGTGTTGGTCGATACCTCCAAAACTGCTGAAGCGATTTTGTTGAGTTTTGGTATACAGGCACTTCCAATCATGGACCATCCTACAATATCAGCCTCTCCAGCTCTACGGTGGACTACTTCAAAGATCAAGCTCGGTCCTAATTTGATCTTTCTGTTCAAACACGTGTGACTTTTACCGATTTTGATTATTTTTACTGAGCAGATACTAAGCAGATAACTCCTGAGGACTGATTTGATCACTTAATGAAGTGAAATGACACCCCGTCCCGTAAATGCCACCCCTCACCCTTTGTTCATTCAGACCCAGGTTTTCCAACTGAAAATTAACTCCCTCCGCTAACACAGTTGCAATATACAGATAGAAAACTATCAGTCATGTGGGCAGTTATCTTACGATTAATTACTGTAGACTGAAAGGTAAACAACAAGTCCGCAAATGCGGACCTCTACCCGTACCAATCAGCTGTGGCAAACCTAAACTCACCGTGCCATGTATCAATGTAGTCAATCCAAGCAAACTTCTTTTTCCTCTTCTTTTTCTTCTTCATACTAATGCTTTGATGGAACAGTGAGTGGACTGAAACTCCAAGAGGTCCAGTGGCCAGAGGGGTACAGGACTTGAACCAGCAAAAGATGCTGCATTGGGTAAGATGGAATGGCTAACCGCGATATTATCTGGTCCGGGTATTGTTGCAAACTCTTCGCCGAAAGTACTAGGTCCAAAAAAAAAAATCTTCTAGAATGATGTTTGACGTCAAAACTGCGAGTGCGTAATGTGTTGTGTTGTTTGCTACGTCAGAGGGTTTGTTTTGTTTTTAAAAAAGCCGGGCAATGGGAATGACCCAAAAGTCGGTCTGTCGGTCAGTCCGTCGCGCGCCACATCTCAGGAACCACTAAACGGATTTTGAGCAAACTTCATAGGAACATTACTTAGGTTAGTGTCCAGCCTTCCGTGCCATGCGTGCGTGCATGCGTGAGTGTGCAAGTGTGTAGGTAGGAGTGTATGTGTGTGTGTGTGCGCGTGTGCGTGTGTTTGTCAAATGATATGAACAAAACAGACCACAACTCAACCCGATTTGTAAATGTGTGGGGTTATCTGAAAATACGTTGATATACTTACCCTGCTTTTCTGGAGGTATGCTTTGACTGCACCATGGACAACGATGTACAAAATTTAATATACTATCAATCTCTTCCTCCCGTTTGTTTCTGTAGTACACTAGACTGTGCTTCTGTTATTATATCGTATGTCGTACTTTTCCCAAACCCTTTTTTCTCCTGCCCGTCACCCCCTAGGCCCGCCACCCCCTTGTAAATGGTGGCCTGGTAGTACAGGTCATAGGATGGTTTCCTAAGCCGAAGGTCGCGTCTTCGAACCCCGCATGAGAACAACGAGGATGTCCACCGGGTACTCCGGTTTCTTCACTCATGGTATTGGATGCAGTCAATGTAAATTTATAAAAAAAATAAACATTGGTGTCTCTTCCGCTTTCTTAGTCTGGTTCTGAAAAAAAAACAAAAAATGAAAAGTATGGAAATATTTGCAACAGTTTTTTGTTGTTGTTATTCGTTTGTATACCTGTGGGCTAAGAACATATCCAAGGTATAGATCAAAAATGCATTTTCTGCAATGGTAAGTTTCTAGGTTAAACTGTAATCACCATAATTACTAACGTCAACATAAGATTTGCCCACTGTCATTAATTTACGTTGGTAACTTGGCTGTTTGAATGTCAGTACAAGTCCATTCCCTTCAAGTGCGCTGATAGGATCGTCCTGCGCTGGCTGGGGTTAGAGACAGAAGAGCATCAGTATCTGCTTCAGTTTGCCTGTGCCCGCAACCGGAGTAGGCCTACTGAAGATGCGATCCTTCGTCTGTACAACGTCTCCTAGCACCTCGAGAAGCCTTCCGCCTTTGCCATGATAACCTTTACCTCGACTTCATCAGCGCCTCTAACATTGTCACCACCAACACCGGCGCTCCTCAAAGTTGCGTACTCTCTCCAGCTCTCGTTACAGTGTACACAGCAGACTGCCGTGCCTCCGATGAAGACAGTCTGCTTGTAAAGTTTGCAGACGACACGTCGTTGTCTGGCCTTATCCTAAAGGGCGACGAAGCGGTGTACAGGCACGCTGTTGAGAAGCTGGTGGATTGGTGAGATACAAAGCCTTTTGCAGACTTCAAAAGGACAAAGTCCTGTATCGCCCTGATTGTCATCAAGGGTGATGGTGGACACCTACCAGTACCTGGGCACACTCATCGACAACCAGCTGGATTGGTCCCCCAACGTCGACGCAGTATGCAAGAAGGCGAATCAGAGAACGTAGGCTACTTCCTGAGGAAGCTGAGAGGGTTCCAGGTCTGCCCTGACATTCTACGCCTCTTCTTACAGTCGTGCATCCAGAGCTTCCTGACTTTCAACCAGCTGTGCTATCACAGCAGCGATAAGAAGGGTGATATGGACCGGCTGGAGAAGATTGTCAGCCGAGCAGCCTTCGTCATCGGAGCAGACCTGCAGTGCCTCGTTCTCGAGCGTGGATTGAGGAAGTTTTCCAACATCCGCTCTGACGACCGGCATCCTGTCCACCAGGTCGTTGCATCCTGCGATTCCAGGCGGGAGTTGTCACGGCGGCTGAGGTCTCTCCGTGCCCGAAACAACCAACCAACCCTATGACTCTTTCTTGCCGACCACTGTGCGACTCTTCAACAAGTCACTGTGGTGCCCTCTTGTCAGGTCCTTCATACACTGCCTCACTGGTGTGTGTGTGGGTGGGTGAGTGTGTGTGTGTGTGTGTGTGTGAGAGAGAGAGAGAGAGAGAGAGAGAGAGAGAGAGAGAGAGAGAGAGAGAGAGAGACGCAACTGGGGTAAGTTTTCATTCTGTTGCAATTTTTTCCTTGCTAAAATGCAAATTTACTGGGCTATGTGTAAAAGAAGAGATCGCCGCGCTTTGAGTTCGATGAAAGAAAAAGCGCGTGATAGCATCCTGCATTATTATTTTTTATTATTATTATTATTATTATTATTATTATTATTATTATTATTATTATTTGTACTATACCTCCTTTTTTTTTTCTTCTCCGAGTCTATCTTTCTTTCTTTGTTTATAGAAATTAACTGGACAAATGACTTTTTTCCGTAACATTCGGGCTATTGAGAAAGTATATTGGTATATAAGCAGCATCTCCTACATAAAAAAAAAAAAATATGGAATTCAGTCGCACACATACACACATGCCCCAGTCGTGCGCAAGCCACAAATGCTTTCATGGACTCTTTCACTCCAAGTTGATGAGCAGAACACACACACACACACACACACACACACACACACACACACACACAACCGTGTAGAAACGCCGTCGTGATGACTTTCATGAAACTCTACATACGTTACTTTGACATTTTTACAAATTTGTCCATTTTTTAAGCTAACCCTAACCCTAACTCTAACCCTAACCCTTAACCTAACCCTAACACAGCCCTAACCCTAACGGAACACTGTGTTGACGTCAAAATAACGGGGTCCGTCAAAAGAAAGTACGTAGAAGTTCAAGTGTATGTCAGAATAAAGGCGTTTTTACCTAGCCACAAGTGCACACACACACACACACACACACACACACACACACACACACACACACACACATGTCAAGAACTGCATGCGTCAATGTACCATATATTGTGTCTTGTAAACCTTGTTTTGGTTTTATGACAATAAATATTCGTATTCACACAACACTGTCAAAAGTCGTTTAAAGTCAGCATGAGTTCATTTTAAAAATAAAATCTTTTACACTACATGGTATCATCATATAAAAAGTTTATTAATCCACACTACGGAGGTGAAAGCTCTCCAACAGGTGTACAAGCAGCTTTAAAAACAGTCATTGGGACCACTGATAATGTCATGTACTACGCTAGAAGAGCAGGGCGGTGGCAAGGGTAAAAAGAAAGAGATTACTCTTATATAGCGCACTTACAAGCTCAGAGAGCTCAAAGCGCTGGCCACTAATATTCAACAATCACAAAATAGTTTGCTGAAGTCAGGATTCGAACCCACGTCGCCCAGACGCACGTACACAAGTCGTGCGCTAGGGGAGGGGGGGGGGAGGAGGGGTGTTATGGGAATGAGGTATAATGCAATCACTGAGCGTCATGTTAGGCACAGCATTGTTTCCCTTGGCTCATCCACATCAACGCCCAGTTTTTGTTGGTCGCTCTCCGCTGCGAGTTTGTTAACGCCTGTGCTTGCGTTCTAAGGGAGATAAGCCATTTACGACGACCGCTTGAACTCTTTGCCAATATTAGACGCACACACAAATATATGAATATAGGCTCTTTTGATCAGATCTAGACGAGGCTTCACACTCACTGCGTATTTACTGCATAGCATTGAATTGTTTTGAACTGATTCAACCACACGTAATATCACGTCAACAAGCAGAACACCGGATATGATCACACGCAAAGAAGACGACACGCCTTTCAACTGCAAAAACGTTATTACCAGTGGTAAGATGACAATTGGTTTGTATAATAGGTGCAGAAATTCTTCAATCTTCTTTCTAGGCAGGAACGGAACCCCTCAGTCAAATCCTAAGAAATGGAACACATCTCAATGATTGCCATCCTAAAGATCGCAATCGTGGGTTTTGAACTAGCGTCAAAATTAATACGACAACAGTTGACGTGGTACAACGAGTCAAGGTCACAGTTGATATCATTCTTTTGTTTAATCTTTTTTAAACGAAAGCTGGCATCACACTTTAACAGGTAAAGGCAAATGTTACACTTCACTGTCATACAGTGTCTGCATACATCCAAAGATTATGAGTGAATGTTTATCCAGAACTGGGTATAAACAAAGAGCTTAATGATAGAATTGATTGATTGAATGTTGCTTTAGGTCCAGCGGATTCTTCCAAGCCAAATCAGGACCGGACTACCCCTGATCCGCATAAAAGATCTGTTGAAACAACCCTAGTGGGAAAACTGAATGCCCTCCACCGTCCAGTCACTTTACAATAAAGACATCCCACGCAGGGGACGGCTGAGGCTTTACCCCAACTACTCGAACCCCCGGTTACAAAAACAAAATAGAATACAAACATCATTATAAATTATCAACAAAACACATACATATAAAATGCCTATATTGCTAAATAATAACATCATAGGAAGCCCTAGTGACCACCCGGCAGAAAGTGTCCAATACTCCCAAGCTGATCCAAACAGACCTCATACGCAAACAAGGAGTCTTGTCCAGGAAGAGGTTTCAAGAAAAAAGGTAGGTCATTGATCTAGCGAAGAAGAAGATAGTATAGCAGAGTGATAGGACAGCAGGAATGGGAAAGAGCAAATGAGGAAGACAGCGACAGTGGGAATTTAAAGCACTAAATTTCCAGAAAGTGGGGATACTATTTATACTGAAACCCCCGGCACTCCAACGGGGGTACTGTTGTCGCAGTGAATCGGTCATGCCTATAAAGGAAAGACAGGTTTTCAACTGGGGCTTTCACTTTTCCCTTTATAGGTTAGAACAATCTACAGTGGTAAGATTGCTCATGACCCCAAGGGGTTAATGATAGAAAGAGGGGGAACTTGGTACAGAACCGCGAGACGAAAGGTACGAGTTATGCTCCCTTGTCGACATGCTGAAAATGGCTCGTGACAGAAAGTCAAAAGGCGACCGAGTGAAACAGGGCGGTGACTTTTGCACAGCCATAAATTGCCATAATGCCAGATACAAAAAAAGTTGTGTTGGCAAGTCCTTTTTCAAATTTCCAAGAGACAAAGAAAGGTAAATTGCAATTGAAAAACTTCATTTTTGTGTGTTTAAGTAGGCCTAAACTAAGACCGCTGCAGTGTTGTTAGTGTTAAAACAATCGGAGAGCGGCTTGAATGATTCATGTTATACCTATCTGCTAAATCCAAAACAGTTTGCTTGCCGACAGTTTACGTTCAACAGGTCGCTCACTGTTTACGTTATTGCTAGGTTGTTTGACTATATTTGTGCTTATATTTCAAAAGTAGATGTCAGATTGCCAGTTTGGCTTTGTCAAACTGCTTATGTTAACAAGTTAAATTAGACTAAGTCTGTTTTCTCCTCGTGATCAAATACTGTGCAAGATAACCTCTTACCTAGGCACAAAAATGGTCCTTGATCTGTTGTAATCCCTTTTCGTTTGAGTGTAAATGGGAAAAAAAATGTAATGTAGAAACACAGTCCTTGTTCTGATCTGTGAATTTCTGCGCATTAGATCTATATTGCGTGGAATGTGGTAGTCTAGGTTCTGATTGTTCTGTCTGATTAATTATTTTCCATGAAGTGACTGATGTTATTAAGCCAGTGATGTGGGAGGTGAGAGGGTTGGGGGGTAGGGGGACACCTGATATAAATTAAATTCACACTATTAGTGAAACATTTTGTTATTGTGCCTTATTGTGATTAATTGATTGAATGACAGAGCTCTCTTTTCCCCCACCCCCCACCCCCTCTCTCTCTCTCTCTCTCTCTCTCTCTCTCTCTCTCTCTCTCTCTCTCTCTCTCTCTCTCTCTCTCTCTCTCTCTCTCTCTCTCTCTCGCTCTCTCGATCGATCGATCGATCGATCACGGATTTACACAGTTTCGGATAAATGAAACAGTCTGTCATGCATATTTTAATTTTAAAATATCTGTCGATTAAAAAATAATAAATTCCAGGGCAGAAAACGAACCTATGACATACACACATAAGCAGCATAAAAGCACCTAATAAATGTCAATAAGTAAACATTAAAAAAAAAATAAAAGACAGCAGTAGCGGAATGTTAATAATAATGATGGTTAAAAGTTTGGTTTTTGTAAACGTTGCCATAAAAATGTTCTTTTGCAATGGCATAGGCTCAATAAGTTACCACGCACAGATCATTCATGTAGCAGATGATGAAATATAGCCAGCCCGAGCAAAGGGAAATAATCCGTGAGAGCGTCTCGCATTTTTGTATATGACATAATGGAAGTTCCCCCTCTTTCCGTAATAAGCTCTTTGGTATAAATCTGTGGTGAATTCTGATATCAGTATGATGGATCGATGATACCGTTTATTAACGTTCATGGTGCCACAAGCTTTTAGGACTTGACAGGTTTTCTGTATACATCCAGCGATTACGAGTGACAATGTTAGCCTGGGGGTCGTTTACATTTTCAGTATTATGCATTGATTGTAATCTTTCATTCGTTGCTCCATGTGGTCCTCATTCGGATCCTAACTGTCCGCTGGACCCTTTAAACATTAATTCTCAATCTATCTTTATTGCTCCGTAAGCTTTCAGGAAGTGATACCAATATTCCTTATATTACTATGCACAGTTCTTATATAATGCTTTTCCAGCTCAAGGGCTATTCACAGGTAGGCAATAACAGCCAACAAGAGGATCTAACTCAAGAACATTCAAACGTATTATCAGACATTTATACCCATTTTATCAAAAGTGTTAAATTTCTTGGCAATGTTGTGACTCTGCTTTATCCAAACAAAGCAAAATGAAAGTATGGAATTTAGTTGGTTAGTTAGTCATTGTTTATAGGGTCCAGCGGACTGAAAACAGCCCAATCAGGACCCCAACTTGGTTGAAAGAGGATTCACCCCCGACCCATATGCTGAGACAACCCTAATGGTAACAAGACGGCACTCTACCAACCGGTCACTTTACAATAAAGGCATTCCATGCAAGGGATGCTGAGGCTGTACTCTAATTTATCGAACCCATGTTTACAAAAACAAAATAGAATACAAACATCATTATAAAATTTTAACAAAACACATACATATAAAATGGCAAAATTGCTAAATAATAATACCATAGAAAGCCCTAGTGACTATTTGGCAGAAAGCGTCCAATATCCCCAAGCTGACCCCACAGATCCCATACACAGATTAGTTAGTTAGTTAGTTATTCATTGCTTACAGGGTCCACCACCCACCACCACCACCATAGGGTCCAGCGGACTGCAAAGAGCCGAATCAGGACCACAATATCAAGACCATAACTTGGCTGAAAGAGGACTCACCCATGATCCACATAAAAGATCTGCTGAAGCAACCCTAGTGGTAACACTGAAGGCATTCCACCAGCCGGTCACTTTACAATAAAGGCATCCCATGCATGGGACGCTGAGGCTATACTCTATCGATACCCCGTTTACAAAAACAAAATAGAATACAAACATCACTATAAAATATCAACAAAACACATACATATAAAATGCCTACATTGCTAAATAATAATATCATAGGAAGCCCTAGTGACCATTTGGCAGAAAGCGTCCAATATTCC
The DNA here is from genome assembly GCA_036898135.1 of Oncomelania hupensis. Taxonomy (NCBI): domain Eukaryota; kingdom Metazoa; phylum Mollusca; class Gastropoda; order Littorinimorpha; family Pomatiopsidae; genus Oncomelania; species Oncomelania hupensis. The sequence goes on from CM072522.1 coordinate 7,546,628, forward strand.
CAAGCTGATCCAACAGACCCCTCACACAAATGAGGAGTTTTGTCCCTGAACAGTTTTCAAGAAAAAAGGTAGGTGACTGGTCTTGCGAAGAAGAAAGCAGTATAGTAGATTGATAGAACAGAGTAGGAATTAGACAAAACAACTGAGAAAGACAGCGACAGTGGGAATTTAAAGCACTAAATTTCCAGAAAGTGGGGCTACTATTTATACTGAAACCCCCGGCACACCCAAAGGGAAGGGGGAGGGAAGGGAGGGGGGCCATACACAAGTAAAAAAAAAAAAAAACTGTTGAGGAATTTTGGGAGAGTTTTCAAGAAAAAAAAAAAGGTAGGTGACTGGTCTAACGAAGAAGATAGTAAATTAGGAACGAGAAAGAACAAATGAGAATGACAGAAACAGTGATATGCCACTACTTGAACTATCTGCAAACGAAAAAAATATCAAAATGGCCTGAGCCAATTTTTAGATATAGTGCAAAATGTATTTAGAAAATGGTGAAGCACCATGACCTTGACCTTTGAAAAAGTACAAATAGGAATGACCTAACATGCTTAACAGTAGTCAAAAGTATCCGCAAAGTAAAAATGATGAATTTTGGTCCAGTTATTCTTCAAATAAGGCAAAGAGTGTTTTGGACAACAAAGTAAAATTTGGAGAGACAGACCAACCGACAACTGGACATCTACTGCAGATGGCCCATGATTTGAAGTATCTGTATACCAAAATTCAACAAAATCGCTTCAGCCATATTTAAGATATTGAGCAAAACGTGTTTACCTACAAAATGACTCCATCACACCAGCTCAATGCCTATGTGAGCAGCACTCTTTGGTTCCCCCACATTTGGTGTCTGCGGGCTATTTATAGCTTGCCTACACCCTCCCTTCCAGTGAAAGGAAAGAAAAGAAGCACCGGCGAAGCTATTTATAGCTAGCCTGGCTGAACTAACCTCAAAACCTAAAAGCTTTGGTTGAGTCGGTGTGGCAGTAACCTTGATCTATGCGGTAGAGCACTGGTGGCAGGCTACAAAACCTAGGAAATACTCCTATGAAGTTTGGTCAAAATCCATTCAGTAGTTCTGGAAATATGGCTTCCAACGGACCGGCGGACAGATCAAGCGACCCACAGACTGACATTTGCCTCGCTCCGATTCCCAACTATTTTGAAGTATTTCCAGATAAATCTGAAAATTCAAACACAACAATACATATCACAGTCAAAGGAAATTTGTCAGGCATAATTTTTTTTTCTTTTTTAATGCATAGTTAGAGCAGCCAGAGAGTTTATTTCCAACTTTACTCTAAACAGGAATATGCCATCTATAGAAAGCCACAAAAACAATGACAAATTATTGTTAGTACTCATCGAACAATCAAAAGATAAATATAATCTAAACGTTCACACACACTTACGTGTGGTCACATGCATGCATGAACAAATTTCCATATTACTGTTATAGATGCTGACACAACAAATTAAAAGATTAATAATAATAATAATAATAATAATAATAATAATAATAATAATAATAATAATAATAATAATAATAATAATAATAATAATTATAATATCACAATTTTGTTGTTTGTTGACACTATCCAACTTCTTATCATATGATGCACAACTGGCTGCCATCACCTTAAACATCAATGAATTATTCCTTGCCCTGTTTCCATCAGATTTTGTATAATAATAGCTGTCCTACTACTACAGCATGGAACCAGCTCATGGAACTTCTCAAGGCACTTGCTGGAAACAGGATCTCCAAATCAAGCGACCCAAGGCCCAGCCTGCTGCACTTCTGCGAAATGATCCAACTCCCCAGACAACTTGAGCAATTCTGGGTCAATGGGATGGACCTGGTACTTTGCTGAGTGTGTTCATGTGTAACTGGCACTCACAACTATCCACGACACGAACATCAGGGTCTTTAGTCTAGGACATGAGCGTCAGGATCTTTCTGGGCGATGGAATGCAAGACGTGCGCAGACAAGGCCTTGGATTTAAAGTCATTATACTCTTTGTCCAAATACGTGAAATACAAGCAGATACAATTAACTGAACTGAACATGACTACAAATCGATGATTACTTCGTCCCACTCACAACTCCCGTCTCATACATGCCGAATATTAGTGAACAGCGAGCAATTGTTTTGTTCCATTTCCATGGCATACAAGGTGAAACATAATTATTATTACAAATTGATGATTTCTCTACTCTCTCTTTGTTAATTATTCAAGAATGAATGACTTTTGATTACACTGACAGACACCACAACATTCTGATACTGGCTGTTGCTCAAACCATACTCAGGGTTCACATAATTTCTCAAACACAAAGGGGTACCAGGTATTAGTATACAAGACACAAAAAAATGGGGGCGGGGGAGGATTTTCATACCCCCATTAAAAATTGTTAGGGGTATTTTTTGTTTACCCTAATAACCATTTACTACCAACATTTAACCGTTTCCTACTCCCATCTAAGCTTTTTACAGGGCAATCCTACCCCCACAAATAAGTGCTGGCTTGGGTAGTAGCTGCTCTTTTTTTCCCCACATCAAGATACAGTGCATTGATATCATCTGAAATATAACAGATTGAACAATGTCCGTTACAAAAAAAAAAAAAATTTCACGAACAAACAAAAACATAAGACATTTTATCACAATACGTTGAGCGTTCGCTGACATACATTTGTCGCAGTAGGCAATTTGTTATGCCAACCCAACTAAAAGTCAAACACTAATTAACCAAGTTTTAGGCTGCTACCATTCCCAGTAACAGGATCACAAGAAGACACTCTCCATGACTTTTCCTTCACGTTTTCATACCCTTTTTTTAACTTTTGCGGGTTTCTACTGTGTTTTTCACTTGGGTTTTCATTATTCGGCGATTTGGGAAATTCTTTACATCATATATATATATATATATATATATATATATATATATATATATATATATATATATATATATATATATATATATATATGCTCCCATTTTGTAGGCTTTGTGCAACCCTGCTCTCTCCCTCTCTCTCTTTCTTTCTCTACTGCACCCCAGATTTCACAGAACCACCACCAACCACCTAATGGCACAAAATGCTCTCCAGATAATTATGAACAACTACTCTGCAGGAACACTGAATGATATTTGCCAAAGGGATGATGAAGTAAAGCCAAGGCCAGTGCCGATGCTAAGTTTTGAAGAAGAACTACATGGTGTGCTTTTTTCAAGACTATGCCCTACAGCAATGTTTTGCATGGAAACAAAAAGCGCGTTTCCTTTTAAAATTATGGTGTTGACTGTGTGTGATGACAGAAAACACAATGTGTCCATGTATTGTGTCCCTACACCCCACTGTTTTGTCCTTGTCTGCTGTTTTGAGGGCCACCTTTTCTGGCTTTGGGTGGCTTTAATAATGCCTGTGACGAGTTACTTTGCCCGTTTGAGTTTTGATGGCTTTCTTGTCTGTGTTTTGAGGACTTGTTCGCCTGTGTTTTGATGACTTGTTTGTCTACATTTTGATGTCTACACTTGTGGGTCTTATAATGGTTTATTTGTCTATGTTTGGATCGCATATTCATCTGTCTGGATGGATTATTTCTTTACAATATTTAGTTTATATATATTTAAAAGTTTTGATGTCTTGTCTGTATTCTGGTGGTTCATTTGTCTGTGTTTTGACGGCTTCCTCATCTATTTTGATGTTAGTAATTGTTTATTGCTTTCAGCGGATTGCAAAGAGCAGAATCAGAACCACAACTTGGTTGAAAGAGGACTCACCCATGATCTATATAAAAGATATTCTGAAACAACCCTAACAGTAACACTGAAGGCACTCCACCAGCTGGTTGCTTTACAATAAAGGCATCCAATGCAGGTGATGCCGAGGCTTTACTCTAATTTATTAAACACCCATTTACAAAAACAAAATAGAATATAAACATCATAATAAAATATTAACAAAACACATACATATAAAATGCATACATTGCTAAATAATAATACCATAGAAAGCCCTAGTGACCATTTGGCAAAAAGCGTCCAATATTCCCAAGCTGACCCAACAGACCCCATACACAAATGAGGAGTTTTGGGAGATTTTTTCAAGAAAAAAGGTAGGTGACTGGTCTAGTGAATATGATAGAAGATAGTAGATTGATATAACAGATTAGGAATGAGAAAGAACAAATGAGAATGACAGAAACAGTGGTAATTTAAAGCACTAAATTTCCACGAAGTGGGGATACTATTTATACAGAAAACTCCGGCACCCAAACGGGGTTGTCTATTTTGATCCCATACTTGTGATTAGAATAGATGACTTGTCTGTAATGTGATGACATATCTGCCTGACTGTATTGTGAGGATTTTCTAGCCTGTCTGGGTTTTGATGACCTACTTGTCTGAATCTCACAATCCAGAAGAAACCTGAACAACAAATTTCACTCCAAAAACGAGTCACGACATGCCCCCTCTCTATATATACGAGGAAGTGACAGTCTCCTTTCTGACAAACAGGCGCTTTAAGCTTTTTACCAAATTCAAAATCATGTTTACTTTGTCATCATTCAATCCATTGTTTGTGACAAACTTCCTGTATCGTTTTGTCTTGTCCAAATGAACATTTGTTTAGTTTATATATCCATTTGTTTCTCCTTCATCATCATCACATGGCAAATAGCATTTGTTTTATTACAACTTTCACCGGCTTCAATCTCAAAACAACAGATGAAAAGCCTAGGGAGGAGAGGGGGGAAGTGGGAGGGAGAATTGGGGGAGGGGGAGGGGATGAGAGGAGGGATGGTAAAGGAGGAGGGGCAGGGGGGAGAGGGGGGGTAGGGGTTCTTACGATTCTTAACCTTTGTCAAGTTCTCGAACAATACCTTGAAAGGGCTGTTAAGCGTACATACAGAACCAACAAATGTGCAATCACCAATCTACTTGTTTCACACAAATGTTTCACACAAATGTAACTTGTAAAACAATCTGCATCACTTTTGCTCTCAAAATTGGCCATTAAAATTAAAAACAATAGCAACATTTGACACACAAATTGTTCCTTTTAAAAAAAAGAAAAAACCACAACATGTCGCACACAAGTTTTCCTTGACAAATAAAAAAAAATAAATAAAAACACCATATTTCCACATTTTTAAAGAAATGTTTTTAAAAGTACATCAAGTGTTTGGTGAAGGCAACAGTGTTTCATCAGAATACTAGCCATTTCTGCTTGCATAGCACATAGTTCTGTCCAAAGAGAGGGTGCTTAGGGCACTACTAGTTGTGCTGCTGAAAATATACAACATTGAATGACGCAAAATTGAAAGAAAATAAAGTCCAGTAAATTGAGGAGAAATCAAAACTAAAATGAAACTGTAACACTTTCAGAAAAATTAAAAACAACTCTTTTATTACAAAATTTAATTAAATTATTTTTTAAAACAATGTAACCTTAATGTTACCTTAAAATAAAGTTGGTTTCTTTTTTTTATTCTTTTATAAATATAAATAAAGTAAGTAAATAAATAAGCAAGTACATAAACACATTATCTCAATACAAAATATAAACCTACAAGGAAAGTTTAAAAAAATTAGTACATTAACAAACAAAACTAAATACATAATTATATAAATAAATAAATATATATATAATATATATATATATAAACTATAAAAGTAATAAGCAAATAAATATACAAAATCAATAAAAATTAACAAATATGTATTTTATTTAAATAAAAACAAAACATTTTCCTACAATAAAATAAACAAGGAAAACAAATACATCAAATAAAAACAAAACAAAATAAATGAAAACACATATAAAATGTAAATGACATATAATAAATCAATACACAAATAATGTGTACAGAACCAAACCAATAAAATAGCTAAAATATATCAACAAATTGTTTAAGTGACACAATAAAAAATAAATACTACCAACCGATACAAAATAATCAAATGCTTCTGTAGAGTAAAATAAAATATGCTCAAAAGTTAGCAAATACGCCAGTGTTGATTCAGCTGTCTTTAGTGTCCAACTACTGTATAGATTCGTCCCGGTCGCTTGTAAAAGGACGGTCTCCGTCAGCAACCTCTCTCACCACAGACTGGCTCCCTAGTGTGTCCATATTTGCTGCAGCAAGCGAGCCCCTTCGTCCCTCCGGAGCAGCCGAGGCCCCAGATCCCGGAGGCTGGTTACTGGTGACGGAGTCCCTGCTCACTGCTGATGCTGGGCCAGAGCATTGCCTGGCAGCGGGCTGAAGTAGGGCGTCGTTTGTATCACCATCCAAGTCTCTGCTCCCCTCACCAACGTTCAACACAGAGCTTATCTTGATGCTGACATCTTCACCAGGAGAAGAAGACAGAAGCTGTGTTGCTGGGCTGCCATGACTGACCACAGGAGAAGAAGACCCATGAATCAACCCCGACACAGAAGCTGAAACTGAAGACTGACCGTCACCGGGCTCACCCACGACGCTCTGACCTTTGCCCTGGCTGGGGTTACCCGCCAGACCTTGATCAGACGACTGACCCAGCTTGAGGCTATGCCCTTGATCTCCTTGGAGGCTTTTGTCAGTGTCGTCCGCTTCGTTGACCAGAGAGCGCGCAGAATCGTCATCTTCATCATCGTCTTTGTCATTGGGGTCAGCCTGCTGGGTTTCGGCGTTAGAGGACTCGCTGACCACCGCCAAGGAGCTCTCCAACCAACTTTGCACGCGGTCCTTACTGGCCAGGCGGGGAGAGGTGTGGGTGTCTGGTGTTTCGCGCCCCCCATCCCCGAGGGTGCGGGAGGAATGCGTGGAGAGGGCCTCGCTGTTATCCAGCGTGCGCTGCGAGGACGAGTGCTGGGACAGCAGGTCGCAGGTCAGCTCGTAGCTGTTGCTGTGGATGGAGTCGATATGCGGCAGTTCACTCTTGTCATGGCCCAACCCCTCCTCCTTCCAGTCCGGAGCTTCCTCCCCCACGCCGGCGAAGGTCAGCGCCTGGTCCCCTCGCTTTCTCACCCCGTCGGCTTCCCCACTCTCACTCTCTCTTCCCTCCCCTCCGCTCTCCGCCTTCCCACCGGCCTTCTTGGCGGCCAGGCCTCTGCGTTTGCGCCACGGCCCCTCGCTGAAGTCTTCAGTGTCCGCCTCGTTGCCATCGTCGATGTCTTCCTCGGGAAACAGGCTGCTGGCTGCTGGGGTGGACTGGCCGTTGAGTAAAACACTGGCTCCTGCAGGGACAGGCGGCTGTGCCACCCCGACACTTGACACCTGGGTAAATAAACACAGCCAGATAAACATCAATCAATCAATGAATGAACATTGAAGTTTAACGTCTGCACCCACCATTGACCATATGGCAGACATGGAGAACTAAATCCACACTGAACCATCACAGCAATCACACTGCTAAGATGGACAGTGAAAATGGCCACTTTTTTATCTTGCCCTCACGGGATTAAAACCTGGGTTCATCAGTGTGCCAGGCAAATGCAAAATCAATATCAATAAACAGAGATACAGATTAGTTAGACATTGTTAATAGATCCAGCGGTCTGCAAAGAGCCGAATCAGGACCACATATATACAAATTAAAATGAAGAAATAAATAAACGCATAAATTAATAAACAGCAGATAATAATAAGCATTAATACAAATAATACCTAAATAGAAAAGAATAACATTTGTTTCATACCTACGTCTTCAATCACTGTTGGTTTTATATATATATATATATGGTATTCAACTGTGATTCGTCACCTGTTGCAATTTCTTCTGAAGTAATAAAGAAGAGTTTGTATTTGTGGTTTGCAAAGATGGTATTTTAAGATAACAGATAGGCCCATTTTGTGTTTGGGTGACTTTTTGGATTTTATTGTTCACCCATATGCAGAGTGAAACGTCATTATACATTATTTGTTTAGTTTAGTTTATTCATGCCCGAGTCACACGACAATTTTTCACATAGGCGCTAGAAAATTTCATTAAAACCTAAACAAAGTTACTTCACAAAGTCTGCCCTCGTTTCATTTCTTTCTTTGCACATTATTAACCTTTAGGCTGCGCTGTCTATGTACATAGTACGAGGTGTTTAACGCTAGAGTAACGCGATGTCTACGTTGTTGTACGAGATAGTATAAGGGAGGTAAAAGCGTTTATTAAAATAAATCCTTGGTCATGATAATGAAACAAAAGTTGTTTCCCTTCAACTGTAATGTTTTGGAAAGAAAAATCTTTTGGTTTAGAGGTAATTTTCAAACAAAAAGCACGCGTCGAAGCACTTGTTGCTGGCAAAATTTTCCGCCTCGTTCGTCGCCATCATGGCACACAGAACATACACGGCAGAAGAGGCGGCGCAAATGTTTCAAAAAGAAAACTTTGATGATGATAGTGGGGATAAAGATTTTGATGCGGGTGATGATGTTTATTTGGTGGAGGCTGGAAGGAGTGATTACAATTCGGACGAAGAAGAAGATCGCCACCTACAATCTTTAGCAGACGATCGTAGGTGAAAAAAAAACTTGTTATTTTCACTAGATCTATAATAATATTATTTGCCTTTTATACAGACTATTTCTGTATTTATCAGGCTTTGACTACAGTCCATTTTGGTTCACATAATTTTTTGTAATAAATCTTATTTCTATTTTGCAATTCTTTGCGTATGATGGGTGTGCAGTTGAGTGAGAGTGAATTTGTTTGCTCATGCCCCTAACTTTCCATCCCATAACTAACCAACAATCTTACACGTTTTTGTGTCTGTTCTTTGGAATCTTTATTCAATTTCCTTTCATTTGATATACACCTTTAAATATCTAGGTGTAATAGTTTAGCAACAATGGCATATATAATAAGGCATGTCGTCGCTGTCAGACGAAAACCTCGTATCTCATTTTTTGCTGTTTTGAGAAAATCGAGAAAAACTGTTTCAACCAGTCGGGTAACGCCACATCAGTGACTTTTTTACTTCAAAGGAACTATGAAAAGTCTAGAAATTTGGTAGTATGGGATAAAAAGTCGAAGAAGTGTTTTCCGTTGAGAACTGGAAGCAAATGAAGAGAGACCCTGGTACAACACAAAATCAGAGGAAAACGTTGTCAAAGATCGCAGGTAAGCCATACTTATTGGTGTCACAAACTGTCAAAACGTCAAACACAGAAATACCGTATCTTCCGGCATTCATTATACTATCCTATCCTGTTCCGTAACTCGGAGGTCGTAGGGGCACCACAGATGATCGTTTAACCAGCATACTCCATCTTCAGACATGGGACAAGGGAATTGTGAAAAATACTGAAACTGAAGGCGCGAAGCGCCGAGCCGACGGCGCGTAGCGCCAAGCAAGCTAGGAGGGTCCGGGGGCATGCCCCCCCGGAAAATTTTTTAAAAAGGGGAAGCCAAATGGTGCAATCTGATGCAATCTGAGCAGGACAATTAACTTTCTAGGCTGTTCACTGAAACAGCTACAGTATAAAACAAAAGTTAAATTTTTTGAAGTACTCACCCAAAATCACATGTCTGTTTTAGATTGATCTCTGCCATCAATAGTTGTGTGCTGGGTGTGCAAATACAAATAAATTGTACATAGAAAAGTCTGTTCATTTTGTGAGTGTTTATTCTTCATTTCAAGTACTCGCCCAAAATCACATGTCTGTTTTACTTTTAGATTGATCTCTGCCATCAATAGTAAGTGTGCTGGGTGTGCAAATACCAAATAAATTGTATATAGAAAAGTCTGTTCATTTTGTGACCGTTTATTCTTCATTTCAAGTACTCGCCCAAAATCACATGTCAGCTTTAGATTGATCTCTGCCATCAATAGTTGTGTGCTGGGTGTGCAAATACCAAATAAATTGTACATAGAATTTCGATTTTTGCGATGGAATCGCCGATCAACTGTGATCTCTCCTTGCCCTTGTATTTCACTACAACTCTCTCCGACAGCCATTGCGCTTTCCATTTGTTTTTCACACTGTCAACCTTGTCGATGTTCGCGGACTCAACACTTTCATTTTCCGTCATCACTCGATAAGAGTAAGTCGCCATTTTGACTGCTTCGACTTCACGACTGCACAAGCGCTCGGAGAATCCGAAAACGAGTATTTTCAGCTTCGGCAAAGATCGGCAATGATCGTGACCAATCAAAACGCGCGCAAAGTTTGGATAAATGACGTCGCAGTACTTCGTGTAACATGATGAAACGACCCGACAACCGAACTCACGAAGGCGCCAAAGCTCACCCTACCCCCTCCCCCCAATTTTCTCTTCGGATTTAGGTCGATCTCAGAAATGACCCATTGACTTTTAAAAAATACGGAAATCAGTATAAATACGGATCAGTCCCATGTCTGCATCTTTCTTTGTCCTCAGCAGCCCTGATGGCTTCGCTCAGTGTCAAACCAGTCCATTCTCGAATGTTGTCCTCCCACCCCTTTTTCGGTCTCCCTCTTCTTCTACCTCCTTGCACTGTGCCTTGCAGAATGGTCTTTGCAAGGCCTGATGATCTGGTGATGTGGCCATACCATCGGAGTTTCCGTTTCTTCACCACTGTGAGCAGGTTATCGTGTTGTCCAATGGCTTGTGTGATGGTCTGTCGGACTTCGTCGTTTGTGATGTGTTGGGTATCGAAAATGACCAGAAGTCTTCTGTAGCACCTCATCTCCAAGCTTTGTATTATTCATTGTAGATCTGCTGTGAAGGTCCATGCTTCGCAAGCATATAGGAAGATGGAGATGACAAGGGAGCACAGCAGTCTTACTTTGGAATGTAGACTGATGGTTCTGTCTTTCCAAATGAGCTTCAACCTTGTCAGGGCAGCAGTTGTTTGTGCGATCCTGGAGAGGACTTCTTGTCCGGACCCATTGTCTGATACAATGGCTCCTAAATATTTGAAGCTATGCACTGTGTTGAGGGATTGGCCTTGGACTTTGATGTCCGTGTTGATGCCATTGGTGTTGTTGGTCATCATTTTGGTCTTCTCTGCACTTATTTCCATTCCATAAGCTCTGGAGGTGGTGTCAAGCCTCTGTACCAGCTGTTCAAGTTCTTGTTCCTCTCCAGCCAATCCATCAATGTCATCCGCAAAACGTAGATTGGAGATTGATCTACCCCCTTTGCTGACTGTGCCTTCGTGATCTGCAAGGGCATCTGACATGATGCGCTCTAGGAAGATGTTGAAGAGTGTTGGAGAGAGTAGGCATCATTAACGCACACCGATTGTTGTTCTGAACCAGTTCCCGATGACGCTGTTATAGAGGACTGCACTGGTACCCTTTGTCATACAGGCTTTTGATGACTTCAATAATTTTAGGGTTGATGTTGTACACTTTCATTGTTGCTCATAGAGCTGCATGCCAGACTCGGTCAAACGCCTTCTTGAAGTCTATGAACACATAATATAGATGTTGTTGGTGTTGTAGGTATTTCTCACAGATTATTCTGAGGTTGAAAATCTGTTCAGTGGTACTTCGCCCTGCCCTGAATCCTGCTTGTTCTTCAGCTATGATTTGTTCAGCTTGGGGTTTCAACCTGTTGAGTATTATTTTCAGGAGGACCTTGCTGGGATGGCTGATGAGGCTGATGGTGCTGTAATTTTCACACTCCTGAAGGTTACCTTTTTTGGGAAGAGTGATGACAAGCGACTGGGTCCATGGTGTAGGCCACTCCCCACTCTGCCAGATCTTGTTACAGATAATGGTGAGGGCATCAATCATCGCTTCTCCTCCTGCTTGTAGCAGTTCCGCGGGTATGTTGTCCACTCCCGCTAACTTCCCTTTCTTCAGCTATTGCACTGCTGCCTCAACTTCTTCCCGGAGAATTGGGAGGATTTCTTCTTCTTCTCTGTTCTCGGGACATGCTAGAACTGATGGGTCTCCATTTGGTGTATGGTTGTAAAGGTCAGAGCAGTACTCTGTCCATCTGTCCAAGACTTCTTGTTCTTCTGTAAGGCATATGCCAGACTTGCTTTGGATCGTGGAGACTTTGGGCTGTTTAACACTTGTCAGCCGCTTCACAGTCTGGTAGGCCTTCTCGCTGTTGTTCTTGTTCAGACTGTTCTCTATCTCCTGGCATTGATCTTCTATCCAGTTCTCCTTTGCTGTGCGCATGCCTTTTCGGATGTCATTGTTGATTTTTCGGTAGACATCAGCTCCCTGTGAGGTGTTCTTTTTCTTTTTTATATCTCTATTCGTTTATCACACAGATCCAAAAGTTCAGGTGTGATCCACGGCTTCTTCTTTGGTCGGTGCTTGCCAAGGATCTCAGTGGCAGCATCTGTCACAGCTGAGTTTAAGGTTGAAGCTCCCAAAATGTGGTGCAAATTTCCCTCCCAATTGTTGCTAGAAATATTTCCGCCACTTCCGGGTCTTTCAGTTTGTCCAGGTCGAACTTCAGTCTAGTGCACTTTGTTGGATTTACTCGAAGTGGAGCCGGAAAGACATCATCACGAGATCGTGGTCACTTCCGATGTCTGCTCCTGGAAAAGTGTGTGTCCTGCCAATGTTGATGCTTGATCTATCTGGTTGTGATGCTCCCTGCCGGAACTGTGCCATGTCCATCGTCTGGAGTTTTTGTGGAGACTAAGCGTGTTTTCCAGTACCAGATTGTTGTATCTGGCAAACTCCAAGAGTCTCAGACCCCTGTCATTTGTCTCGTTGTTGCAGTGGGGTCCACATGTGTCTCCCCAATTGTGGTGAGCATCTTGGCCAACCTTGGCATTCCAGTCGCTTTGCACTATGACTATGTCCTTCTTCAGCACTTGGTTAAGGACTGCCTGTAGATTTTCATAAAAACCCTCCACTTCGCTGTCGTCATAGTCTGATGTTGGGGCATAGGCCTGGATGATGGTGATTTTGAAAGGGGCTGCTCTCAGACGGATGGTAATGAGTCTAATGGAGACTGGGCTGCAACCCATGACAGTGGCTAGAATGTTCTTGTGGACCAAGAATCCAACGCTGTGTTCGTGCCTGTCATCTCTACCGCTGAAATTGAGCTTGTGGCCTATGTCGGTCGTTGTTTCACCTAGGCCTTTCCAGCGCAGTTCGCCGATACCTAAAAGCTCGTGGGCCAGTTCTTATTTTCCTTCCTCAGTTAGGGTCCTGACATTCCAGGTTCCTATGACGATGTTGTTTTTCGTGTGGATCTTGCTAAATTGTCCATCAGTAGCATTACTTATCACCTACGTCCTGGTGGCCAACGGAAGGCGCGGTCCTTGTTGAGCCTGGCGACGACCGATCCGGTATGGAATTAGTGGATAGTTTCATCATGTAGTGTGTCTTGGGCAAAAAAGACCTGGCGGTGCACAATCCTCTCCAGGCTGTTGGCCACAGCCGAAATCCACGAATACAGTGTGGCGTATGTTGCGTCATTGTCACTTCCTACCGCGAAAACGTTCGGTAAAAACCTCGTATCTAAACATACAAGGTTTGTCCCTTAAAAGAATTCAGCCTTTTTACATTAAAAAACTGGTATATCGAGATACGAGGTTTGGTCCGCCAGTAGAGAGATACAAGGTTTGGTTTCATGGATTTGTATTAACTTTCTATTCGAGACGCCAACACATTTCCTGCATTCTGAGACACAAATCTGGCCTCTCCTAGTGCCTTTAAAGTGTTAATATGTTGGACAAGAACTTCTAATTTTACAGATTACACATTGATTATTCTGTCACTTTGGGCACTAGTTACTGGAAAAGCTGGAAATGCAGCAAGTTACTGAAGTTTAGATTTCTTCAAGAAAGACCTGATGTCTGCATTGTTCTTTCTCTTGCTGCCAACTTTGACTGTTCTTCCCACAGTTAAACCTGAAGGCTGCCCTTGCTGTCCTGGCAAACACACGACAAAATGATTGGGCTTCCATGTAGCTGGTGGCGCATTTTTTCCCTCTACGTGAGTCCAACTTTGCAGATGACACAATTTTGCTGTGTGGATAAAGCTTCTTGTTCAAGAGATGCCGTACTGTATACTCAGGATAAACAGAAAATATTTTGTATTTTATGACATCTTCACACAGAGAGCACACTGCTTTTCCAGGCTCGTTGATCTTTGAAATTGTGTTACCAAGATTCAAGTCAACTGACTTCGTTTTCTCCTTCTCCCTCCACTTCAATTGTACCGTCACTTGTAACCACGAAAAATTCCAGCTGTTCTTGACTCCAGCGTCTTTGTCGATTTTCTTGGCAAGAACTGAGTCTTTCTCGTTTAGACGATGCATTTTAAGCTGTTTTTTTGTTGTTGTAGTTGTTGTTGTCGAAACAGAATTAGAACCATGTGTTGTGTTGAGTGCAACGGATACAAGATGGCGGCTACGAAAACTTAAAGTATCTGCAAACGGCTCCTTCAAAACTGCGCCAAATGACGAACTGCGTTTTCGATAGCGCATTGGTTATAAAGGAACTAAGAGAGATTTTGTGTCCGCATACGGTTTGACGTATATATATATAATTGTCAAAAAATAGGAACAGGGTGAAGAGAAGATTTTACCATTTGGAGATCGATAAAGAATAAAGCTCCGATGGTTGCCGAAACGGCGTGAACAACCTATCACATCACTAATATACCCTAATATTTTCTTAACGGATTTGCACGAATCTCGAGAATGACCCCTGAGACCTTCAAAAAAACGGAATTCAGTATAAATTCGGAAAAGTCTCATGTCTGCTATATAGCAGACACTCACATTCGTCAATTGTCCCCACTGCTATATTGCCAATGATCTTTTTTTCTCCAAAATAAATGGTTTCATGAACGTGTTCATAAAATACTATTTTGTACCGACCAACACAGGCGCAAAGTAATAAAATTAAACATAAATAATAAATAGAAACATTTGGAGGAACCAAAACAACTAAATAAATAAAATGAACACGCAAACCTTGCCACTACCACGCTCTTTACGTAAAACAAATTTAAAAATAAAATGACATTGGCCCCATCCCCATCCCAAATATTGAAACAACGGACAATGCATAAACATGTAAACCACCCCCACCTTCACCTCCCACACTCTGCCCACTCACCTTGCCATCACCACTGCTCTCCTCCCGCACTATCTCATAGCCTTTGCTGTCCGTCTCTGGTTCCGCGTGGGGGTAGTTCTCCGAGATGGGCTCAGACAGGACGGAGGACGTGAAGGAGATGGCGGAGCAGCCGGAGGGGGTACGGGAGTGCCCCATGTGGGCGTAGATGGAGGGGAGGGAGGAGGAGGAGGCCAAGGCAGAGGGGGGCGGGTTTTCCTGGATCTCCATCTCCACCGCCCTCACCATCTCCGTGTATGCCTCTCGCCCTTTGCGGGTCAAGGACATCAGCTCGTTGAACTTCTCCTGCAACACCCACATAAAAAAAAGAGAAACATTTGTCTCCGCATACGCTTATGAAAAAAAAAATCAAGAAATAAAGTTTTAAAACAGCAAAAAACAAGATTGCAAGCCATTCAAATGTTCAACAACACACAAATCAACAGTCATCCCCCACCCTCACCACTTCTTGTTTCTTGGTACAGATTAACGTTCTTTTTGAGTTCTCCAGAGATTAAAAAAAAAGAGCTTACATCAACATCATCCTCAACACCAACATGATCATCGGCATCCTCTTCCTAAACATCATCATCCTCAGCGTCAACATCATCATCATCATCAACACTTAAGTGGGAGACCAAAACTCTATTTTACAACCCCTCACCTCACAGCCTTCATAGTTGAAGATCCCAGCCACACTGACGGGCACCAGTTTGGCACAGGCTCGGCCCAGTGCTCGTCTGCCCAGCGCAAAAACAAACGGCACGTTCTGCTCCTGGCACATCATGAAGATGTTGTTCAGTGCTTCATCCAGACCACCTGAGCATATGCATTACATTACATTACATAATTGCTGCTTTAGGTCCAGCGGACTCTTCCGAGCCAAATCAGGACCGGACAACCCCCAATCCGCATAAAAGATCTGCTGAAACAACCCTAGTGGGAAAACTGAATGCCCTCCACCAGCCAGTCACTTTACAATAAAGACATCCCACGCAGGGGACGGCTGAGGCTTCACCCCAACTTATTGAACCCCCGTTTACAAAAACAAAATAGAATACAAACATCATTATAAATTATCAACAAAACATATACATATAAAATGCCTACATTGCTAAATAATAACATCATAGGAAGCCCTAGTGACCACCTGGCAGAAAGCGTCCAATATTCCCAAGCTGATCCAACAGACCTCATACACAAACAAGGAGTCTTGTCCCGGAAGAGTTTTCAAGAAAAAAGGTAGGAGACTGGGCTAGCGAAGAAGAAGATAGTATAGCAGATTGATAGAACAGAGCAGGACTGAGAAAGAGCAAATGAGAAAGACAGCGACAGTGGGAATTTAAAGCACTAAATTTCCAGAAAGTGGGGATACTATTTATACTGAAACCCCTGACATCCCAACTGGGGTTGAGCATATGCAACCATTAACATATTAATAATCATTTATAACTAGAAGGGAGGCAAACCTTGCCTTATAATTAAAGCCCATATGACTCAAATACTCCTTGTGGAACTGGCAATATTTAACATGAAAATGACTTTCCAGAAAAGCTAAACAAAATAAAATAGTGGAATTAAAATGCAAATACCGACTTCGATCTTTCTATGATCTTGTCCTTGAGATGACCTTGACCTCCAGCTCCAAATACACTCATATCAAATAAACTATAGAAAGAGTTTTTTTTTTTTTAAAACAGTGACCTTGGAATGACCTTGAACTTCAGTTACCTTGACCTTGGGATGACCTTGACCTTAATGTGACCTCTCATGCTGAGGTATGATCAAATAACCAATGTTGCCCACTATGGGTTAAATAAACAGCCATTCCACTGTTCGACTACCTATTTTTTGTTTGGTTTTGCAAGGCCTAAAATGACATTGACCTTCAAGATCAACGCAAAAACGGAAAATATAAGAAAGATCAATCTATCATCTCTAAATACAACAAGTTTGAACTTTATATCACTCATAGTTTAGGGTCAAGGTCATTTTAAGTACCTATACTAATTGACTTTGGGCAGCTCCAGTGACCTTGGCCTTAGAGTGAGGATGACAAAATTTGCATATGATGTGTGCCTCATTGGTATCTATCATGCATCAAAAAATCATAAGTTCAATATCAATAACTTAGAAAAATTTTGAAATTTTTTGAAAATTTGTCACTTTGTGACTAACATTTGTGACCCTGTGACCTTGAAGTGAAGTCATTCATTCACTGATCATTTTCGAGGTGTCATGTAAGTTTGGTTATGATAGTCGAAATGAAATAGACTCTGAGATATTAATCCACTTGCAAGTTTTGTACGTCCAAATAGGCGGACAGAGGATGACAGAGGGATGGATGGGGCACACTTTATATTTTTTATATGTCATTTTTGGCCTATTTAGGACTCATTTGGCACAGATTTGCAAAAATCAGGAAAAAATGGTGTGGTTTTTCCTTTTCCTTTTTTTTTTTTTTTTGGGGGGGGGGGAGGGGGGAGGAGTCAACAGTGAAAATGCAGCAGCTGCAGCAGCAGCACCACCCAGGACAATGGTAAATAATGACCTACAGCTTGCTGGGTGCGCTTTTTGTTCTCTGGCAAGTCTAGGACATGAGGGTCAGTATCTTTAAAGCCCATGCATTGAAAGGCATACATGCACAGAATAGACCTCAGTTTATACTCTTATCTGAAAGAGTAATCCATCAATCCACCCTCATCATCGCTATCATCATCACCAGCATCATCATCATCAATTATTATCATTGTCATTATCAATTATCATCTTTGTCACCATCGTGCGAACCTTTGGACTGGATTTTCTCCAAGTTAGGGGAGATAATCACACACTTGATCTTTCTCAGCTTCAGATGTTTGGTGACCTCCCTTAGACCCAGCACGATACGTCGCTTGCCTTTGGCCTGAAGACAAGTTGGAACAAAACAAAATAAAAACAATAACACATAAATTAATAAAATAACATTAACAAATTATAAAACAAACACAAATAAATTAATAAATAAATAAAATAAAACCAATTAAAATACCTGAAAAGTTTGATACCCAAATCAAGAAGATATTTAGATCTAGACGTTGGGACTACATAGGCTTTGGAGGACACTGGGCTGACCCCAATCAAATGCTAATACCTTGTTGGGATCCTTGTGGTACATGCGGTCCTGAAATCGCACCAGCTCATGCAACAGTTGTGTGCAGCACGCGTCAATGTCCTTGTCCAGGATCTGTGTGCAGTACCTGTTCATACAACATCAAAACACTGCCAAAGTCAGGTTGAGGACAATGTTTTTAATTTTTTGAAATGTCTACAGTAGGTAGTATGATCATAGCACAGAGACCTGCAGTGAACTAGATAAGCATCACCATAGAACAATTCATTTGACCATCATCAGTGGAAGCTCTCCGATAAGCATATGATCAACACGTTTTGCAGGCATCATAGAAAATGTTAGAACAGTTTACTGACCTACATTACTGCAATAAACTAGATAGTATGATCACAGACAGTGAACTAGATAGTATGATCATATACAGTGAACAAGATAGCATAATCATAGACTAGGTCGTATGATCATAGACAGTGAACTAGATAGGATGGTCACAGTGAACTAGATAGTATGGTCATAGTGAACTAGATAGTATGATCCTAGACAGTGAACTAGATAGTATGATCCTAGACAGTGAACTAGATAGTATGATCCTAGACAGTGAACTAGATAGTATGATCCTAGGCAGTGAACTAGATAGTATGATCCTAGACAGTGAACTAGATAGTATGATCCTAGACAGTGAACTAGATAGTATGATCATAGAACAGTTCATTGACCTGCAATATTGCAGTGAACTAGATAGTATTATTATAAACATTGAACTAGATAGTATAATTATAGACAATGAACTACATAGTATGATCATAGAACAGTTCACTGACCTATAAATTATTGCAGTGAACTAGATAAGTATGCTCACAGAACAGTTAACTGACCCAGTTCATTGCAGAGAAAGCTCTCCAATAAGCATATAAATTATAATCAACAAGTTTTGCAGCCTGTGGTAGACAATTTAGGCCAAACTGTAGGCAAAGACTTTGACACTATAAGGGTCAATACATCACAAGCAGGCAATAGGCATTTGTCAGCCTATTTAGTCAATGCTAAACTTTGAAGTTAGTGCAGTCAATGTTTGATAGTACAGCCTGTGTTTACATGTGTGCGCCTGTAGCAATCAGATTGACATTTGGAATGGGAAGCTTGCTCATGTACTGCTCATAGCAGGTGCTCTTTTACAACGTTTGGACACAATGTGCAGATTCCAATTTTCTCAAACATCAGACAACAACAACAGCAACAACAACAAAAAGTATGAATATGAAAGCATATACTCCTCTCTTATAGTGGATTAGTAGTTTTACATCACGTTTACATTCCAAGTTCACAAATAATTATTAGACACCCAATTTTAATTTCACAAATATCACACTCCAAAAATATATTAATATGTAAGCATGTATGTATATCTATATGTAACTTAGAACCGGGTTACCTTTTGTCTTTTTTTTTTACATCATAATTTTATCTAGGGTGAAGACTCACTTTCATCAGTCAATAAAAATATATATTCATCAAATCAAATCAATTAACTCAAATTGTGTTGTATGGACAGAAAAAAAGGATTTATCATGATGAAGACAATAACGAAGAAGAAGAAAACTAGAAAAGCAAAGCCCATATGAATCATGCTTCTTATGGAACTCCCAATATTTAACATGAAAAAGAGTGTCCCCCCAAAAAGCAAAATGAAACGGTGGCATTAAAATGCAAAGTAATACACACTTTCATCTTTCTATGCTCTTGATTTTGAGATGACCTTGACCTCCGAGTTCCAAATATACTCATGCTCCGAGTTCCAAATATACTCATGTACTATCAAATAAACTACGGCAAAACCTGTATTATGCCCCAAAACTGGTGACCTTCAGTGACCTTGACCCTCACGTGATCTCTCACGCAAGTCTGATAAAATAACCCAATGTTGTTGCATATAACGGGTTAAATAAACTGCCATTCCACTGTACGATGACATATTTTTTCATCTGATTTTGCAAAGACTAAAATGACTACGACCTTCAAGATCAACACCAAAACGGAACATATATTAAAGATCAATCTATCATCAGTAAATACAACAAGATTGGAGATTATATCTCATAGTTTGGGGTCAAGGTCACTTCAAAGTACCTACACAAACCAAATTTGGACAGCTCCAGTGACCTTGACCTTGGAGTGAGGTTGACAAATTGGCAAAGTATGTGTGTCTCATTGATATCTATCATGATCAAAGAATCATAAGTTCAATATTAATAACCTAGAAAAAAAGTGAAATTTGGGTGAAAATTTTTCTTTTTTTTTTTTTTACTAACATTTGATGATTCTGTGACCTTGACCTTGAAGTAAAGTCATTCATTCACTGATCATTTATAAAATAGGCTCTGAGTACTTAGCCACTTTAAAGTTTTTGCAAAGACGGCGAATGGCGGAAATACTGACATTTTTTAAATATAATTTTTGGACTATATAGGACTCATCTCGTACAGATTAGCAAAATTCTGAAAACATTTTTTGGTGGGGTCGGTACATAGACTCACATTTGCTATGCACGAGAGTCAAAAAGAAGATGATAATTATGAAGCTGATGATGATGATGATGACAAACAAAATGATGACATAATAATAATGATGATGGTGGTGGTAATGATGGTGATGATGAAAATTTATGTTAACTCACTCTCTGAAGCGCCTGCTGTGTATACGCATGACCACAGGGTCGCGACTCAGGTAACCAGCGATGGGGCTGTTTAGCGGTGAGGCGCCAGGCGTGAGCGGTGACATGCTCATCGGGGATGTCTGGCTGATGGGTGACAGATCCGCCCCCGGTGATACTCCTTGGTCTGTGTCCACCGAGCGAGAACTCAATGCTAAGACGGACAAATGAAAACAACATAACATGTTCACTTTGTTTAGACAGAAGATTTATCTGTGTTTTATTGCTTTATTGAAATGTTAAGATAAACTGTTAATCCTTTCCCGGCTGCAAACATCTTATCTCATCTGCCACTAACAATTCCTAGTGTTAGTATAGTTTGAGGTTTGCAGTCTAAAGGAAAGAAAAGTAACTCTTGGTTATTTCCTGTTAGCAATGTGTATGTTTTAAAATGTTGGAATCTAAGCCATATCTTAGCAATCTGAAGTATAAATGGTTACAAAACCGATTCCGGTTCCGACATTGTATTTACAACAAGGATGGAGATTTTAGGCCGTTAACCTAATCTAATAATCTGCCTCGCGTCGTTCACTCTCACATTCATGCTAATACTTCTACATTCATAGACAATTTTATTTTCAACAGACATTGAAGCCCAATTT
This sequence comes from Oncomelania hupensis, assembly GCA_036898135.1. NCBI lineage: Eukaryota > Metazoa > Mollusca > Gastropoda > Littorinimorpha > Pomatiopsidae > Oncomelania > Oncomelania hupensis. The sequence goes on from CM072522.1 coordinate 7,568,060, forward strand.
AGAATGTAGCCTACACCTATAACGCAAAATGTGTACTGGAGAACAGAACCCCAAATTCTCAATTTTGGAGAAGTCTGCACATCAAAGATGATGTGAACAAACTTCATCTGGGGCTGTGAGTCATAAGTTTATATTATATTAACAATTTTGTACCACTGGGTTATGTAACAAAATGTACAAACACCTGAGCAAACTGAACATTTTTTCTCTCTTTTGAAAACAAAACTAGGCTTTTATTCAGTAAATGAGCAGACATTGGCCCGACTTTTATTGTAATACTTACCATCTTGAGACAAATCACTCTCTCCTCCAACGCAAACAGGATTCCTGAAAAACAGTTATTGTTTTTAAAAAAAAAAAACACTATTCACATTACACATTATAACAATTAAACAATACATAATAAAAGTACAAATGAATTCTTGAAAATGCAATTTAAAATAAGAAGTTTACTGCAATTGAACACAGTTATTTGAACAAGAGTCGACAAGGGTGCCAAGAACAGCTTCATGGCCTGTTTTACCCCCACATTACTACTACAGTGGAACCTCCGGTATCCGGCTCTCTGGTATACAACTCCCTCCGTTATGTGACCTGAAAACTTCTGACGGATTCACTTCCAATAATAAATGACCTCTGGTATGCGACAACCTCGTTTATGCGACCAGCGACCGTGTCTTAAGCCCTTTATACGACCGTCTTAGGGCAATTTAAAAGAGATATCAGTTAATTTGCTGTCTGTACCTTTCGTTTTTTCTCTCATGTTAGTGTACGCCTGCTGTTGTCTGCTATTTCGGGTTCGCAAATAAGGGACATTATTCGCCTACTCTGGCTGTCAAAATGGCGTCGCGCAAGAGGAACGTTTTGAGTTTGGCAGAGAAAATGAAAGTGATTGAAAGAAGTGAAAATGGGGAGAGTTGTTTGTCTATTGCAAGAAGTTTAGACGTTGGGAAGACCCAAATTCAGCTCATCATAAAGGATAAGGAATCTGTGAAACTACGATGGGAGAGTGGAGAAAGTGGCGAAAAGGGAAACATTGAAACTGAGAGCTTCTGCACTGACAGACTTGGATGAACGCATCTGGCAGTGGTTCGACTGTTTTCTATTTTTGAAGTTGTGAATAAAAGACAAACCTAAAAATGAAACATGTTTTACAGTTTCCTTTGTCAGAGAATACATGCTGGTGAGTGTGAAAATTATGACTACATACCCCTCCGAGCCTGACCCCCCCCCTACCCCCCACCCCACCCCTTGTTTCCGGTATAAGACCACCTCTATTATAAGACCGTTTTTTCTCAGATTTTGGACGGTCGTATACCGGAGGTTCCACTGTACTACTATCAGGATGGCAAAACAAAATGTTTATTAATGGCATTCAATAGGGCTGGACGGTTTTACGATACGTTCGGAAACATGACAGTACGGTATACGGGTGCGGGTGTCCAAGGTCTGGTATACTGGGAAATCTCGACAACACATAACGCGACAGTGGGCGACATCTTGTCCACCCAGAGAGCGAACCTAAAGCCCAAACACGTGGATAGGTAGCTGTTCTTGAAGAAGAACTTGTAAGAACAGCAGCTTATCCACGTGTTTGAGCATGGTACCAGTCGCCAATCCTTCTGAACTCTTTAAAATTCTTAAAGACCTTTCCCGTTGAATGTTTTTGTTTTATTAGGATTTTGTGGTTTTAAGTTTGCTGATGTTCTAAACAGTGATTTATCATAATTTGTTTTGAAGGCGTTCAAGCAATAATAAAGCTTCAGTTTCTATGGAAATGTGGTTCTTTGAAACTGTTTTGAAGTGTATGACAATCTTTCTTTTGCATCGGTCACTACTGTCAGTGCCATATCCCATTTGATTGTAACACATAAAATCGCTGTATACCGGTACGAAATACCGATACGACCTAAAAATGCCGCGGTAATACCGGTACGACTTTGACCCACGGTACCCAGCTCTAGCTTTCAAATTGTTTATTGCTTGCAAATTTGTTTATTTACAAAATAATGTAGAATAAACCAAACCAAACCATTACTGCAAGTATTGAGTCATCGCTCAAACAAAGTACATAAAAATGTTTTTTAGATTAACATGAAATATGACAAGTTCACCCAAAAATGGCAGCTTACAAACAACTTACAGAATAAATAGACATGAATCAAGTTTACAATATTGAATGGGAGAAAGAATGTTTATTATGCTTTGGAACTGTTGGTGTTTTTGTACACTCAATCCAATGTTTTATCTCTTACTTTCAAGTTCAACTTATATGTTAAACTTCGGTCAATGTTTGAAACAACTTTTGCCAGTCCTACATGTGTGTTAAAAATGTACTTTCCGATGCAACGTAACACTATGTAACCTTCGTCTGAATAAAAATGTTCTGAGGAAAAACCAACAACATCAGCTTCACTCTATATGTTAAACAGTATGGACCGGCTAACACAACTTTCTGGCAGACTATTGGTTTGGGCTGAATCACTCATCTAGTCTAAAAGGCAAGTTGAGAATCCTTGCTTCAGTGATCTTGGGTTGAGCTTACTGCAAAAATGCATGTATGTAAGCAATTTTGCGCCTGTAGATGCAGAATAATAAATTGTGCGCATGTAGGGGGGGCCATATCCTTTTCTGCCAAGGCTTCCCTCTCTTTACATGCATGCAAGCATCCTGAAATAGGTGAACTACACAAAGATCTCAATGTTTCTGTTAGAAGCCTGTGTGCATAGTATTTTGCAAAAGCCCATACAGCTGTTAGGAGGAATGTGCTATATTGACCTTGCCTGTAGCAACTAAATAAATCAATACATACATACATTCATATTATTCCTTTTATTTCATTATTAATTTATTTACTTGATTTATTTAGTCAATTATTGATTAATTGTTCTCATTTTCAATGGTTTTTTTTATACTGAATTGCTTTGTTGCTGTGGACTCACCCTGACTGATCCTCTTCAAGTTCGTCGTCAAAGTCACCGGGATCACCGGGGTCATCGTCAGCTTCCACGGGCAGATCAACGCCTTCGTAGTCGCAATCGCCGATCAACCTCATGCGCTTCTTCTCCTCTCTCTCCTTCAGAATGACCTGCAATGATGGGGGCACACACTAATGAAGAGGGTCAACTTTGTGGCATGACGGCTCCAAGTTTTCCGCCCGTTTTCCAACTTTTGTTCTTTTCTTGTCATTTTTTTTGGGGGGGAGCACAATGAGAAAGAACTCTTTAGGTGGAGACCTGCACTATACAAGACTACATCATCATCATCATCATCATCATCATCATCATCATCATCATCATCATCATCATCGTCTCATTTGTCCCTTTCACTCTCCCTTGTAAGTCTAACACTTCACAGCCGTGAATGGGTCCGTGTTTTAATCTGCAAGCTGGTTGTCGCAAAAAATATTGTGCTATACAATTCAGCTCAATAATGAATGATGTTTTTTTTTTTAAAACAAGTCAGTAATATGTTTTCCCAACTTTCAAATAACACAGCTCACAGCTTTGCCAATTTAGAAAAGACAATAATGAATAATTAATGACCCCTCTCCTCCCACCTAGATACCTAACTTTAAGCTGCTTACATGCTTATTGGAGAAATTTCACCTCCATAATGTTGACTTATAATAAACTCTTCCAATTATTATATGATTTATTATCTAGTGTCAAAGTTTGACCCCTCTCCCCCGCTCCCACCCCCTTTTCCCTAAAAAAAAGACCAAAAACTCATTTTATACAGGGTTCATACACACATTTGCTAACAAAATTCAAGGAGTTTTCAAGGACTTTTCCAGGAAACTATAATAAATTTGAAGGACAATCAGAACAATATGCACACACTGACAACATTCAATAATAACAGCAATCCATAGCCTTAACTAACACAAAGAGGCATATACTTAATGCATGGTGACTATTACTACGCACAACCACAAATAACAAGTGCAGTCCAATATCAAGCTGCATTCTTGGTTTCTCAATATTCCAATGAGTGATTCGCCTGTCAACCTTTAATCTGTCAACATCTTAGCCTAATAAAAAGAATGTTCTCCGAAGGCCAGGTTTGATTGATCAAGCCGTGTTACCAAATCACCACCTTTTCAAGGTACCAGTTTTACTCCTCAGAGACTGAACAACAACAGACTGCTCACATAGTAATCAAAGCAACCCACCAAAGCTAACTGTAGCCTGAAATAGCAAACACAGCCAACATAAACACTCTCTGTGTTTCAGAAAGACACCAGTAGAAGTACAGTTCACAAGCGAATACCAAGCAAACGCTTCTTGTATTCACAAACTGTCTTTAATTTTCTGTATTTCTAAGGAATTCCCGTTGTAAAATATTTATTTGCGATTTTGTCTGTGTTTTTTTTTTTTTACCTATCCTATCCCGTACCTCAAAAGTCGTTGGGGCACCACAGACGATAATTTAACCAGCATACTCCAGTCTATTCTCGAATGTTGTCCTACCACTTTTTCTGCCTACCTCTTCTTCTGCCTCCTTGCACTGTGCCTTGCAGGATGGTCTTTGCAAAGCCTGATGCTCTGGTGACATGGCCATACAATCGCAGTTTCAGGTTCTTTACCACTGTGAGCATGTCATCATGTTGTCCAATGGCTTGTGTGATGGTCTGTCAGACTTTGTTGTTGGTGATATGCTGGGTATAGGAAATGCCCTGAAGTCTTCTGTAGCACCTCATCTCCATGCTTTGTATTCTTCGTTGTAGATCTGCTGTGAGAGTCCATGTTTCACAAGAGTATAGAAAGATGGAGATAACAAGGGAGCGCAGCAATCTTACCATCGGAGTGTAGACTGATGGTCCTGTCTTTCCAAATGGGCTTCAACCTTGTCAAGGCAGCAGTTGTTTGTGTGATCCTGGAGAGGACTTCCTGTCGGGACCCATTGTCTGATACAATGGCTCCTAACTTCCTATCTGGACCCATTGTCTGATGCAATGGCTCCTATTTCAAACTATGCACTGTGTTGAGGGATTGGCCTTGGACTTTGATGTCCATGCTGATGCTATTGGTGTTGTTGGTCATCATTTTGTTCTTCTCTGCACTTATTTCCATTCCATAGGCTCTGGAGGTGGTGTCAAGCTTCTGTACCAGCTGTTCAAGTTCTTGTTCCTCTCCAGCCAATCCATCAATGTAATCCGCAAACGGATGTTAAAGATTGCTTTACTCCCTATGATGACTGCGCCTTCATGATCTGCAAGTGCATCCGACATGACGCGTTCCAGAAAGATGCTGACGACTGTTGGGGAGAGTAGGCATCCTTGATGCACATGTTGTGTTGTTTTGTTTTATCACTTTCAGCTAAATAATCTTTATCAAGAAGGATATTTTTCTAAATAATAATTTGTTTACAAACAATGGAAGATTTCGGTAAATAAAATATTTTCTCCATGAAAACCTATTATTTACCTAAACAATACATTGTTTACGTAAATAAATCATAATATAGGTAAATAAGGCATTGTTGCTAAATAAGAAATTATTTACCTATATAATGCATTATTTAACAGATTGGGTGAAATAATGTATGATTTAGAAATGTTTCTAAATAATTATTTGTTTACCTATATAATGCATTAATTAGCAGAATGTGCTAAATAATGTATTATTTAGAAGATGTTTCTAAACAATGCATTATTTAAAATAAAAAAAATTCCCGGACTGCAATTTTCATTCTTTAGGGGATTCCAGGATTCGCTTGAAAACTTGGTTTTTATAATTTGACTGCTTTCTATAATTAAATGCAAAGTCTTTCCAAAAAATGTGTATCCAAAATGTGTGTTAATTATTTATTTTTCAATATAAATCACTCCACAAATATCTGTACCGTCTTAAGCACAAATGAAAGATCACAGTCAGTTTTGTGCAGGAGTGTTCAATGTTTTCAGTATCTCCGTAAGAACGCTAAGTATGCTTTCTTTTTGTGATTATATATCCCAAAACACAGATGGAGTGAAATAAAGCAGTTGCCTCATTTTAAATTACAAAACAGAGTAAAATCACGATTTTCCAATTTTCTTTATAACTACAGAAAAACTCACAGTAATACAGCTTGTATCAGCGAATCCCCTAAATAATGAAAATGGCAGTCCCTAAACAATGAATTGTTTATGTAAAAAATGCATTATTTAGCAACATCTTCTAATACATTATTTAACAAATTCTGCTAAATAATGCATTAGATAGGTAAACAAATAATTATTTATAAACATGTGGAGTGGTAGGTAGATGGGTGGTGGAGTGAGGTGACAGTTGAAATAGATTCTAAGTACTTTTTTACATTTTTTTTGGAGGGGTTGTACATATACTGACATTTGTGTGCATGCGAGTCAAAAAAATCACAGCACCCTTTCTATCGAAAGTACAGCGCTAGAAATAGCTCCGGAAGTAATGCTGCCATGTTCCCAAGATTCAAAGTCATTTCCCACGGTAACCTAGCAACAGTGCATGGGTAGTGTGGCTCTAAACAAGAGCAGAAAGTGCTGGCACTGCATGTCAACTACAGTAGCTGCGCACGTTTCATGTTGGCGCCTTGCGATGACTACAGGGTCCTAAAGGTTAAAAATAAAATAACGCAAAGCTATCCACCGACCTTTTTGAGCGGGCTGGGTTTCTTGGTTTTAGGCGTCTCCCTCTCCTTGCCTCGCTTGGCGGGTGCGTTGGCGTCAAGCAAATTGGCCGACTTCTTGTCGTCTTTGCTCCCGACCTTCTTGATGCCGGCCACAGTGCTAGAGCTCGTCACCTTCTGATCCAGGCTTTTCTTCTTCTGCAAAACAAAACAACTAAAACCATAACAATTGTGAGAAGACATAAAACAATTGTGAGAATACATAAAATCATCCACATCAGTTTTCTTTACACAGCAGCTACTCAACCGCAGTTTTGAAAGCTAACACCAAAGACCATCCTGCAAGGCACAGTGCAAGGAGGCAAAGAAGAGGGAGGCAGAAAAAGTGGTAGGACAACATTTGAGAATAGACTGGAGTACGCTGGTTAAACTATCATCTGTGGTGCAAGGAGGCAGAAGAAGAGGGAGGCATAAAAAGAGGTGGGAGGACAACATTCGAGAATGGACTGGTTTGACACTGAGCAAAGCCAATCAGGCTGCTGAGAACAGAGAAAGATGGAGTACGCTGGTTAAACGATAATCTGTGGTGCCCCTACGACCTTCGAGTTATGGGATAGGATAGGTATAGTATGTGTGTCTCCTTGATATTTATCATGCATCAAAGAATCATAAGTTCAATATTAATAAACTAGAAAAAAAAATTAAAATTGTGTGGGAATTTGTCATTTTTGGACTAACATTTGTTGACCCTGTGACCTTGGCCTTGAAGTGAAGTCATTCATTCTCTGATCATTTATGATGTCTAATGGGTAAACACTGTCTTACCAAGTTTTGTTGTAATAGTTAAAATAGGTTCTGAGATATTAACTCTTAGCGTTCTATAGCGCGGTAATGCGCGCCTCGCCCATTAGTGCACCTTTTAGTCAGTAAATCACAGGAAATAGGAACTCTCCTGTGCGTGAGAGAAGGTTTAGTCAACTTCCGGAAAGGTTCCCGTGTGTTTTCCGCTATCGTTTTCGCAAGTTTGACGTGGTTTTGTGAACTTTTTTAACGATTTTGTTTGAGGTTTGAGTTTGCGAAATTTTCGGCCATGATGGCAGGGGATAGCTCCGACAGTAATAGTGAGTTTTGTAACCTTATTTATGAGCTTATTGCTGAAAGAGCACAAGGACTTGGTGTAGACAACCAGAGTGAGTTTTCTTGTCTGTGTTGACTGACTGTGCACACATTCACATGCAATCCACACTGTCTTGTTGTTGTTTTATTAACATAGTCCGTAAAATACCTGTAATTATGAATTAATTACAAGATTCCAACAGGTAAAAATAGTACTAAAGTCAAAATGGTTCTTTGGGTACATAGAATAACCATTTTGTAAACATATCCTAAAATATGAAGTTAATGTGACAATAAATAAATTTTTTGCAATTTTTTCAAATTCATAACCCAATTTGTTGCAATAAACTTGAAATCCTTACAGGATATAGGCGCAAATGTACAGAAAACCTTATAGGACGCTAAGAGTTAATCCACTTGCAAGTTTGGCACAGACGGACAACAGACAGACAACTTTTTTTTTTAAATGGTCAACTTTGGACTAGTTAGGACTCATCTCACACAGATTTGAGAACATCTGGAATTTTGTTGGGGGAAGGGAGGAGTAAGGGGTTGAGAAAGAAGGGGGGGGGGGGGGGGGGGTGAGAACATATATACTCACATTGCTATGCATGCGAGTCAAAAAGTGGATAAAATAGTAAATGACAGAAAGTTAAAAGACAAACACAGCTTACCTCAAAGGCATCCAGCATGTCAGCGATGTTGAGGGCAATGGGTGTATGCAGACGCTTGCCTCCGCCACCCCCAAGGTTGGCCACGGGGCTGGCCTTGCTCTGCTTCACCGTGTTGGGGTCTGTGATCAGTCCTCGCGCTGGTGACTTGCTGGCGTCTCGCGACTTCCCTTTCTCCTCCCGCGACTCGGGGCGACCTCCCACCTTGTGACCCAGTTCTCGGAGCATCTGCTGCTCCAGGGAGATCTCCGCCAGCTCCCGCTCTGCCGCCCGGTTGGCCAACTCTCGCCGCTTCCTCCGTTTGCGGGCACGCTTGTTGACGGGTCCCTGGCCAGGCCAATTCTCTCCTGACAAACAATCCAACGACCTGGCAATCACTGACTGAGGCAATTTGCACATTTTTGTATGTGGATATTTTGGATTTTTAGTTATTTGGGATAATATTTGTCATCCATGCGGGCAAAATTTGGGTTGCCTTATCAGCAAAAGCTGCAGGGCCGCAACCACTCCCCACCACCCACACAAGATGAAGGGCAGTAAGACTAGTGCTTGCTGGCACTTCTGGTCCCGCTTCCGGTGGTGACAGATGGCCTATTCTCTTGGCTCTCAACAATTATGACTTTCAATGGAGATATCTGAGACGAAGAGCTACAGAATGTAACCAATCAGACACAGCGGCACATGACAAGTAAAAGCTAAACAATTATTTTTTTTTGTGGGGTGAGAGTTTGTAATGCAGACTGGTAAGGCATTTACTCGTGTAGGTGAATCAACTCAGAGCTTATTCTAGGATTTTGAAGAAGTGGGGGCAGGCCCCCCTTCCTTGAAAAAAAGGGGGGGGATTAGGCCCCCCTCTGACCAAAACAGTGGGGGCGTCTTCTCGGCATATATAGGGTGTACACACAAACAAATATCCATATCTGTTTTCTCCCGTGATGTTCCCGGATAAACTGTGAAACAGTCAAGTGTCGCATTCTCTCCAAACAAGTACACACAAATCGCAGACAAAATATATCACAAACTGGTATCTGTAACCTTGCTTTCACATACACAACTGTTGCATAAAAGCTCTGCTATTTTAAAAGATCAGTCATGGGAAAACAGTGTGACTGTTTTTTTAACAGTTCCTCCACTGAATTCGAAGTCGAAAAGCGTGCGCTTTTTCGAAGCCATTCTGATTCTGATTGTAAACCTGGTTCCAACCGGTCAGGTTCATCGATGCCACACTCAGAAGAAAGGTGATTGGTCAAAAAGAATACCATCAGCCAATGAAAATTTGAGACACATAGCATATACAAGAGAGCAACTTCCGTTTAAATCCAGTTTCCGCTACGCCCTAGCAGACGACAGAAACGTCACAGTAAAGCCCGCTTCGATCAAGACATGTAGCGGGATATTTCCAATCTCCGCGGGATCGCGAACGCGCTCATCGAATTTCTTTGCGGGAAAAAAACTTTTTGTGCGTGATCCCGCGCATCCCGCTCCCTAGAATAAGCTCTGCAACTGAATGTGTGAACTTCATGCTTACACCCCGAAGAACCAAAAACCCGAAGACCAATAAAAGAAAATAAAGTGAATGGCCATTTACAGATGCTTCTTTTGCAAATTTGAAAAAACCACGAGAGGACACTTTCGACACCGAACATCCTGCGTTCTTACCATCTCATTCGACTCCAAGTATGCGAAAATCAAAATGGCAGTGACTTTGGAAGACGGTATGGCAGAAGTGTTGAAAGGAATGAACAGAAACAATGAAGAAATGGCATCCCCAATTCATGATTTGGAAGGTGAGAATGTAAAACTAAAGAAAGAAATTGGGGAGATGAAGAACAGAGAGGGGCAGTTGAGAAGTGAAGTCGCTGAAGCGAAATTTCTGCAGCCGTAGCTGTCAAACATGCTAACGAAGCTGATCAATACAGCAGACGTAACAATTTGCATATCTATGGTATCCCCAAAGAAGAGACTGCGAAAGGTGGCAAGGACAGTGGCAGTAATCGAGATGGCATAGACGATGAGAAAGACAGAGTGGAGTTAGAGAAGAAGACGCTAGGCCCATTTCTCAAGTGGGGGGTAGATATTCAAACATAAGTTGTAGAGGCTGTACACCGAATTCGAAGACCAAAAGAGGTCAGCATGGAAACTCCAACACCAGTGATTATACCATTTGTCAACAGGAAACTTAAGATTTTGTCATAAAAAATAGGAAGCTGCTGAAAGGAAGTAAGATTATTATAGTGGAAGACTTGACAGAAAAAAACTATCGCTTGTTTACGAAAGCAAAGAGCGAGGACTGTTGTGTCATGGCATGGACTATGTACCGAAACGTTTTCAGGACTATGTACGGAAACGTTTTCAAGACTGTGCAAGGAAAAATTTTCAGGAAAACAAAAGATGGAAAAATGGTGAAAGTGTCGTTGTCAGTCGAACTGGAAGAAAAGCATACAATGTGGAACAAACCACCCAAACAGAACCTCAAGTCAAAGTAGTCTGTATACTACATGTAGGGATTTCAGTTGTCTCCATCACAATGGCAAATATTCCTATGCAGTTTGTTTACATAGGCCTGTGTCATGCAAGGCTTAGCAGATTTTTTTACGTGGATTTGATTGGCAAGTAGGCCTATGCTGCTTGTTTACATAGGCCTGTCACGCAAGGCACACATTTCTGGTCTGAAAATGAATTTTGACAAAATTAAAATTTTGTGGATTGGCAGTAGAAAAAAAAATTGTGATGTTCAATATATGAGATATAAAAGTTTGTCTGGAACCCTGATTTTTACAATTTTGGGTAAACAATTTTCAACTGATATTGACAATATATGCAAAATAAATTTAGAAGATAAACTTATGGTTATAAAACGAATTATGCCTTTTTAGGATAGAAGACACAGCTAGCCTCCCTTGGAAAGATTACTTTAATAAAGCCACTTGTTTTTTTCTAAGATTGTCCATTTGTTAATAAACTTACCAGACTCAGCGGATAATTTTCTTGTGGAGTTACAAAAAAACCTCAATGTTTTTCTTTGGAATGGTAAACGTACTAAGATTAAAAAGCTGTTGTGTGTAAACCGTACTGCCATGGTGGTCTCAGAATGCTTGACTTCAAAAGATTTTTGTCATCAATGAAAATAAGCTGGCGATGGCGTTATTCCAGCTGCTAATAAAAAGTGGAACATTTTATTTATAAATCTTGATTGGAATTACATTTTTCTCCCTGTTACAAGTTGACCTCCGATGTACAGCGTAGGTGGTTCCAATCTAGGCTTTTGCACAGACTTTTACCAATGCAGAAATAGGTTTTCTCGTGCAAGCTTGTAGACTCTCCGATTTGTAACTTTTGTTAGCAAGAGGAACAAGGCATTCCACATAAGTTTTATGATTGTGATGTTGTTCAGCAATTCTGGAATGACCTACAACAAATTATCTTAAGCAAACGTCAACACTGTCACAGTTTCAATTTCCATAAAGAATTAGTTTTATTTGGGTAAAGAATAATATTAAGACAGATATGGACCAGATAATATTGCTAAGTTCTTCCTTTACAAATGTAAACTGAATTGTGTGAAGCCACATACGCAGATGCTTCTGGCCTTAATCATTCTTGATAAATATGTTGCCGTCATTAACAGGAGAGGTGGATTATTTGATCAGAATTGGAATCAATTTTTACCTATTTTTGTTTAGGACTTCAGAGGTGCCTACCAGGAACTACCAGGTGTCTGACCATTTGTGTACTGGCTGCATAAAAAATGTGTATTTTGTGTAATGTCAGATTTCTCGCAACTCGCAACATTTCATCAAAGAATTGTTGTCATGAAAACTGCCACATTCACCAAACATCAATTCATACTAATTCCAGCTTACCATTTTAATCCTCATGAAACAAAATAATATAGAACTCAAGTTATGGTCACAAATGCACACTAATATATTATTTTTTGTGTTGTATTCACACTGACTCAACCAAAGCTTTTAGGTTTTGAAGCTAGTTGAAGTTCAGCCAGGCTAGCTATAAATAGCTTCGCCGGTGCTCTTCTTTCCTTTCCTTTCACTGAAAGGGAGCGTGTAGGCAAGCTATAAATAGCCCGCAGCCAGCAAAATGTGGGAGAACCTAAGAGTGCTGCTCACATAGGCATTGAGCTGGTGTGTATTTTACTCCATAACCCCCCAAAAGATCTTCATATTGTCCAACAATTAATATGAATTATGAATATATATAAATGCATCATTATTTTCATATATTCTGCTGAAACTGGCAAAACTTTTTGTTTTCTGAGCATACTAGAGTGTTCTGCATTTTGTTGTGTAAATAGTGCCTTTTTATGGACTTTGTATTAACTTCTAGCGTCTTATAACGCGGTAATGCGCGCCTCGCCCGTAATCCTGAAGCGCGGTAATGCGCGCCTCGCTAGTGCACCTTTTAGTCATGAAATCACAGGAAATAGGAACTCTCCTGTGCATGAGAGAAGGTTTAGTCAACTTCCGGAAAGGTTCCCGTGTGTTTTCCGCTATCGTTTTCGCAAGTTTGACGTGGTTTTGTGTACTTTTTTAACGATTTTGTTTCAGGTTTGAGTTAGCTAAATTTTCGGCCATGATGGCAGGGGATATCCGACAGTAATAGTGAGTTTGGTAACCTTATCGATCAGCTTATTGCTGAAAGAGCACAAGGACTTGGCGTAGACAACCAGAATGTGTTTGTTTTCTTGTCTGTGTTGACTGTCTGTGCACACATTCACATGCAATCCACACTGTCTTGTTGTTTTATTAACATAGTCCATAAAATACCTGTAATTATGAATTAATTACAAGATTCCAACAAGTAAAAATAGTACTAAAGTCAAAATGGTTCTTTGGGTACATAGAATAACCATTTTGTAAACATATCATAAAATATGAAGTCAATGTGACAATAAATAAATTTTTTGCATTTTTTTCAAATTCATAACCCAAATTATTGCAATAAATGTGAAATCCTTATAGGATATAGGCGCAAATGTACAGAAAACCTTATAGGTCACCAAGAGTTAATTTTAGACACCTCATACACTTTTGGGAAAAACGCATTTTATTTTTATGTGAGGGTTACCCACTTTGAACAGTTAAATGAGTGCTTTAATATTGGCCGATTTTAACAATTTTTATTTTAATCTTCTAAAGGTTTGTACTATATAATAAAAACAAAATAAAACATCCTGAACCAAAATAAAATGTTCGTCCATAATACCTAATCTAAGTGTCGCTGAATGTCGTATGCAGAGCAATGATGAACTCTTTGTTGCAATGAGCATAATGAACTCCTTTCGAAGATTCGATTATTCCGCAAAAAAGTTCACGGTATTCGCGTAAGAAATGTAGTCGCGCTTTTTGCTTACTTGCAACCTAACCCGCTTTTCTTCAGACTCGCTCTCATCATCACTCTTGTGTAAACTCTTTCGCGACACTATGTTTAGCACAATGGCGGATACAAAGTCTCTCACTACCTCTCCCGCACGAGATTTTACTTTTGCGCATGCGCTCTAGGGTCAGCAAGTATAGGAAATAGCAGATGGGAACCTAATATAAAATCAGTGCGAAAAAAATTTTTTATTTTTGGTTATACCACGAAAATGCATGTTTTTAAGGAATTCCTCGTATAGTCGAATTTTATGTTACAAATTCGTAAAAATACGCACCAGCGTTTACGGTAGGCACCTCTGGGACTTTCAACTTGCTTTATTGATGTTGGGCGTATGTCATATACCTTCACTAGCTCTGATGCCGAAGGAAATCGAGGAAAGATTGCATTTATAAGCAAGTATTATGGTGACAATTGTGCCTTAACTCTTAGCGTCCTATTAGGTTTTCTGTACATTTGCGCCTATATCCTGTAAGGATTTCAAGCTTATTGCAATAAATTGGGTTATGAATTTGAAAAAATTGCAAAAAATTTATTTATTGTCACATTAACTTCATATTTTAGGATATGTTTACAAAATGGTTATTCTATGTACCCAAAGAACCATTTTGACTTTAGTACTATTTTTACCTGTTGGAATCTTGTAATTAATTCATAATTACAGGTATTTTATGGACTATGTTAATAAAACAACAAGACAGTGTGGATTGCATGTGAATGTGTGCACAGTCAACACAGACAAGAAAACTCACTCTGGTTGTCTACACCAAGTCCTTGTGCTCTTTCAGCAATAAACTCATCAATAAGGTTACCAAACTCACTATTACTGTCGGAGCTATCCCCTGCCATCATGGCCGAAAATTTAGCTAACTCAAACCTCAAACAAAATCGTTAAAAAAGTACACAAAACCACGTCAAACTTGCGAAAACGATAGAGGAAAACACACGGGAACCTTTCCGGAAGTTGACTAAACCTTCTCTCATGCACTGGAGAGTTCCTATTTCCTGTGATTTCATGACTAAAAAGTGCACTAGCGAGGCGCGCATTATCGCGGTTCAGGATTACGGGCGAGGCGCGCATTACCGCGCTATAGGACGCTAAGAGTTAAGTGAGTGTTTGTACTCTTGATTTTGTTTTGTGTTTTGTAGCGTGTAAAAAATTTTTTTTAAAGGCTGGCGTTTTCTGTTAACAAGCCCTCTAGGGCACAAGCTTCAGGTTCTTCAAAGTCTGTGTGTTTTACAATGCATGTTTGAGTGATGGATGTGTATTTGGTTTGTGTGAGGGTGGATGAGACAGGTGAGCATGTATGTTGGTATAGATCGCCGCGCTTTGAGCCTGAATGATTTGGGGAAAGGCGCGTATAGCATCCTGTATTATTATATTATTATTATTATTATCATGCACACTAAGACTTTTATGTATGCAACCTTTGTTACCTCACAAGAATATTTAACTCACCTGGTTGCGAGCCTGGCTGCGAGTTGAAGTTTTCATCGCCACCTTCTTCCCCTGACAAACACGACCCTGGAGCTGACTGCGTTCTACTGCGAACATCACCCAGGCTAGGCTTCTGAAATCACCACAAAACATATTAACAAAAAAAAACATCAACCTAAAAACAACATATTAACACAAAACATACAAACAAATAATGTTCTGTGCTGTCCTCAAGTCAAATGGAAACACGGAACTGCGCATGCGCCTGAATCATAGCTGGTAAAATGGATGCAACACACATGGAGGTGGGAATGGGTGGAAAAAGAAGTGTATAATGAACGACTAGGACAGTATTTGAGGAAGATCTCAAGAGATAGAACAGCCTTTTGTACAGTGTGCCAGTCGGAAATCAAATACGGGCCCCATGGTAGTGCGGTTTTGGAAGAGCATACCAAGAGCACTAAACAAGACAGGCTTTATAGGTGAATAGTGACTGTCAGCTGAGCATCAGCATCTATTTACGCTTAGGTTTGCAGTCGGACTTTGTTGACGAATAATAACTGCAACGATAACTACTTCAAGAGTGCAGTTGTGTGTAAGCAAGCTAGTCTTTCCTTCACTATGTAATATATTTTTTGATAATGGAAAATCAAACATGCAGGAATAAAATGCAACAGTTAATATTGGGCAGAGAGAAGTGGGTGAGGGAGGAAGGGAAGGGGAGGGGCATCATTCCCCTGCACCCTCTACCAGTGCCTAAGCAGTCCCTGGACCCCAGCCAATTTCCTCTTTTAACTCCAGACCATGACAAGCCCTGTAAACAAAAGGGTCGACGTCATCACTTCTTATATCCAGTTTTGAATTGACATATTGGTGCCAACTAGAGAACTAGAGAGGTGAAGACCTACCCCAGCAACAAGCCCTGGTTGACAAAGGAAGTGGCAAACGTCCTGATAAAGAATGCGTTCAGCGAGGGGAATCCAGGCAGCATGAAGAAACTGCAGAGGGAAGCCAGAAGAGTGATCCTGAACAACAAGCGGAAGTTCAGGGACAGGGTCGAAGACAGCTTCGCCTCCAACAATCCCAGGCAACTGTGGAGCAACCTACAGACAATACCTAGCCATAAGCCTTGCAAGAGTGCCTTGAATGTAGATGACCAGCAGAAGTTGGCAAACGACCTAAACACCTTCTACAGCCGCTTTGACACCACTGATTTCTCGTCTGAGCGAGCGAGTACTCTGCCTCACCTGAGTGAGAAAACAGGAAGGAGGTACTGATGGAGGATGACGTCACAGATCAACCCCAGGAGTGCTTGTGGCCCAGATGAAATTCCAGGAGCTGTCCTCAAGCACTACCACGATTCCCTTGCCCCAGTGTTCTCCATCCTGTTCCAGTTGTTGGGACACTGGACACAATCCACCACTGGACACAATCCACCCCTGGACACAATCCACCCCTGGACACAATCCACCCATGGACACAATCCACCACTGGACACAATCCACCCCTAGACACAATCCACCACTAGACACAATCCCCCCTGGACACAATCCACCCCTGGACACAATCCACCACTGGACACAATCCACCACTTTGAATTTCTCCAAACTTATCCCTGTCCCCAAACACTCCTCTCCTTAAACCCTGAATGACTATCGCCCCATCGCTCTCACCTCCATTCCACTTAAGTCCTATCCCATCCTATCCCCGTAACTCTGAGGTCGTTGGGGCACCACAGATAATTCGTTTAACCAGCATACTCCACCTTTCTCTGTCCTCAGCAACCCTCATGGCTTCGCTCAGTGTCACACACCAGCTCAATACCTATGTAAGCAGCACTCTTTGGTTCCCCCACATTTTGCTGGCTGCGGGCTATTTATAGCTTGCCTACACCCTCCCTTCCAGTGAAAGGAAAGGAAAGAAGCACTAGTTAAGCTATCAGCAAAGCTATTTATAGCTAGCCTAGCTGAACTAACCTCAAAACCTAAAAGCTTTGGTTGAGTCAGTGTGGTCAAGCTAGTTCATTCTCGAATGTTGTCCTCCCACCTCTTTTTCGGTCTACCTCTTCTTCTACCTCCTTGCACTGTGCCTTGCAGTATGGTCTTTGCAAGACCTGATGATTTGGTGATGTGGCCATACCATCGGCGTTTCCGTTTCTTCACCACTGTGATCAGGTCATCGTGTTGTCCAATGGCTTGTGTGATGGTCTGTCGGACTTCGTCGCTGGTGATGTGCTGGGTTTAGGAAATGCCCAGAAGTCTTCTGTAGCACCTCATCTCCTTGCTTGGTATTCTTCTTTGTAGATCTACTGTGAGGGTCCATGTTTCGCAAGCATAAGAAGATGGAGATGACAAGGGAGCGCAGCACTCTTACCTTGGAATGTAGACTGATGGTCCCGTCTTTCCAAATGGGCTTCAACCTTGTCAGGGCAGCAGTTGTTTGTGCAATCCTGGAGAGGACTTCCTGTCGGGACCAATTGTCTGATACAATGGCTCCTAAATATTTGAAGCTATGCACTGTGCTGAGGGATTGGCCTTGGACTTTGATGTCCATGTTGATGCCATTGGTGTTGTTGGTCATCATTTTGGTCATCATTTTGGTCTTCTCTGCACTTATTTCCATTCCATAGGCTCTGGAGGTTGTGTCAAGCCTCTGTACCAGCTGTTTAAGTTCTTGTTCCTCTCCAGCCAATCCATCAAAGTCATCCGCAAAACAAAGGTTGGAGATTGCTCTACTCATGAAAGTCATAACAACGGGGTCTTAACAAGTATATGTCTGCGTTTGTGTGTGTGTGTATTTGTGTGTTAATTTTTCAAAACAGTCCTCTTTTGTGTTTTGGCTTAGCATGTGATGATCATGTCAGTGCATGGATTTGTGTGTGTATGCCTGCGGTTGGTGTTTGGGCCTTGTGATGTTGTGTGGGGGTTGAGGTCTATGCCGGAGTGAACGACGCAAGTATGTTTGGGGTGTGGGATAGTAGTTGTTTTATTATATTTTAAATGTTGCATTTTTTTTTTGTTATTTTGTTTTTGTTTGTTTGTCATTCTCTTAAAGATATTCTACATTTGACATTTAATATGTTTGTGCAGCCGAAAGGCAAATTTCTATGTACATTTCATAGATAAATAAAGTCTCAGTCAGTCAGTAACATAAAACAACATGATTAACACCAAACATCATATTAACACAAACATATGGACACAAAACATATTAAACCAAAGCATACTAACAAAACATACTAACACAAAACAACATGCTAAACACAAAACAGCATGCTAACAAAACAACCTACTAACACAAAACAACCTATTAACATAAAACAACCTATAAACATGAAACAACATACTAACGTAAAACAACATACTAATAACATCAACTAGAAGGCAAACCAATATCTCACATGCTCCTTAAGGAACTCACAATATTTAACATGAAAATGAGTGGCCAGAAAAAAACCAAATTGAAATGGTGGAATTAAAATGACAGACGGATGGAAACATTTCTTTGGGTTTGATTTTGGGACTATTTAGGTCTCATTTCGCACATATTTAAGCAATGTTTTGTTGGTGGGCTGATTACATAACTCACATTGCTATGCATGTCAGTCAAAATCAATACTAACAACAAAACAACATATTAACACAAAACAACGTACTAACACAAAACAACATTTTAACACAAAACAACATATTAACATCAAAACAACATATTAATCCTTCCCTGATGGCAGAAGCGTTATTTTGGAATTGGGTATGCCAGCAAAAGCGAAAGGCAGCATGCGAGTCTTGCTTATTTCCTGTCAGTAGGTACTCCAAAGCCTTCATTGGCTCTTGTCCGCTCGGCAGTATTGACTCAGATTGGACTTCACTTTCAACACTTATTATTACTGTAAAACTGCATCAAAACGAACAGTGGCTGTATTCAAATAAAAATTGAAAGCTTTATCTTTACATCTGTGTTGTTTTTAATGCATGATTATGCGAAAGATTCCGAGAAAACAGCTTTTGAATACGCCCCTATCATATCGCTGAATGCCGCTGCGAAACAAAATGTCAGAGTCGTCTGCTGCAAGGTGGCTCGTTTCAAACTCTAAGTGCTTTAAGATATTTCATTGGATGGCCTAAAAATAAGAACCAATGAGAAGTTCGGATACTTAGCTTCATTCACATATCAAATATGGCGGGCTCTGATGTGTGAAAGAGTTGTATTTACGAGCCGAACAAAGTGATTAAAGCGATTTTGATGTAAGTTTGATTTTAACTAGAAGTTTAAAAATTAGCAAGAAATAAAGAGCAGACTTTCCTTTATAAAACTAGGGTATTTATTAATTTGTGCATTACTCTATCGCGGTGCGCTTTGCCGTAGAAAAGTGTACTCAAACGGTGTTCGGGTTATCTTGCGGCCATGGCGAACTTGTAGGCCTATTCAGCGAAACGAGTGCTGAACGTAGTAGTACACTAGTAGGCCTATAATTTGCCGGCACACACGCGAATTTGATGATTTCCCAACTTTGTAGCACCAAAACAGCTGAACATTACATGGGATAGGCCTGAAGAAAATTGGGCTTGGAGTATAACATATGAAGGGGTTACCTGTCAAAAATCAGCTTTCTGGTATCAATATTGGCTTCACTTTGAGACTCCAAAGTTGTCAATTTCTTCAATTCCAAAAAGTTGCCAAAAAAACACCAACATTCGCCATTTTCAAACATTAATAACTTTTTACCTATTTGTCCTATGGGGAAAAAAACTATACCACTGTGTTCAGAACAAAAAGATCTATGTAAATACTTTAGTGTCCAAACTGAGTTAAAGAAAATCAAAAATCACTCTGGAGTACCTACTGTCAGCATAGTGTATTTTTTCCGACGTTCAATTTGAAGCAATTTTGCCCTAAAATGACTGAAAAACAGGGAAGAGAAACCTCAGGTATTTTGGAGGAAGATGTCAGAGAGCAATTGTTGGTGAGCTACAGTGAAGACTTTTTTAAAAATATGTTGTAAAAGAAATCATATTTCGGCCATCAAAAGCTTAGTGATTAAAGAGATAAAAGATCACTATGAACCCGATTTATATGCATTTATATACGTTGTTCTCTTTTACTGAAGTAGATTAAAATCTGAGTCTTTCCAGTCTCCAGCCTTTTCACCCCAATCCCAACATCAGTACTGGCCCGAGTGCCAACCCCCTAATCTTCTTGTCAGTATTTCCGGACACGTTTGTCAGTATTTTTTAACACTTGTCAGTATTTTTTTTTCTCGCAAAACCCAGCCTATGATCGGTTTCCTCCCTCCCTTCAATAATGGTACTGGACGCAGTCAATATAAAATTTCAAAAATAAAAAATCTATTTTCTCTCTGTCTTCCAATAGCGATCTTCCTGCCATTACACCACCTGTTTGAGTGATGGATGTGTATTTGTTGTGTGTGTGTGTAAGGGTGGATAAAACAGGTGAGCGTGTATGTTGGTACAGATCGCCGCGCTTCGAGCCTGATTCAGTGATTGATTTGGGGAAAGCATATATAGCATCCATTATTATTATTAATATTATTATTATTATTATTATAAAGTAACGACAGGCTTCCCTCTGAAACAGCAGGCTATTTTCAGTCCTCTAAAATCACAATGAAAAAAATCAGGTTGTTGAACACCACACTTGTTTTACTCTAAAATCACCATGAAAATCAGCTTGTTGAACACAGCAACGTTCAGTGAGTGCAGGAGTACTATTATGAGACCAGAAACCGGTACAGAAGCACTGTTGGCAAAGATAATCGATCGGCAAATTCTCCTCCGTATTTTTATAAAAGATACCGTATTTCCTTATTTAATTCACTTCGCCGGAATTAAATATGGTCAATCCGTACTGGTTCGCACCTCTGTTTATTCAAACTGAATGAACTCTCATGTAAGTCTGGAGAAAATCTAAACTACAGAACACTGAGGAATATAGGACATGACACTCACCCTGCGAAGAATGTCACTGTAGGTCAGAGAAGACGTGGAGTCGGCACGGCGGAAAGCCAGAATGCCGGCGTGAGGGAGAGGGGCAGAGGACAGGTCAGGGCGGCCCATGGCCGCACTGTTGGTAGGCACCCCCACATTCTCTCTCCTGCCCACCACCCCTCCGTGACCTTCACCCCCACTGGCCGCTCCAATCTCAGGGAACTCCTGGTCGTCCTCGAAGTGCAGCGTGACGTCGGAGCCACGGGAGACGTTGGAGCTGGAGACGGCGTGCTCCAGCCCGTCGCTCTGTCCCTCCCCCTCCGTCAACGATTTGCCCCTGCGCCGCCTCTTGCGTTTTCTGCGCCGCTTCTTGGTCCCTCCTTCCTCCTTCTCTTCCCCTTCCTCTTCCCCTGACACAGCGGATTGTGGGAGAGTCGAATCCGTGGGAGTGCCTCCCTTGCTGGGAGAGTGGTGATGGTCGTCAGCCTTGCTTTCCGGGCGACGGCAGTGTTGATTGTCTGCGCTGGGGGGTGCTGCTGTGCTTGAGCTACCAGTCTGTGCTTTTCCCTCTCTAATACTTTCATGGACTACAGCGGCGGTGGGGCCATTGTCCCCGTGTTTCCCCGCTGGTTGCTGGAACAGTTTGTGCCCCGTGGCACCTCCCCACACACTAGGTCTATGAGCAGTTGCTTGTTGCTGATTGCCCTTTATTGTTCTACTGCCTCCTCCCATCCACGCCCCTGCCTTGGGCTGACCCCCCACCATCCTATCCCCACTCCCTGAACCCTGAGACTGGCTGCTGGTGGACTGACCCAGGCTGCCCTCCACAGCATCTAACCTGTATCCCTTGCTACCCCCTTCCCCCGCACTCTCCTCCCCACAGGCGCTGCTGCTGTTGTTGCGGTCACTGGATGGGGGTGAGCTAGCGTTGCCAGGCTGACTAGACAACGACTTGACGATAGAAGCATACGACTTCACACAATCGGAGGACTCAGCTACCGTGCCCAGGTAGCCCCCTGAGTGGTCCCCTTTCTTGCTGTAGGCGAGCGCGGGGGTAAGAGACCAGGGGGGCTCGTTGCGTCTGGCAGGCTTGAGCGTGGGAAATTCCACAGAGCTGGGCGGGGACGACCAGTCCTTTCTGATGGGTGTTGGCGACGGAGATGCCGGGCCAGTGCCCCCCGCCAATGGCTGCTGAACGCTACTGCTGCTGCTCCTAGCTCCTTCATCTCCAGACCTGGCGCTATCCTTGCTCCGTGACCTGTCCCTGCTCTGACCTTTGCCCCTACCCCATGCTGAGTCTGGCTGAGACACAGAGCCGGAAGAGATGGAGGACGGGATAGGGGAAGACTGTGAGCTGTGGTGTGAGGACTTGCTGGCCAGGGAGGTGGAGGAGGCGGTGGGCGTCACTGGGGGAGTGCCGAAGGACAGGCTGCTGGGAACGGAAACCACGGCCGTCACCACGGCCACTCCTCCCTTATCCCCTGCCATCTCCACCAAGGCGCTGCACCGCACAGGGTGTGTGCCATTGGAGACCAAGTTGCGCCGATGAAGGGGGCTGCTGTAGCCACTGTCCGAGTCCACTTCCTCGCTGTCCGTGCTGGCCAAGGGTTGGTTCCCTTTGTTACGTCGCTGCCCCCGTCTGTACAGAGTGCTGGCCTTTTCTTGCAGGGTCAGCTCTGCCAGGTCCCGGTAGAAATCTGCACCGACACAAACAACCATGTCAAGCCACATTTCTAAAAAAAAAAAAAAGGGTATTCAGGGGTGCTCAAAGCACTCGTCACATTGCTGAATGTATGTAGACATCTTCTTAAGCGTCCTAAACTTTGTACATGACTCGCCCATCCAACTGACAACCTTTTTTGCAGCTGTCCTTTCCCTCCACCAATTCTATTTGCACATTTTTTCATTTCATCAAATGGCACAATGTTCTCAGTTATATTTCCGCAAAGGGTGAATCATTTATCTAGCCCAGCGGGCGTCTGAAAATGTCTTTAAAACACCCCTGTCACTGGAAGCAGTGCACAACATACAGGTTGCGCTTCATTTGACGGGAATTAAGCCACGCTGCCTCGTCACTAAAAATAGTCTGCTTTTACCTCAGATAGGTGTGGTTGGAGGGGGTGGAAATGGTCAGGCAGTCTATTTTTATCTCCATCCTTAACCACAGCGTCTGATGTGCTGTGAGTCAATCTATGCATTTCCATATAATTGTATAGCATGCAGTCAATCTAATAAATCTAACTTTCCGTTTTCAAGGACGATGCTTGCATGGGGTGTTTGTGCAGTTGGCTTTCACCCGTCCAGGTCATGAATATCAGCATCTTTGAGGATCTGCGATAACATGACTAGACTAGGTATTGGTTTAAGATTGACATCCCAAAACAGTGACACGCAGTCTTACAGCAAACAGATTTTTGTTGTTGTTTGGCAGATTTTAGATTAATGCTTACACCAGTTTTGAGTCAAAATGCACCCAAAGTATGGCAATAGTTCAAATAAAATAACACAAAACAAAATTAGAAGGGCAAAGCCCATATGATTCACATGCTCCTTATGGAGCTTTCCATATATAACATGAAAATCAAAATGAGTGCTCAGAAAAACCAAAATGAAATGGTGGCATTAAAATGCAAATACCAACTTCGATATTTCTATGCTCTTGACCTTGAAATGACATTGACTTCTGGCTCCAAATACACATGTACTATCAAATAAAGTACAGCATGTTACCCCCCAAAAAACTGTGACCTTGGGATGACCTTTACCTTCAGTGACCTTGACCCTCAGATGACCTTGTGATCTCTGACGTATGTCTGATCAAATAACCCAATGTTGTTACACACCATTGGTTAAATAAACAGCCATTCCACAGTACAATGAGGGCAGATGGCGGACAGACAGATGGACGGACGGACATTTTTTTCGATATAATTCTTTTTATTACACAGGACTCATTTCGCACAAATTTGCAAAAATCTTGATTTGTTGTTTTTTTTTGGGGGGGGCCTGGGTTGGGAGTGGGGGTAGGGGTAGGACATAGACTCACACTGCTATGCATGTGAGTCAATAGCACAAAACGAAATGAAATAATAAATAAAATAAAATAAACTATTACAAGAAATTTTAAATTATTTAAATATATATACATAAAAATAACAAAAAATAAAGCAAAGAAAAAAAACATTTTTTTTAACATTTAAATAAAATTAACACCAAAGATGAAAATAAAATACAACACACCACACCAAGACAACATAGCATACCAGTCTGTACAGAGGTGTCTTTCATGATGATGGTATGTGGCCGTCTGGTGGCTGGCAACAGACTTGTCACTTCCTTTTGAGTCCCCCGACTGACGTTGCTACGGTAATGACCCAGCATGCCACCCCGTCCCTGCAAGCACATGGCCATCAGGTTTAAAGGGAGACAAACATTTTGTTTTTAAATCTTTTTTCAACACGCAAGTTGACCTGCATGTGGGCCGTCATAGGAAACTTTAGTCGACACCCTGGGGTCCTGTCAAATAGACAATGCTAATAATAACTGGACAGGCAAAGCCAAAATGACTCACATGCTTCATATTTAACATCAAAATTAGTGCACCCAAAAAACTAAATGGAATGGTGGCATTGAAATGCAAAGTAATACCGACTTTGACCTTTCTATGCTCTTGACCTTGAGATAAAATTGATATACAAACTGACTTTGGACAGCTCCAGTGACCTTGACCTTTAAGCGAGGTTGACCAAATAGGCACAGTCCATGTGTCCCATTGATATCTATCATGCATCAAAGAATCATAAGTTCAATATTAATAACATAGAACAAAAATGAGAAAAAAAAAGAAATTTTCTGAAAATAAAATTTGATGACCTTGTGACCTAGACCTTAAAGTTAAGTCATTAATTCACGGATCCTTTATGATGTTTCATGGGTATACACTCTCTTACCAAGTTTGGTTGTGGTAGTTGAAATAGGCTCTGAGTACTTAGCCAATTTAAAGTTTTTGCACAGATGGTGCATGGCGGAAAGATGGGCGGACTGATTTTATTTTTTCAAATATCATTTTTGGACTATTCAGGACTCATCTAGCACAGATTTTCAAAAATCTGGAAAAATGTTTTTGGGAGGTGAGAATATACTCACATACTATGCATGTGAATCAATAAATAATGGGTGCCGTACACGTCTTATGAAAAGAACATGAAATTTTCAAGTTATTTTTTCCAAATTGGTACAAAGTAAGTGCAAAGTTTCAAATGTTTCAAGCGAAAAATTGTTGATTTAGATCGAGGTATAAATAACCCTTTTTTGTCGAAGTAGATTACACCATATTAGTTGGTAAATATCACACAAAGCCAGTGATTACAAAATAAAACTGAAGAACACTATGAAACAGTGGAAAATATAACAAATTTGAAAGCAAGAAATATAGTTTAATAACAAAAATTGACGTCACTGAAGCAAATAAAAACGTCAAGAGTTGAAAACTGCAATGGCAGTGGTTCATGGGGAAGCGATGGGCAGGGGTTCATTGGGAAGCGATGTGCAGCGGACCATTGCGATCGTAGGGGTTAGTAGGGAGTGAGTTAAGAACTATAAAAAAATGCACCAACCCACAACACCCAGAAACAAGCAAGAAACTAATGTTTAAAAGAGAGCATTTGATGCGTCTGCTACTCACCCTGTTGGAGCCTGCGGACAAGGTGGGCACAGGCACAGGGCTGGGCACAATGGTTCTCTCCGCTGCCATGTACACGGACTGACCTGGGCCCAGGGCAGGCTGCAAGGAGGGGTGCCCATGTTGCAAGGAGGGGTGGACTGACTGCAGAGAGGGGGGGGCTGAATGTAAAGAGGGGTGGGAGGTGTACGGCGGAACCAGCATAGACGTCACCATAGGTACAGCTGGGCTCATGCCAGGAGTGTTGAGGCGGGGGTAAGGAGGGGAGGGGAGCAGGCCATCTCCCTTCCCTCTCCTAGGAGTCGGGAGGAGGCCTCGCCCTACCCCGCCGCCTGTCGTCCCTCCATCAAACGGCGTGTGAACACCGGGGGTCAAATGTCCTAAGGTCATGGCTGGGTTGAAGGTTGGGGCAGAGGCCATCCACGGCATGGGAGTGGAGGAGGGGTAGGTGAGGGAGGTAGGCACTCCCCCAACATGAGGGTAGAGAGACCCTGGCTGTACACCTGCGGATAACATCATCATCAATAATGATATTTAAAAGCATCCTTTATCAAGCGCACAACTTCACCTGAATTCCCATGCACCAGACAGACACACACTCACATGCAAGTACACAGCTACACATGAATACAAACATCCTTTATAACACCACCCATCAAGACAATTCTGCAGCGCACTGTTAAAGCATAACAAGTTTTCTTAAGGCTAAGAACAGGCAGCAATCAGAGAGAAAACCCACTGCCATACCAGGATATCCAGGCATGAAGTTTCTGATAACATTACTTGATGGCACATTTCCACCGTCCCCTCCTGTCTTTGCCCTGCAAGGAACAAACAGAACAAAATGGCTTCATTGATCTGCATCATTTTCATCTTGGCACGCTCGAGATATATTGGACGAACTATCGCACGTTCATTCTCTCTGACATCGCTGGGTTCATAAACACAATCTCTCTCACAAGCACTTACACACACACACACTATAGTAACATATCTGATACAGCATAACACCTAGAAAATAATGGGGGTACTCTTGTTTATGAGTCGTTTATTCAATGTGTGATTCAGGCTGCTTATTTTGCACATGACATGCTTCCAATGCCTCCAGTGAAGAGTCCACAGAGCAGTCCTACAAAATACCCCCTAATATGTCAGTCATTGTCCAGTATGACATATGGACATTAATTGAAAGAAACACTAAACTTCCAGAAAGTGGGGATACTATTTATACAGAAGCCCCCGGCAGCCCTACAAGGGGTGTGTTCGTGTGTGTGTGTGTGTGTGTGGATGCGCTCCCACATGTGATATTATTTCGTTTTGCCACCAATTTTTTTACCTTTAGGAGACGATCATGCCGATCTATCGGCCCTACCTGTCTGCGTCAAAAAGACGTATCAACCACGATAAACATCTTCTCGGATTCGCTCTCAAAGAACGAAACCGGTTAATCAGATGCTTTGTGTCTAAAAATGAACTTACAGTCTTGCAAATGATCTTAATAGGCAATCATTTTGACAAGTTCAAACAATTTTCCAGTGAATTTATTGTGACTGTGTGAAAGATGCACGACCACCAATCGTCTACGATAGCAGTGAAATCTTGTCTATTGTATTGTTTTTCTGTTAATAATATGAAAGCGAATGCTTCTGTTAGTCTTTGTAAAGCAGTCACAGTGATAATGATGGGGGATTGTGATAAACATATTTCCTTCATTCTAAGTGTATTGGAGTAAAAAAAATGGTAACAACCTTGTATATTTTCACAAAATACACATTCATGTACTTTATCCCCATACAATTTAAAAATTCAGTCTATTTCCTTTCATAAAATGTTACTTTCCCATACTGGTGAAACATTCCTGGGTGCCAAGAACAAAAAGAAACTAGAATGGCAAAGCCCATATAACGCACATGCTTCTTATGAAACTTGGAATATTTAACATGAAAATGAGTGCCCACATGAAAAAAAAAATTAAAAGGTGGAATTAAAATGCAGAGTAAATCAGTAATACTGATTTTGATCTTTCTATGCTCTTGACCTTAAGATGACCTTGACCTCCAGATCAAAAGACATTCACGTACTATCAAATAAACTACAGCAAATGTTTCATTAAGCCAAAAAAAACCTGTGGCCTTGGGATGACCTTGACTTTCAGTGACCTTGACCCTCATATGACCTCTCAGAATGTTTGATCAAATAACCCAATGTTGTTGAATACTTTAGGGTTAAATAAACTGCCATTCCACTGTACGATGACCTATTTTTTGTATGATTTTGCAAGGCCTAAAATGACCTTGACCTTCAACATCAATGCAAAAATGGAACATATATGAAATATATATAATCTCTAAATACAACAAGATTGGACTTTACATCTCTCATAGTTTAGGGTCAAGTCACTTCAAAGTACCGAGACTATCCGACTTTGGTACACTCTAGTGCTAGTGACCCTTACTTTGGAGTGAGGTTGACCAAACTTGTATGGTATGTGTGTCTCATTGATATCTATCATGAATCAAAAAATCATAAGTTCAAAGTTCACCTATTAACAAAAAAATGAAATTTTTTTACTAACATTTGTTGACCCTGTGACCTTGACCTTAAAATGAAGTTATTAAATTACTAATCATTTACAAGGTCTCGTGGGTAATAATAATAATAATAAAACTGGATGCTATATACGCGCCTTTCCCCAAATCAATCAGGCTCAAAGCGCGGCGATCTGTACCAACATACATGCTCACCTGTCCCATCCACCCCCCCTCCCCCCTCCCCCACAACAAATACACATCCACCACTCAAACATATGGTACAAAGGCAGGGAGATCGCTATTGGAAGACGGAAAGAAAATCGATTTTTTTAAATTTTTTAAATGTTATATAGACTATACACAAACTTACCAAGTTTGGTTGCGATAATTGAAATAGGTTCTGAGTACTTAGCCACTTCAAAAGTTTTTGCACAGATTTGCAAAAATTTGGAAATTTGTGTGTGTGTGGGTGATGGGAGGGGGTGAGTACATAGACTCACATTGCTATGCATGGGAGTCCAAAATTAGGCCTGTCACTTTCTGCCAGATCTTAAAATGACATCTTTTAGACTAGTACTTTGTACAATGACATCGTCTCCAAATGGTTAAGAAACATGCCCATAAAGCGCTTGTTTCTTTCTACACACACATGAATGAAGTCAACATTTCTGATGCCATTTCGTGCAAATTTACATCATTTGCAATGTAATTGTACTGTGACTTTATCATATCGATCAAAATTTGGTGTCTTGGTTAACAAAATACATTCGGTGTAAGTGAAGCTACGTTGTACCAGTGTCTGTTGTGTATCCGGAAAATACTAAGTAAATAAATAAGAACAACTCTGGCAGTAGGTACTCCAAGCCCTTCATTGGCTCTTGTCCGCTCGGCAGTTTTGACTCAGTTTTGACTTCACTTTCAACACTTATTATTAATGTAAAACTGCATCAAAACGAACAGTGGCTGTATTCAAATAAAAATTGAAAGCTTTATCTTTACATCTGTGTTGTTTTTAATGCATGTTTATGCGAAAGATTCTGAGAAAACAGCTTTTGAATACGCTTCTATCCGAGGGCTGAATGCCGCTCCGAAACAAAATGTCAGCGCATCTGCTGCGAGGTTGCTCGTTTCAAACTCAAAGTGCTTTAAGATATTTCATTGGATGGCCTAAAAATAAGAACCAATGAGAAGTTCGGATACTTAGCTTCATTTACATATCAAATATGGTGGGCTCTGATGTAAAAAAGTGTTGTTACGAGCCGAACAAAGTGGATAAAGCGGTTTTGATGTAAGTTTGATTTTAACTAGAAGTTTAAAAATTAGCTAGAAATAAAGAGCAGACTTTTCTTTATAAAACTAGGGTATTTATTAATTTGTGCATTACTCTATCAAGGAGTGCTTTGCCGTAGAAAAGTGTACCCAAACGGTGTTCGGGTTTTCTTGCGGCCATGGCGAACTCATAGGCCTATTCAGCGACACGAGTGCTGAGCGTAGTAGCACACTAGTAGGCCTATAATTTGCCAGCACGCACTGCGAATTTGATGATTTCCCAACTTTGAAGCACCAAAACAGCTGCACATTACATGGGATAGGCCTGAAGAAAATTGGGCTTGGAGTATAACATATGAAGGGGTTACCTGTCAAAAATCAGCTTTCTGGTATCAATATTGGCTTCACTTTGACTTTGAGACTCCAAAGTTGTCAATTTCTTCAATTCCAAAACGTTGCCAAAAAAAAACACCAACATTTGGCATTTTCAAACATTAATAACTTTTTACCTATTTGTCCTATGGGGGAAAAAATATACCACTGTGTTCAGAATAAAAAGATCTATGTAAATACTTTAGTGTCCAAACTGAGTTAAAGAAAATCACAAAAAAGGTTGGAGTACCTACTGGCAGGGATTTTTTTCCCTTGAACAGTAAAAGTGTGGTTTGGTGAAATTGAAAGCGTGTTCGTTGTATGCGTGTTTGGCTGCATATACTGTTTGAATGTAAAGTAAGATTTAATTTGATGAGAAATGATCCCGCTACACACACACAAATGACATTTTCAACATTTCTTCTCAATACATTCAGTATCCAATAGAAAAGTACACCAAATACAGGCATCAAGCTTTCCAACACTCTCGAAGAAAAAATGGGTGCAAGTGAGGCACAATATGTTCAAAACTTTTTAGTAATCTGAACATTACACTAATAAGTACCAGTTTGTAGAAATAAACGTATTCCTTTTTTTTTTTTTTTTTTTTTTTAAGTATGGGATTGTATAAATATACTATAATAAGACAGAAACATAGTCATCATAGGCCTGATCTTATAAATCCACCATTTTTAATGCGTTCAGACTCATCCGAACAAGGAATGACAAAGTAGACTATTGATGCCAGAAACAGAAATTTCCTGTGGAAGTGCCTATTCCACTCACTCTTCATTGAGATAGGTCTGTTTACAAATACACTGACCGTGGGTGAGTGGTGTTGACAAATGGATAGCAGGAGGTCAGGTAGAGCGGTACTTGGGCTAGCTGTAGGCTTTTATCCCCCGCCTGTGTGCCAAACTGACCCCATTGCCCTGGTACAAATTCTGCTGCATCCACTGACAGCTTAGAACTGACGCTCTGAAAAACAAAATTAATAACAATAATAATAATAATAATAATGACAATAAATTTATTTAGAGTCAACGGACAATGAATATTATTTACTTTCGACTCGGGCAACGTCTCGGGGGTTTTCTCCGGGTACTCCGGTTTGCTCCCCCAGCAAAATTTCAAAAAAATTTCAAAAAATGTAAAGAATTTCTAATTTTCAAAAATCACAACTAATGTTAGGTAGGTTGGGTTTGGGCGCGCCACAGGCTGCGACTACGCCTTCCACAGGGGAGGCGGCCCAGAATTTCCCGATAAAAAGGGACAATAAAGCATTAAAATCTAAATCTAATATAATACAAAATAATACCAATAATAGTAACAATGGGTGCTAAGCACCTTATTGTTAAATCAGGACCAAAGCACAACGATTTGTAACCAATAATATTATGCACACTCACATGTAACCAATACTCCTAGTCCTACATTCACAAAAATACATGTGCATCACTCAAACATGTGGTGTAAATGCAAGTCGCTATTACAGGTCAGAAAGGAAATCAAATTTTATTTTGTACAATCTTTGATAGACTGCATCCAATACCATTATTAAATTAAAGTGTAGTTATATTAGTTACTTCATTTTTTTTTTTACATTTATTTAGAGTCAACGGACAATGAAAATGTGAAAAGTCACACAAACAAAAAACTAGAATGGCAAAGCCCATATGACTCGCATGATTCTTGAATGAAAATGAGTGCCCAGATAAAAACAAATGAAACGATGGCATTAATAGGCAAAGTAATACAGACTATTACAGGTCAGAAAGGAAATCAAATTTTATTTGTTCAATCTTTGATAGACTGCATCCAATACCATTATTGAACTAAAGTGTAATTAAATTAGTTACTTAATTATTATTTAATTAATTTATTTAGAGTCAACGGACAATGAAAATGTGAAAAGTCACACAAACAAAAAACTAGAATGGCAAAGCCCATAATGACTCGCATGCTCCTTATGAACTCGCAATGAAAATGAGTGCCCAGAAAAAAAACAAATGAAACGATGGAATTAATAGGCAAAGTAATACAGACTTTGATCTTCCTATGCTCTTGACCTTAAGATCATTTATCATGCATGAAATATTCAATATTAATAACCTAGAAAAAAGTGAAATTTTGTGATAAATTGTCATTTTTTTACTAACATTTCTTGACCTTGTGACTTGAAGTGAAGTTATTCATTCACTGATCATTTATGAGGTGACTCAGGTCTCATGGATACACCATCATTTAGAACTATAGGCCTATACTAAGCAAAAAAGCCCGGGAAACATCCACTATCGTCATCACCAACGAATACGAACACTACAACTTTATTATCTCCATGAGAAATTACAACAAGGTGTATATAAGTCATAATACAAAAAATAAAAATGCAGGATTACAATTTGTATTTAAACCCTGCATACATGTGCAAATACTCACATATATCGTACCATTGGTTGAATGTATTATCTGTTAGTGCTAATCAGACATACTGATACAGATTGTGGTATAAAACTGTTTTGAATTGTCAAGGTATGACTTGGGCAATCGGCAGCACCAGCCAGTGTCATGAACTGGCTAGTTTTAACTCTGCCTATTACTATTTAGCCTTGTGTAGTCATTGTAACATTAGAGAGAGGAGTGTATTAGGCTGCTGGGCCATAGAACCTCACGCCTCACGTCTCACGCCTCACGTGTCATGCTCTGGGCCATAGGACTTCATGCCACACGCTACACGCTTCACGTTTTATGCGTCAGTTTTGTGTTTCCTCAACTGATCACACACAATATTTGTGGTCTGTGACTTTTTGAGAAGATGAGATTAGATCTAAAAAAAATTGGATACATGTGTACAAGCCCTGAGATAAGTCTGCCACCTTTTCGTTGACTGTGCTATGAATTACAGTAAATAAATAAATAAATCGTATAAAAGTTACCTTTGGGTGTATTCACAAGTTTTTTCAACTCCTCCCAAACTTGTGCTCTCTGGTCTTTATCTTTGTAATCCGGAACATGTGGGTCCCAGAGAAGAGGCCTTGCCCGGACCAACTCGATTAAATTTACTCTAAAGTCATCCATTTAGATCTAATTTCTCGTGTCTGACCACTTTGGTAAGCTAGAACGTGACAACACGCATCGAAAAAAGTGGGCATGCTCACTTTTCTCTCCACACGTGAGGTGTGAGGCGTGACGCATGTGGCGTGTGTGACGTTGTATGGCCCACGCCAAGAGATACCATGTCTGTTCATTTTTATCATCACGCGTGAGGCGTGAGACGTGACACGTGAGGCGTGAGGTTCTATGGCCCAGCAGCCTTACACAGCAGCAATTAAGGTACACAGCGAGCGAGCCACACACAGCGCAGTGAGTCAGCACTTGAGCTTTGAATCGGACCGTTTAACCAATGACCAGCAGGCTAAGCGGGTAGAGCCGGTTCTGATGGGTCAAAACCTACACACAGTTTTGGTCAGTCGTGTGTGAGACGAGGAAGAAGTAACATCTACTTAGCTAGCAGAGAATCTCTTCACTCATAGACCAGGAAGCAGGACTTTAGAATCTCAGAATTCTATTTAGTCACCACGGGCCTGAACTTGTCAAACAGGTAAATGAACACCCTTCTGTTTCATCGTGATATATTTATATTATTGTTGAAATTATGTTTGTGGAATTTGCTATGCATACATGTGAATTGTTAATCCGAATTTGCGTGACCATGTGGAAAAGCCGAACACGTGGCGAAACACGACCGGTTGCGCCGCCATGTTGTATCCCGTACGGAACCACTGTTGTTTAACTTATATGTATGTTTGCAGACCAGTGGCTGTACCACTGAATGTTTATATTATTATTAATTCTGTATGTGTATAGTTAGACACGATTTATATTTATGTATGTATAGGAATTTAGAGTTGAGATTCCAGTGGACCCCGGAAGTAGCAGAATGTTCGTCGCTTATGTATAGAGATGTGGAGCTATCACTGAGGGCTACTTTGGCTTTCAGTGAGACGCTCTGCACAAACCGATTATTCAGGGTTGTGCAGAATTTCGTCTCTTATATTACAGACGAGCAGGCGAGCTATCCTGTGCGTCCCACTCCACAGAAACGACGAGTTGGTTGAGGAGCCTCTACCGCACAAGTCGGAAAGAGCTACCCGGAAAAACACCCTGTCAGACCCCACAGCGTGGCAAGGGAACCCAACTACACAACGACAAAGGTGTACCAGAAGCTACCTCACAGAAGGACTTCGACCGCACCATAAGAAAGTTAAGTGTAATCACCGAAGGTGCACTTAAACTGATCGAAACAGGACCACAGAAGTCCAACTCTTCAGAAACTGTAAAACGGACCACAGTAGTCCAAATCTACATGAAATATAATAGCAAGTGCCCGAGGAAGATAAAACAGCTGCCTAGACTATCAGCGATCGAACTATTAGCAGTAACTGAGACTTTTTAAGTTAGATTAGTACTTAGAGAATCTTGTATAGAGTAGAAGAAATAAATGTGTGATTTTAACTGTTATCAAGTGGCTGGACTACATATGATTCATAGCCGTGTGAAAGCTAGTGTGACAGTAATCTTTTACCATTTTTCTATCTATCTCTGTACCCCAACCTTAACACAGAACGAGCTAAACAAATAAATTTATTAAAGTAATTCATAGGGTGACTTACTAGCAGTTCCCACCGAATAAACGTGAGGGTCCATAATTCCATTGTGCAGAGCCCATAAACCCCACATGACAGCCAGAAGGTAAGAGCTGGAAGTGGTGAGCAATCACATGATTTTCATTACCTGGGTGTTTCAAAATAAACCCTCAGAACTTGGACTGGAGGAAAGTCTCAGGGACATTCAATTTTGAGAAGAAACTCTTTTGACAATAAGCCACACCCCACCACAGGGGTGAGATTTAACCCAGGAGACTAACTAGCCCGCCGGGCTAGCTAGTAAGTAAAGTGATGTAGCCCGCATGGTTTTTAGGCAGCCCGACAATCGTTCACATATAAAACACAAATTTTGACAATACACGTAATTTGTTGCGAGTTTGTCTTTTTCAAAAACAAAGCAGACAGCAAGCTTGGCGAGAAAGGGAAGTAGGCAAAGGGAAATAACGCTCGCGTATGCTTCATACTCGTAGCAGACGAACAGTGACCTAAAAACGCTCTCGCTTCGGACCGAGCTTCTAAAAGTCTGCAAGTAGTTGGGTTTTTTTTGTTTTTTTTTTAGGTCACCAGGCAGGCTGGCTCAATTATAAAGTGAGGTCGCCCAAGCCAGTTTTAAGTCGCCTCGGGCGACTGCTAAATCTCACTCCTGCCACCACACTCCTTTTCAGACTCAGAGCTTACGCATTAATTTATATATTATTTTCTTTGGTTTTGATTTGGGTTACTTAGTGTGAATTATTTGTTACCAATGTGGGCAAAAATTTGGGTTGACTCCAGTTCTCAGGGAAAGTACTGCAGCTGCAGGGCAACGCCCCATTAAAATGAGGGGTAGTAGGACAAAGTACTGGGGTGGGAGGGGGGGGGGGGGGGTGTTGTGTTTATTTTGTATCTAGCACTCATACATCTAGAACATGAGCATCAGGATCTTTCAAGTCTGAAAAATGGAATGCCTGCATGCACAGACTAGACCTCAGTTTATAGTCCCATCTGATACTGATAGAGTAATGTACACATCATACATGTACATCTGATACTGATAGAGTAATGTACACATCATACATGTACATCTGATACTGATAGAGTAATGTACACATCATACATGTACATCTGATACTGATAGAGTAATTATCTGATACTGATAGAGTAATGTACACATCATACATGTACATCTGATACTGATAGAGTAATGTACACATCATACATGTACTAGATTCACAATGTAAACAAAAACCTGAGGGAAAGAACACAGTCACATTGTGCAATATGCCACATGATGTCTGAGAGGATATAAAATATATAAACTATAATTATAAAGGCTTACAGTTACATCCATAAAATATATAAACTATAATTATAAAGGCTTACAGTTACATCCACCAAAGTACAGCTACTAGGGACCTTTTGGATGCAAGTGATTTAGTTGTAAAAGCAGAGTTGCCAACCCTCAAAAAAGTTTTCAGTAGTAAAAATTCTGAATTTCAGTAGTTTTATGACATTTTCCGTAGCCATACGTCCTCGTTTTTTTTTTTAACGAAGACATGCATACACAGTCTGCAACGAAGGTCGTTAAGAGTGTTTCCGCACGAATTATTGAGAGATCCATATCGGGCTTGAAGAAGGTGGCTACCGACTGAACAGGGACTAACTTTTCTGGATCAGGGCAACGACTTTTGTGACGATTGCCATTCACGTGTCGCGTCACATCGAGGAAGCCGCCATGTTGAATGCTAAAATCTGCCAAGCACACTGTACAATACACGCTGTGTTTTGATCTCGATGACGCAGTGATGCACGGAAATTTTTCAGAATACTCTTTCCTGTACTCTTGATTTGCTGTCCTCTTCTTTTTTTCTGGGCTTTCATCGCTAGTTTTACTTTCTTTTTGGCATTATGGATTCAAAATACGCCGTACACAAACTTTACTTCTCGCGCTGTAGAACGTGACCCGGAAACGAAATTGTCACAGAAAGGTCGAGGTTTTGTGCACCGATTGGCCGTTTGCAAAACCACTTCACGGTGATTGGTCGAATTTCCTGGGGCGTGTGCTATTGGGTTGGCAACCCTGTAAAAGTGATTCTGTACTACTTTCTCTTTTCGTGGTTGTCGCGAGGCGGCTTCATACGCCACGCAATGAGGAATTTGACCTACTTCCAGTACCTTGCTTCAAATTACATTCTAAGTCTCAAAACAAGTGCAGATCCCCATTTTTAGATCTAAAACCATTTAAGGTCCTGTCAAAAAATCACATCATTTTGGATGTCATACAAGTAATGTAATAAACAAAATATACCCAACTTCGTGGGAAAGTCCTTAGACCTTAAAAACCAAGCCCTAGAACCACTGATCAGCCATGAGAAGTACGTCTTAAATGTTACAATTGGTCCTGAAAACATGCCTGAAAAATCTATATTATATGGCTTGAGAAGTTAATGAATTAAGCAAGCGTCCTGCTTCTTATAAGAGTGTTTACTGTTTCGGAAACAACCATATCTAAAATTAGCACGGCAATGCAACTGAAAAGTTAGCTCGATGTTCATTGGTTTATCTTCTGCACTATCAATTAATCACAAAGCTCCTAATTTGTCGCGCTATGGCTATGCTTATGAAGTGACGTCATAGTTTGATGTGAATATATAAATAGTATCCCCACTTTCTGGAAATTTAGTGCTTTAAATTCCCACTGTCGCTGTCTTTCTTTGTTCTTTGTCATTCCTACTCTGTTCTATCAATCTACTATACTATTTTCTTCTTTGCTAGACCAGTCACCTACTTTTTTCTTGAAAACTCCTCCGGGACAAAACTCCTCATTTGTGTATGAGGTCTGTTCTGTTGGATCAGCTTGGAAATTTTGGACGCTTTCTGCCAGGTAGTCACTGGGGCTTCCTCTGATGTTATTATTTGGCAATGTAAGCATTTTATATGTATGTGTTTTGTTGATATTTTATAATGATGTTTATATTCTATTTTGTTTTTGTAAACGGGGGTTTGATAAATTAAGAGTATAGCCTCAGCATCCCCTGCGTGGGGTGTCTTTATTGTAAAGTGACCGGCTGGTGGAATGCCTTCAGTGTTGCCACTGGGGTTGTTTCGGCAGATCATTTATGCGGATCAGGGGTGAGTCCTCTTTCAGCGAAGTTGTGGTCTTGATTTTGTGGTCCTGATTCGGCTATGCTGGTCCTGATTTGGCTCGGAAGAGTCCGCTGGACCTAAAGCAATAATCATGTAATGTAATGTAATGCATGCCATGTGTGTGTGTTTATTTAAAAGTGTGCGTGTACGCTTTGGTCCATTTTTTTGTTTCCCACTAATTAAACACTTAACGAGTTTAAAAAAAACTTAACATTGTAAAAAAGAAGTGAGCCAACTCCTTAGATTCACTGCAAATGGGGAGCCCCGATGACAATAATAAAAAGGAACCTTGAGCAGCTCTTGAGCTGGTAACGATCGTATAAAAGTGATTAACCTAACCTAATGAACTGTTATATCTGTGCTCCAGACAACAAACATAGTCTCATTCTTTAATTTGGAAAGAAATATGAATAACCCTGTAAATAAAATGAACAACATCCTGATGGGTCATGGTGCTTATATTGTTATATATAACAGTATCACATTACACAAGTTCAAATTACAATTAATTAAGGTGATGTAATCAGGAACTATTTTTAGTGTTTTAGCAGGCCTTTTGTTTACAACTGTAAAAATCTGAAAGGGATAGGAATAAATGCCTGAACACAATATAAATCTAGTCTCCACTAGGCCTAGTTGTTGCCATGTTGGGATGATGATAAAGGAAGTGCAGACGATACACATGTGATTAACAATCTTACTCCTACTCGTTAGTGCAGGACTTCAGAAAGTTTTTACAGCGATCAAACAGCAAGCGCCGCAAAACATTAGTAACATTTTCTCTAAAAATGTAATCGCTGCCCATCAGTGCAGTGAAGGGCAAAGTAAGAGCTTGACATTACACGATGAGTGCACATTAGTTGTCGTAACTCGCACGGGCGGTGCCGGATAAACACTAGCCTAATGGCTGCCAAACCGTCCAACAGTCGATCGTCACCAAATGCATGTTTCTATTCTATTACTTACGCTCTTGCCAGTCTGTTCCGGCGTCCCTGACATTTTATCTTTCTATCACATGTTTGACGATGGTTACAGATGCTCACGGAACCAGAACAAATAATGTGTCCGATGGTCCGAAGTAGTTTCTCTACACAGCCATGCTTGAGATTTGGCTTGCGACAGTCTTCGGAGTGTGTACAATATTGTCTAATAACCCAAAACATGGAAACATTGCCCAACCCATATTATTGTGCTATTTCCTCAGTTTACTATTAGGATTAAAGGGTTAGCTGTTATGAAAAAGACTGGTAAAAGTTTTTAATCACTAAGTAAGTGTACTTGTGTTAAAAAAGTAATAATGAAAACTGTGGTCCAATCGATTTTTTAAATTCTAAAATAAAACTCGGGTAGCAGCTAGTCCTGTATAAGTGTATTTAGTGTAGTAGGAAAACAAGTGACAACGAACACGTTTCATAAAACTGATATATGATAATACACATAGTAGTGATAGATTACGTCATCTTTTAGAGAAAAAAAAATCTCGCCTGTTTGTTCATCTTGTTGTTTGTTTGACAAAATATTAATTATTATTACATGATTTTGCTGTATTCATTTCTTGTTTCTGTGAAAAGATAGTAACCTCCTTTCGCTTTCTCCTAAAATGTTTTGTTTGTTGCAAGTATAACCTTCACTTGACTTCAGCAAGCGCTTTTCCATGCCTAAACTTAAGCGTACGCTGTTTAGTTCAAAGCTATTATAATTTCGAAAGCAACGATAAGACAGAGCAAAACAACAACAATTACTCGATGGGGAAGCAGGAAGCAAAAGAATATTCGACAAGTGGTAATGTCCCTTGTTGTCAAGAAACCATGAGGGCCAGGGTCAAGGTGCTTTTGTCTCTAGAATCGATCGAGTGTGCGTTTATTGTGGTGGTTGTTATGGTGCTACCGAACAAAACATTGCACAACCCAACTAATTTTGTTTGACAGACAGGCACATTTCAGTAGGCCTGCGACTTGGAAGCGTTTATCTATCGACCTATAAGTGACATGTGCGTTGAAAACTGCCTATAAGTATAAGGCTATATAATTAAACATCAAAGCTCCCAAGCCGGAAGAGGTTAATGAGCATGCGGGTGTGTGGAGAAGGGGGTGAATGCGATTTATTTAAAAGTTCTTTAATGAATTGCGATTGTGCGCAACCGACTGACCAAATTTCAGTTCACACTGGCCCTGGATTTTACTATACTAGTGGGTTCCCATACC
This sequence comes from Oncomelania hupensis, assembly GCA_036898135.1. Classification (NCBI taxonomy): domain Eukaryota; kingdom Metazoa; phylum Mollusca; class Gastropoda; order Littorinimorpha; family Pomatiopsidae; genus Oncomelania; species Oncomelania hupensis. Next base: position 7,608,062 of record CM072522.1, read on the forward strand.
CCACCCCCCCCCTGATATCTCCCCGTCCCCCCCATGATACCTCACCATACCCCCTTGATACCTCCCCGAACCCACCTGATACCTCCCCATACCCCCTTGATACCTTCCGTACCCCCCTTGTAACCTACCTGTACCCTCCTTGATACTTCCCCGTTGATCGTTTCGCAGGTATGGATGAAAGGAATAGACTTAAAAAAAAAATTTTTTTAAAAGGAATAGACCATCACCTACCCCCTTATATATATATACCCGTATCCCCGTTATGCCTACCCATGCCCCTTTAAACCTACCCGTAGCCCCCTTTTACCTACACGTACCACCCCATCCCGATCCTTGGTAATAATAATAATAATAATATTGAATATAGAATAATACAAATAGAAATCATAAAAAACACCAAGGTTTTAAAATAAAATTTGATATAAGATATTATAATAATAATAATAATAATTATTATTATTATTATTATCAGTTTTTAAATAATAATAATAATAATAAATAAGTTAAAAGTAAAAAGCCTAAATGAAAAAGAAAAATATCCATATTGTAGTGTACAAAAAAATAACATGAAAAAAATATGGCCCACGGGAGATTTGAACTTGGGTCGCCTGCACGGTAGGCAAATGTCATACTAAGTGAGCTACCAAGGCTTCGTATAAAGAAAAAAGAAAACTGAATATTATTGTCACAAATATACCTGAAAGTCCAGAGGAGTCTATGGAAAACAGAAGAAAAGATGATGTTGAGAAAGTGAGGAACATTATAGGAAAGATCTCAGATGTACCTAGAGACCATATAGACATCTCAATGAGACTAGGCCAGATTAAGCTTGGTCGTAATGGCCAACCTAGACTCTTGAAACTAGTAGTCAAGACAGAGGAGTCAAAGAAGAAAATTATGCAGAATGCTCACAAATTAAACAGGAATGTTGAAAACCCTAAGGATAGAGTGTATATCAACAATGATAACACATTTGCTGAACGGATGAAAATCAAGAAATTGAGGGAAGAGGTTGATGAAAGGAGAAGAAGGGGTGAAAATGACTGGGTAGTCAATTATAGAGATTTCACCATTGTTAAACGGGCAGTCAGAACAGACCAGGCGACAGTGAGACCTCGTAAATTGGAGACTGCAACCGCTGGGGTGGCTGAGATGCCCAGTTCACAGTCAGATCCCCCCAAAAATTGACAAAACTTTCAGAGCAACATCCATGTAAATAATTGTACAAAGCATACTGATATTCATGTAAATAGAGACAAGTTTGGTACGGAGGTACCTTTTGATTCATGTAAGATTCTGTACAGCAATGTCGATTCTTTTCTAAATAAGAAAGATGAGTTGATTTTACGATTAGAAAGCATTAGGCCCCAGATCATCGGCTTGACGGAAATTAAGGCTAAAAATCAAATTTATGATGTCAGTGACTCTGAGCTGCAAATTAATAAATATGATATGTTCATGAATAATAAACCCAAAAGGGGTATTGTTATGTACTTCGACAAAAAACTAAACGCTAGGGAATGCAATGAACTAAATAATTCACAGTTTGATGAATCCCTCTGGTGTTCATACAATGGTGCACAAAACGAAACTGTACTTGTTGGTTGTATTTATCGTAGTCCTAATTCTTCAGAGGAGAATACTAAATTATTATTTGAGTTATTTAAGCATCAAGAAATTAGAAAATATAACAAAATATTGATAATGGGGGACTTTAACTATCCTGATATTAAATGGGATGGCTCTTGGTCAGGAGAACGTAATAATATGTTTGTTGAATGTCTCAGAGACGTATACTTAATTCAAAAAGTAACTAAACCAACCAGACATAGGGAAGGCCAAAGGTCTACAGTTGATGATTTAATACTTGTTAGTGAGGACAAATTAATATCTGATATTTTACATTTTGATCCCTTGGGAAAAAGTGACCATGACGTACTGGTCTTTGATTTATATATTCCATTAGAAAAACCAGTGCAAAATCAAAAATATATATATAAATTAAATAAAGGGGATTACGATAAGTTTAGACAATATGTCAGAGAAAAAAAACTTTAATGTCAATGGAGATGTGGAGAAATTATGGGGGGATGTTAAGGATGCAGTTTTACAAGGAATGGATAAATATATTCCAAAGATAAAAATAACTGATAATAAGAAAATAAAGCCACTCTGGATGACACAGGAATGTGTTAAAATTGTTAAAAAGAAATATAATTTATATAAAAAGTTTTTAAAAACTAAAAATGGTAAAGATTTTGAGAAATATAAAAGTATACGCAATAAATGTGGTTGTGTTATTAAAAAAGCTAGAAAAAATTATGAAAGAAATATAGCAGCAAATTGCAGTAAAAGCCCAAAGCAATTTCGGAAATATGTTCAAGAACGGAATAAAAGCAATATAGGTGTAAGTGCACTTAATGACGGTCATGGTGGTCTTGCTGTATCAGACATTGACAAAGCTGAGTTACTAAATAACTTCTTCTCTAGTGTATTTACAAAAGAAAATTTAAACAATATTCCGGAAATGGAGCGCTGTTCAAAGTCAAATGGTACAGCTATATCAGATATTAGAATTACAGCGGAAGCAGTTCAAATAAAGCTTAAGGCACTGGATTCTTCTAAGGCCCAAGGACCAGATGGAATACCACCAAGGGTGTTGAAGGAATTAGCAGAGGAACTGTCTATTCCATTGGCAAATTTATTTAATAAATCTTTAGAAACTGGTTTTGTTCCTACAGACTGGAAAAATGCAGAGGTGACTGCTATCTTTAAGAAAGGAACTAGGTCAGAACCTGGCAATTATAGACCTGTGAGCCTTACATGCATTGCGTGTAAAGTTCTTGAATCTTTTATTAGAGACAGTATAAATTCACATTTTATTGACAATGATTTATTTTCAAACTGTCAGCATGGTTTTCGTGCAAAAAGATCCTGTGCAACTCAATTAATGGAAGTTATGGAAGACCTGACTGCATTCCTAGATGATAAGTCCCCAGTTGATGTGATATATCTTGATTTTCGTAAAGCATTTGATAGTGTTCCCCATGAACGACTGTTATTGAAAATGGAGGCCTATGGCATAGTGGGCTCAGTATTAAGATGGGTAAGAAATTTTTTAATTGGGAGGATGCAGAAAGTAAGAATAGGAGATGCAAGATCATCTATTTTAGATGTAGCTAGCGGAATTCCGCAAGGATCAATCTTAGGCCCAGTACTTTTCTTAATTTTTATTAATGATTTGCCAGAGGGTATTCAATCGTTATGTAAAATATTTGCGGATGACACAAAAATCTATGGGGGGGCAGATGACAGTGATATTATACAGAACGATATTAATAAGTTACAACTCTGGACTGACAAATGGAATCTTTATTTTAACGTAGATAAATGTAAAGTAATGCACATTGGAAAAAATAATAAAGAAAATAACTATTACATGAAAATAGGAGCAGAAAGCATGATAATTAAAACTAGTACAGAGGAGAAAGATTTAGGGGTTATATTTGATACATCATTGTCGTTTGATCCTCACATAGAAAATTGTATTAATAAAGCCAATAGAATGATTGGATTAATAAAAAGGACATTTGTATTCATTGATAAAGATATGTTTATACAACTATATAAGACCTTAGTGAGACCTCATTTAGAGTATGGGAATATTATTTGGTCACCACTATTGAAGAGGCAGTCAGTAGCTATAGAAAAGGTGCAGCGAAGAGCTACAAAGATTCTAACTGAATGTAAAGGGTTATCATACTGTGAAAGGTTACTATATTTAAACTTACATTCTCTCAAGGGAAGACGTTTTAGAGGAGATTTAATTGAAACTTATAAAATATTTAACCATATAAATGACCTCTCATGGAACTATTTCTTTGCATCACCTGATTGTAATATAACACGACTTAGTGAGGGCAAAATTTTTATCCAGTATGCAAGAACTAACCTTCGGAAAAATGTTTTTAGTAACAGAGTTGCCAATCTTTGGAACAATCTTCCTACTAATCTAAAATACCTTAATAGTACTAATTCATTCAAAAATCAAATAGATAAACTACCAAAATTTGAAGTATTATTTAGAAGCTTTGATGAATAATTTAGGTAAATTTATTACATGCTTAAAAACCTGACCTGTAATCGATATCAAATGATAACTACGATGGGACGTATAAAGGCTTCACGGCCTATTCTAGTCCTACTACTACTACTACTACTAAGACCCTAAATTTTTTGGTCTATATGGGAAAAATGCTGAAACCTCGAATCAATTTTTAATTAATCAAATTTAATTAGTTAAACACAAAATTTTGTAAGATTGGTGACATGAGTGCAAAAGTGTTTTGAATGGAAATAAAACAAAATTTGCGGTATTACGGAACAGCACGTTCTTGACACGGCTTAAATGGGAAGCACGCAGAATGAGGCTATTGCAGTTTGTGGACATTTTGTTTATTTATTTATCTCAGAAACGGTTAAACGTTCGGTAAGGAAATGTCGGCTATAACGATTTCGCGGGTTTTGAGCGCACAGCAGGCCGATCCGCAGCGCCCAGCACCTGCCCAGATCAGCGTCCATACCGGACAAACTTTACAGTAGAGGCGAAGAAGTACTTCCGGCTAAGCAATTTATATATATATAGATATATAGAAAAAGTGTTCCACTCTTAAACATACACACATAGCCTAGCTTCCTCTCCACTGTCCTTCAACTCTCACTTACTATTCCTCCTTTTCCCATCCAAGTGCCCGCCTTCTGGGGGGCCAATGGAGATATATAAAGCAGCCAATACCATCTTTGGATGTAGTGGTAATGTTATATGATGGTTATAGAGACTTTGGAGGGCCAAAGATTTACTATAATTAATGATAGTAATAATTCTAGGTATTTAACCCTTTCGCTGGCATGGGGGAATTGCCCTGAGTTAACCACCATTTTGCCAGACAAATCTGGCCCATGACTTTTTTTTTTTCGCATGTTGTATGCATAATTCAAAAATTAAGGTAACTCCACGCTTTCATTTATTTGACCTTGTGTTGATGATGTTACAGTTTTTATGTTAGTTTTGTTGCCTTGCTGTGTAAATTCTTCATGGGGGTAATAAAGCTTTGTTGACATTGACTTGACTCACTAAACAACAACTAACTCAGAGATGCCAACCTGCAGAAAAATCTGTCAGTGAGAGGTTGGGATCTCTGCGAACTAAACCACCTTCTTTCTTTCCCCTTCAAACTTTACACTGCGAAAATTTACCTAACATAGATATAAAGTATGTCTCTAGGTAGTCTATGCTCTGTGCGAAAATGTGTTGGGCGTGACAATATGATTCGTCATCCATTAGCTAAGAGCGCTAACTCTAGTTCTCTCTCTCATTGTTTGATTTTCTCTAGGAGTGCTGTCATTACATCCGCTGACTTGGGGGACCTTGTTTTTGTTTAGGTTGAACACACTTGTCATGGTTTTCATTTTTGTATCTTCTGATCTGACTTGTAATTTCAGCAAACGTAGCTGTGCATTTATTGTGTCCTATCTTAAACAATAAACATCCTCAATCTGACCAACATTATGACGCCTCGTCACTGAAGTTTGAAAAATATGATTGACAACGTTTTTAGAAACCACATGTTTAAAACTAAGGAGTAAGGTATGCCACCCATAAAATAAGTCAAGTGATTGAACAAGTGATTACTTCAAGAGAGACATGACTTTACTGCTTACAGATTTCCGGTTCCTGCGAAAGTGAAGGGAGGGAGGCTGTGTGACTTATTCTAAAAATTTGAAGTTTTCCTTAGGCTTTAGGCTACTCGCAGTCTCAAATTGTTGTAAATTTAGGCTGTACTTGAAGCCAGTTACCCAAAATATTTTGGGGATCGAAAAAAAAAGAGAAAAATTTATTCCAGAAGGTTTTGCTCTGAAAATCGGACTTAGCCGGTTTCACTCACGACCGATCGCTCAGTGTAGTGAATCAGAGTTTTACTTTCACTTTGTGCACATTTCGTTGTTTTGCACCTTGCACTCTATTAAAGGAACACTTTTTCTTCCTTTCTTTGTTTAAATACTTGTTAAATCTTTTTTGTACATTGTTGTTATGGCGGGGAGAAAGTCGGTGAGTGCTAGGAAGAAGAGTCGGGGGGGGGGGGGGGGTCGGGGGGGGGGGGGGGGGGGGGGGGGGGATTTGAGCAAAAGTGAGTTCGCCTTTCTGGCAGATAGTGGAGACAACATACAGTGGCTATGGATTTGTGCAAGGAGGGGGGAGGGAAGAAACAGACCAACTTGGAGGTCAAGTTGGAATCATTGATTCTGAAGATAGAAAGCATGGAGGCAAAACTGATTAGATTAGAAACAGGATATATACAGGGACTACTTTAGAGGAAAAGATTGAGAAGGTGGTTGAAGAAAAGCTAGCAGAGGCATTGGATGAAAGACATGAGGTTGATAAGAGGAAATGCAATATCATGGTGTTTGGTCTGACAGAGAGTGATGGGGCAAATGAAAAAGAAAAGATTGAAAATGATGTGAAAAAAATAAGGAATTTAATCACCAAAATTGACCCCAAGCTCGGCCTTTCGTCTTCGATCAAAAGAGCCGGGCAAACCCAGACTTCTGAAGTTTCTGGTGTGTAATGAAACGGTTCGTAACACTTTAGTGAAAGGCACATAGGGCTTAAATAAAGGGGTGCAGTTTGAGAACCGCATTTATCTCAACCCGGATTTGACACCTCTACAGAGACAGAAACACAACAGACTGAGACAGGAGTTAGAAACAAAGAAGAAAGAGACTAAAGATGATGACTGGATGATCAGAAATGGGAAAATAGTGAGGAAAACACAAAGCAGGGGGGGGGAGGGGGGAGCTGGAGGACAGCCACAGGCCCTGGGGGTTGGGAGAAAAGATCAGTTGGTAGAAAAGAAAGGGGAGGGGGACAGAAAAATAACTGAATTGACAGTGAAGATGTACATAGTTTAAATAATGATGTTAAATTAAAAGATGTATATAATGTACAGGATGATATTATGGTGATATACTAAAATGTAGACAGTTTATTAAATAAAAAGAGTGAGTTACTACAGTTGATAGATGAAAAAGATGCTACTTTGATTGCACTTACTGAAATTATTGCAAAAAAATCAAAGTGATGTTACAGAGGCAGAATATAGTATTCCAGGATATGAATGCTTTATGAACAGTAAACATAAACTTGGTGTTGCCATTTATGTCAAAGAAAGTCTGCATGCCCAGCAGTGTATAAAACTAAACAACTCAGATTTTGAAGAAAGTGTTTGGTGTCACTTTAACTTTAAGTGCCCTGGTGGCATTAGCTTTCTACTAGGCTGCATTACAGAAGCCCCAGCACTTCAGAAGAAAACACTCAAAAATTATTTGAATTACTGAGATCTGATACCATTCAGAAATTTGATAAAGTATGTATTATGGGGGACTTAAATTTCCCATCAGTAAATTGGATACTGGCAGTGCGAAAGACTGCGAATTGGTGGAATGTGTCAGGGATGCTTTCCTGACTGAGACTCAGATGGTGAGAAATCCTACTCGACGAAGAGAAGGGCAAAAACCGAGTTTAGAAATTAGTGGATCTGATTTTGGTGAACAGTGAAGATTTTATTTCAGGGATAGAGCACTATCCTGGACTGGGTAAGAGTGATCATGATGTGTTGTTGTTTAAACTGGAAGGTTTGGACACTGCACCAGAGGAAGGTAAAAGGGAAAAATTCAATTTTAAACAAGGTAACTATGATAAGCTCAGGCATACGTTGGCTGAGGTAGACTGGAGTAGTATAAATGATATAACTACTAACTAGTGTTGAAGAAAGCTGGTTGTTAATTAAACAAATATTATTGCAGCTATGGAGCAGCATATCCCCAGGACAAAAGGTAATGTACAGATGAAACTAAAACCCGTATGGTTCAGTAAATCCTGCCTAAAGAAAATAAAGAAAAAGTATGACCTTTATAAAAGATACTTAGTGACCTGTGATGGGTTAGACTACCAGCGATATATTAAGGCGCGAAATAAATGCACAAGAGAGGTGAAAAAAGCTAAAAAGAATTTTGAGAAAAAAATTGCAATAAATTGTAAAAATAATCCGAAAGTGTTTTGGAAATATGTACGATCTAAAACAAAAGCATTTTCGGGTATCAGCCCACTGGTAAAGGAGGATGGAGATATAGCAGGGAGTGATGCTGATAAAGCAGAGGTATTAAATAAGTTTTTCTCTAGTGTTTTTACGCAGGAGGATCTAAATAATTTACCATTTTTAGACCTTGCATATAGATCAGACAATGTTACTTTAACTGAAGTTCTTATAACTCCGAAAGCAGTTCAGGAGAAGTTGAGCAAGTTAGATCCAAGTAAGGCTTTTGGCCCAGATGGTATACCGTCCAGAGTCTTAAAAGAAGCAAGTAAAGAGTTATCAGTACCACTTTGCCAACTTTTTAATAAGTCCTTAGAGGAGGGAGTTGTACCATTGGACTGGAGAAGAGCCAATGTCACAGCCTTATTTAAAAAGGGCAGTAGAACAAAAGTGATGCAGGAAATTATAGACCTGTCAGTTCAACTTGTATTTTATGTAAAGTGCTTGGATCATTTGTCAGAGATGCTATCATTAACCATATGACACTTTGCTCTCTGTACACGGAATGCCAGCATGGTTTTCGTAAAGGTAGGTCATGTGTGACGCAACTCTTGCAGGTAATGGAAGACTTTACGAAAATGGTTGACAGTGGGGAGAGTTTTGATGTGCTTTACTTGGACTTTCGCAAGGCATTTGACTCAGTACCTCATGCAAGACTTTTAGTTAAACTAAAATCTTACGGTATCACTGGACACGTACTACAATGGATCAAGTGCTTTCTGGAAGGAAGAACCCAGCGTGTCAGAGTTGGAAATTATTTCTCAGGTGACGAGCCAGTTCTGAGTGGTATACCACAAGGCAGTATTTTGGGTCCTATTCTGTTTACAATTTTTATAAATGACTTACCTGACAAAGAATAGTAATTGTAGCATTTTTGCAGATGACACTAAACTATATAATGTGACATCTAAGTGCGATAAATTACAAAAATATATAGATAGTCTTCTGGTTTGGTCAGATACCTGGCAATTGCATTTTAATGCATCAAAATGTAATGTACTCCATATGGGTAAGAAAAATCCTGGACATGACTATTTGATGACGACAGGTGACGACAGAGTGACGATTGACCATAATAGTGAGGAAAAAGATTTGGGGGTTACTTTTGATACAAACCTAAACTTTGATAAACACATAAACAATGCAATTTCCAAGGCTAATTTAATGCTCGGTATCATACACCGATCTTTTACTTACTTGGATAGTGATACCTTAACCCACCTGTATAAATCGCATGTAAGGCCAAATCTTGAATATATATGCGAATGCGATCTGGTTTCCTTATCTTAAGAAGCAGTCATCTGCCTTGGAGAGAGTACAAAGAGCGACTTGGATGATTAAATCGCTGAGACAATTGCCATACTCAGAGAGATTGAGAGTTTTGGATTTGCCCTCTCTGAAATTTAGAAGATTGAGAGGTGACCTGATCCAAACTTACAAGATTTTTAATGGGATTGACAACATTGATGTTAACACTTTGTTTCAGTTGAATACTAACTCTAGAACAAGAAACTCACAGGACAATATTCTTATAAGACATTGCCGCACAAACAAAAGAAAATACTCATTCTCCTACAGGGTTGCGCCTATATGGAATAAATTGCCAGTTGATACTAAAAGAGCTAACAACCTGAACACTTTTAAAAATCATCTGGAAAAGGTCATTTCCATACAGAAATCAAAATTTGAGTATGATGACTAATTAGCATACAATCTTTAGTATTCCCCGAACATCCGCAAATGGAACTGGACAAGTAAAAGTGCCCAAAATAAAAGGGACATTCAAAAAGCCGCGAGGCTTATGCAAGTCCCTCCCAACTAAACTAAACTAAACTAAGAATAGGACAAAGGACGTCGCTCTATAAAGTCCTGGAGGAACGTAACATAACATTTACAACCCGGAATGACTCACAAATTCTCTCACTTGTTTTGTAACCGTCTTTCTATTTCTTTCTTCCGCAATCTCCTTATCACTCTTCTTCAGACTGACTATCTCCAAATTGAGCTTTTTTTTCCCCTTCTCCTCAAACTCTTGCATATACTCTTCTACTTTTTTTGTTCAATTGTCTTTTCAATTTTTATTTCTAGGTCTTCTTTAATCCTGCCTGTCATTCATCGTCTTTAATAACTGAAAAATCCCAAGTTTTGCCTCTATTTGTGACTTGACAAACACCTTCTTATCACACCACAGCACGATTTATTGCAAAATTCCTTGCAGAGAAAGTACTGAATGCCCAAATCATTATGCCAATTTTCTATTAGAGACAGTATAAATTCCCATTTTATTGACAATGATTTATTTTCAAACTGTCAGCATGGTTTTCGTGCAAAAAGATCCTGTGCAACTCAATTAATGGAAGTTATGGAAGACCTGACTGCATTCCTAGATGATAAGTCCCCAGTTGATGTGATATATCTTGATTTTCGTAAAGCATTTGATAGTGTTCCCCATGAACGACTGTTATTGAAAATGGAGGCCTATGGCATAGTTGGCTCAGTATTAAGATGGGTAAGAAATTGTTTAATTGGGAGGATGCAGAAAGTAAGAATAGGAGATGCAAGATAATCTATTTTAGATGTAGTTAGCGGAATTCCGCAAGGATCAATCTTAGGCCCGATACTTTTCTTAATTTGTATTAATGATTTACCAGAGGACATTCAATCGTTATGTAAAATATTTGCGGATGACACAAAAATCTATGGGGGGTGGGGGGGGGGGGGGCAATTGACAGTGATGTTATACAGAACGATATTAATAAGTTACAACTCTGGACTGACAAATGGAATCTTTATTTTAACGTAGAAAAATGTTAAGTAATGCACATTGGAAAAAATAATAAAAAAAATAACTATTACATGAAAATAGGAGCAGAAAGCATGATAATTAAAACTAGTACAGAAGAGAAAGATTTAGGGGTTATATTTGATACATCATTGTCGTTCGATCCTCACATAGAAAATTGTATTAATAAAACTAATAGAATGATTGGATTAATAAAAAGGACATTTGTATTCATTGATAAAGATATGTTTATACAACGATATAAGACCTTAGTGAGACCCCATTTAGAGTAGTTTAAAACGCAAAGAGATCCGTAGGATCTCATCTTTGATATGATGATGATGATCGTTATTGTCAGGGTGGCGACGTGGTGATCGTCCTTAACGCTGATGCAATAGGACGTTAAGCTTCGTTGTTCCTCCTCATTTAGAGTAAGTACTCCTCTTTTAACGTCACTAGCGTTTAAGGTCACAAGGCGGATAAGATCAATCAGGTTGTTGGTCCCGGCCAAACACCTTCTTTGAACCATTTAGAATTCCTCGCTTAGCGTCACCTCGCATAAGGGAAAACCTCGGATAACGTCAACCCCGTTTTGGTTCCCAAATGGAGGAGACTACTGCTTAAGAGAAATTGATGTCACAGATGACGTCATTTATGAGGTCACTTCCTGTTTTGAGATGGAATTCCATCCCAGAACACCTGTCACATCCAGCCAGCATCCGCGTTATGCGACACTCTGCAATACACACGGGAACCACTTTGACAGAGTGCGACCCATGGGCGGTGTAGACAGGTGTAACTGTGATCCCTCCTAGCGGGACGTATTGCCACAGTGGACCTTACCCTGAATTGACTTCATTCACTAGGGATAAAGCATGTGCCGTGTCGTAGACAAAATGAACAATTTGTTAAACTTGTGTAAGGTTTTCTGCAAATACACCCAGCAACTGTCTTGGTGCATACTTTTTATTTTTTATTCTCATTTGCGTGCGTGCGCGTCAATGTGTTTGTGTGTATAAGCGAGAGTGTGTGTATGTGTATGCCTGCTTGCATCCGTTCGTTTGAGTGTGTGCTTATGCATCATACACACACACACAAAATACATATACAGTAATGCATACATGCATACGCGCACACCAACGTGCACACATGTACACACACACGCACACACACACACACACACTGTCACACGACAAAAAAATTTAGCACCTCGTATAAGATCAAGTTTTTTACTGGTAGTTGATCTTATCAGAGGACTGTTTAGGGTGCCCCTCGGATAAGATCAAACAAAAATTTGGTCCCGTGGGGGGTCACCTTAAGCGAGGAGTACTGTATGGGAATATTATTTGGTCACCACTATTAAAGAGGCAGTCAGTAGTTATAGAAAAGGTGCAGTGAAGAGCTACAAAGATTCTAACAGAATGTAAAAGGTTATCATACTGTGAAAGGTTATTATATTTAAACTTACATTCTCTCAAGGGAAGACGTTTAGAAGAGATTTAATTGAAACTTATAAAATATTTAACCATATAAATGACATCTCATGGAACTATTTCTTTGCATCACCTGACTGTAATATAACACGACTTAGTGAGGGCAAAATTTTTATCCAGTATGCAAGAACTAACCTTCGGAAAAATGTTTTTAGTAACAGAGTTGCAAATCTTTGGAACAATCTTCCTACTAATCTAAAACACCTTAATAGTACTAATTCATTCAAAAATCAATTAGATAAACTACCAAAATTTGAAGTTATAGAAGCTTTGATGAATAATTTAGGTAAATTTATTACATGCTTAAAAACCTGACCTGTAATCGATATCAAATGATAACTACGATGGGACGTATAAAGGCTTCACGGCCTATTCTAGTCCTAGTCCTACTACTACTACTACTACTAAACGTCACGTTGATAGTCGTCATCGGCTTCTGTGGCGCACCCGCCAATCAACATCCACAGGCGGGCTATCCAGATCCAGATCAGACTGCATTATTGCTCGATGCCGAACTCTTCCTTTCGCTTTGACGCATGACGAAGCGAAAGTAACGGCCGCGCGGATCAACACTAATAAATGCCGATGTTCAAAAACAATCGAAAAATTCTTCAGGCGGAAAGAAACTGAACTTACCTTTAATCTGGATTTAAATATTACTATTAGTGACAGATTTATGGAAATAATCTAGGTAATCCGTGAAAACAGAAACCCAAAGTGCTAGCAGACGACACAAACAATTGGAGTGTGAATGAGTCCTTGTGCTTTTTTTCGAAGTTAAAAAACCAGTCATATTCAATTGCTAAACTGAATATTCTCTAATGAATTGTATTCCTCCAATAAGCTGCAGAAATACAGCGTTTAACAACAATTATGACACAGGATGCGGGTGTTTCGCCAAATTTTCTCTGATCATAACAGAGCATAAATCTTGGACATGCGCAGACCCAAATCGAACGGGAACGATCAAACTTTAGAACATGCTTTTACGTATCTCAAACACACTTGGAACACTCAACTTGCAACGTGTCGGATTACCAGTAATATCTTCTTTTTCTCCCACATCTGGGATGTTCTAAGTTGTTGTTCAGGGGCGAATCAGTTTGGTGAGAGCGGGGTCACTATTTCAAATATATTTTTAAAAGATTTTCGAAAGTTCGTCAGTAAATAACCTTTGAATATCGATGAATATCGGTCTCCAGTCTTTCGCGTCCCCAAACGATTTTTTTTCCCCAAACTTTTTTTTGTTTTTGTGGCTGTGACCACCCATCCCTCCACTCACCCACACTGATCCGCCCTTGGCTGTTCATAGATTTGATGTTACTTTTTTATAAATTGTATTTTCTTGTAGACAGATTTTTGAAAACTAATGGAGCGAGCGTAATGGTCTTACACAGAGAGATTGTTTGGTAACAAAACAGAGTCGAAGTTCTACTTCTACCAAGAGATCCAACAACAAACAGTTCTGGACTTACATCAAGACCCATAGCACCGAGGCAGCCAGAGTTTCACCATTTAGGTTGACAGCAGCCTCGTGACAGAGGCTAAAGAGCATGCCAAAGTCCTTAACCAGCAGTTCCACTCTGCCTTCAGCCGCAAGATCTCTTGTACTGAGCAGGAGTTCACACGGAGAACCAACCTCACTGTCCACCACCACCCCAACTCTCCCACCTGCAGTTCCATATACATCACAACCCCTGGCATTACAAAACTCCTTAGAGACCTTGATCCTAGCAAAGCCCCAGGTCCAGACACCATCAGTCCAAGCCTGCTGAAAGAGCTTGCAGAAGAACTATCCCCTGCTTTTACACTTCTCTCCAAGAGCTCCTTGAACACCGGCGTGGTACAGAAAGACTGGAAGACAGCCAACGTTACATCTGTCTTCAAAAAGGGTGAATGGTACCGCCCAGAGAATCACCACCCTATCTCACTAACCAGCGTTCCTTGCAAAATCATGAAACATATCATCACGAGCTTCATTATGTGCTTTGCGGAAGATCAAGGCATCATCAGTGAGACACAGCATGGTTTCCGTTGCAGCCATTCTTGTGAGAGCCAGCTCATTGGGCTTGCGGATGAGATCTCAGATGACCTGGAGAAAGGGAAGCAGATGGATGCTTTGATCATGGACTTTTCCAAGCATTCAACAGGGTCTGCCATTCTGTCCTACTACACAAGCTCAATCACTATGGCATCACAGGAAAGGTGCTTGGCTGGATTGGCGTTTTCCTCACTGATCGCCAGCAGCAGGTCGTGGTTGACGGTGCTACTTCATGCCCCTTTCCTGTGGACTCTGGCATCCCTCAAGGCTGTATCCTAGCCCCAAGCCTATTCGCACTTTATCACAATGATCTCCCTGAAGGCCTGTCCTCAACAATCCAATTCCTTGCAGACGACATTATGTGCCACAGGACTGTCAACTCGGCTGATAACCAGAAGCTCCTACAGGTTGACTTGGCCTGGCTTGCTGAGTGGGGACAGAAGTGGCTAATGAGCTTCCATCCAGATAAGTGGCTAACACTTCGAATCACCAGGCAAAGAAATCCTACCGAAAATTCAACAATACCACCTCCATGGCTATACGCTCCCGTTCAGGAAGCCAAGTACCTAGGTGTCACCATTTCTGGAGACCTCTGTTGGGACACTAACATCTGTAGCATCAGCAACAAGGCCAACAAGACACTTGGTTTCCTGAAGCAAAACCTCAGAATAGGATCTCAGGCCATCAAACAGCACGTCTATCTCTCACTTTTCTGTCTTACTCCGGAATACGCCAGCGCGGCATGAGATCCACACATAGAGACGGACATCAAGAAAATTGAAGCTGTGCAGCACAGAGCAGACCATTGGGTGGTCAACTGTCACCAGCGAACATCCAGTGTTAACATTATTTGAAACATCAACCTCCACTCCCCCGCCCCACACACACTGCCCCCCTTTCAAACCTCCCCCCCCTCTCCCCCTCTGAACAGCAACCTCTCCACTACCCTTCCAACTGAGCTGTTCCCTATAAGCTGTTTACCCAAGCAGCAACTTAGCAATTTCCAGCAGCATATTCCCTAACGTAACGCAAAGCCTCTAAAGTCTACAGAATCTTCACCAAGGTGAAGGCGGTAGTCTACAGCAAGAAGAAGAGGCCTGTTGTCTTCATAGTGCCTTAGTACAAATTGACTGTTCTTGTTTTCAGTGATCGTCCTAGGGATTTGCAAAACCGGTACGACGTTACAGTAAACAAACCCACTCGAACGCAAACCGGTAGGCCAGTCACGGAAACCGGTATGACCCATAGCAAAGCTTAATAATGCGTAACTATTTTTGCCACCGAAAATCTGCCGATGAATGCAGTGATTAATTTATTGCTCGCCGTAAAGCCTACTAACTATAACTGAAACGATGTTTGCCAAAAATTAAAAGTAAATAACAGGCCTTTCTTACCTATTTCTGTCGCGTTTTGCTTTTCTCGAACACCTCCCTCGCTCTGTCGACGTCGAAGTCTTCTAAAGACGTAGGCTATTACAAGTAGATGGCGACTCTGTTAATGCACTTTGTTTTATTAGAAACATCTTCGTCTTCACATAAACTTCTTTTATCTCCCATTTCCCCCCTAGTAAAAAATGAAAAAAGAGATTTTTGCTTCTTCATTATTACTAGCCTATTATTTTTCATACCTTATCTAAATATTCAAAAGTCTTACTATCTTGGTCAAGGGTTTTCAATATTTGCGTGTGAATTATATGCAATAATGATGGTACTAGAATACATCCTCAGCATTCCTTCTAAGATATTTAATATATTAATTTGTGTTGACTCTAAATCAGTGCTTTATGCTTTAAAAAATTGGAAATGTAGAAAGAGAACAGATATAATGTTTGAAGTAAGATATCTTATTTATAGTACTATTAGAATTAGAGGTATTGGAATTACCTTTTGTTGGGTCCCATCACATTTAGAGATTTATGGTAATGAAATTTCAGATAAATTGGCCAAAAAAGGTGCAATGAAAAGTGAGCATACAGTCTTTAATTCTAATGTAAAATTAGCTCAATTTGCAGGGCTACCTATAGCTTTCTAACATAGAGGGTCTCAGGGACCTCCTCTTGAGAATTTTAGGGGGTCTCCAAGTGATGTCAGAGGGTCCCACTAGAGAAAGAGTGAGGGGTATAAAAGTTTGCAGTCTAACAATCACATTGAGGTTGAAGTTGAAAAATGACAAAAGACAGCTGTAATGTGTTTCCTGACTCTTTATTATTTCTAAAACATCAATAGTAATCAATAATAATAATAATCATCATCATCATCATTTTTATTTGCACGCATCTCTGATAAACAGAGCACACAGCCAATTTCAAAAACAACAAATTTAACAAAACAACAACTCAACATCAATACAGCAGCTGGCATTGGCTGCTCGCGAGGCTATAGTCTGATTTTGATCGGAGTGGGTTAGTGCGTCCCACGGACTTCCAGTTAGAAGTTTTAGTGCGTCCTGTAAGGCTTTAAAGGGTCAGGGACGCACATATGTGCGTTATCGGAAGCCCTGATTTGAATATTGTTCGTTATTAGAACAACACTTTTATAACATAATACCCAAAGTAAATATTGTTAGTTGTTCCAGAACTATTGCTAGATTAGTATATAAGCTACACTTGAAATCATGGTGTACAAAATATTTGAAAAATTTTACTTGTTTATGTGCTGGGACTATTTCCTTACAACACATATTATTTGATTGTCCTGTTTTAACAGCACTGTACAAAGAAAATTGAATTATTTTATGTGCACAAGACGATATTAGAGTCATCTTATATAGTTCGATGTTACAGGACATCGCGAGTATCATTGTCAGAACAGATTTATTTAAGTTACTATAATTAACAATTTCTATTTGTTTGGTTTTTTTGTTTGTTATGGTTGTCGAAAATCACATTGTTGTGAAAAGACGTTAAATTAAAATATTGAATTGAATTGAATATTACTAGCCTATCTGCCACTGTCGCAATACATACTGATGAGCACGAGGAAAGAAAAAAATTCAAAAATGCGCGAGTTTAATTTATCCGTATTCACTATAGCCTTGCGCCCGCCAATGTTATATCATTCTGTATTAATTACCTCAAAGAATATGGCAAGGCTACTGAACGCATTCGCAGGCCTCTTGTCTACACTCCCTAAACACATAATCAGTGTGGCTGGCTGGCTGGCTGGATCTCTCTCTTCTCTTCATTTCTCTTGTTTTTCTGTTTCTTTTCCTTTATTTTTGAAACCAGTCAAACAAAATAAGAACCAATAGGCTCTACCGGCTACTGATTTTTCAACCGGTATTTTTATTCTCAGACCAGTAAAGTACCGGTAATTTCTGGTTAAATCCATCCCTGTTGTTTTGTTGTGCTTTTTGTTTTGTTTGTTTTTTTGCCTAATTTTGCAAACAGTACAATTTGTTCAGTTATTTTAAATCAGTATTATTTTCCTTAATAAGTTAATGTCTTAATATGTATAAGCGTGATCTGTTTGTGCTGTTTGTTATAATCTGGGGCTTGGTCTGTGTGTGCATGCACGTTTCCCTAATTTAATTCAATATATATATAAGTTTTGAAATACAGATAAGTTAAGAGTGAATTCCTTTAGTGCTTTGGACTGTATTTTATATTGCACTGCATGATTTAAATTATTAAGTTTTCCCTCCAAAAATAAATATGAGTCCAGGGTCAAGTTGGTTATCAAAATATGAGTCTTTTTGCAAATCTTGAGAGTCGCCAATTTGGTGAGCAACACAACATGATTGTATAGTCTAGAGGAAGTATACATTGCATGTGCATGCGAATTTAAAGAATTACGACTTGCAACAAAACCTTGAATTGTCTGCTAAGGAAGTCTTCTTGGGGGATGGGGGGTTCAGTGCTGCCAACCCCTACGGAACGTCCGTAGTTTCTCCGGAAAATGTTCTTTAATTCCGCAACTACGCCATTTCAAGAAATACTACGGAAGAAAAATTTCAAAGCATACCTATTTTTTTACAAGTATCGAAACAAAGCCGCGAGAGACGTAGGCCTACTAGGCTTTCGTCAATATCATAGACTTTCGTATATAGCGCTTTGCGTGTGCGCTATTTTTAGCTCAACAGCCACTGCGCGGTAGACTGAGAGAGAGAGAGAGTGATAGAGAGAGAGAGAGAGAGAGAGAGAGAGAGAGAGAGAGAGAGAGAGATTTATATCATTTTAAAAATAAATAGATTATTTTTTAGCTGTTCGTACATTTGCTACTGAAATTGAGCTGAAACTACTGATATTTTTCTTTGTTTGCTACTGAAATTTTTTTTAGGGGTTGGCAGCTCTGGGGGTTGTGAATTAGTTGCCCACTTATTTGTCATAATTTCTACTTAAGCGATTTGAGAAAAATGTGTACATCCACAGGTTGCACACAAACAAACTTTTCTTTATCCGTTTTCATATTTTGTGTGTAGTTGACGCACGGCTGTGCATAATCGGGAACACTGTTTACTGTTCAGCTTCATTGTTCATTTGTTGTTACTGTATGGCTTTGTGCGCAGTATCAATTATCATTTGACCTTTGACAAGGACTTACTTTTGAATATGATGTCAGTTTTTCCTGTATAATCCTTTTGAGTGTTTGCTGCATGTTGCAGGTTAGTGAAATGACGATGCAGTAATTGGTGTACCTATCATCATGGCACAGACTGTGGAACAGGAGACACAGGACCCATTGCGCGGTGCTCTGGACCGCTGTGACTGGGCTGCTGTCAAGGACTTGATCTCAAGGCATGCAACCAGCATAGAACTGAGAGATGAGATCATCCACCAAGCCACCTCACACGGTCAGTGGCGACTCGTTTTCTCAGTTTCAAAGCTGGGTATCAGCCAGCAGCAGAGAGACGACACTGCCATCAAAGCTGCGGAGCAGAAAGCCTGGTTTGTAGTGGAAGACCTGATCGCTCTAGGCATCGGTTGTAAGGCACGTGGCCTCGTGTTGGAGCCAGCGATGCAGTGTGACCAATGGCCACTGGCCTATACCCTGGTCAGACTGGGTATGGAGACAGACAAGAGGCGCGACCTAGTGTCCAAAGCTGTGGAAAAACGTCGGTGGGATGTGGTCTTGGACGTTGTTAAACTTGGGGTGGATGAAGATATCTTAGACAGCATCGTGAAGGAACTGGTGTCACAAGGCCAGTGGGGCTACATGCCAGCATTTGCCTTAGAGGTCAAGTGTGAGAAGTTTGCAGGCGCCCTGGCTGAAGCTGCCATGGAAAATAAACGATGGGAGTTGTTCTCTGAACTGCTAACCACAGCCAATCTGTCATCTGCAACACTAGAAAGTATTGTCCAAGCTGCTGTGGTGCGCGGGTATATCCAACTCGCAGTCAAGATGCTACATCATGAAATGAGCAATAGCTGTGCTTGTTTCATCATTGACACGGCCTTCAAATTGGATATGGTAGAAGAGCTGACAGACCCCAGTGTTGTAGACTCGGTGTTGGAAGTGATCAAGGCCAACAAACAGTGGGACCGCTATGTACAGATTCTGCAGCTGGGTAATCTAAACGACGACATGCTGTGCGAGATTATCCAGACTGGCGTGAGGGAATCCAACTCTCCACTGCTTCAAAGTCTGATTTCCATGATCCCGTCTGTCCGTCAGAAGCTCTTCAAGCAGGTATTTTTCACCACACAGTTTCCTGAACTGGATCTGTCCTATTTCAACCGTAGAGACTATTCCCCTGGCTTGAGGCTGTTCATTTTTGCCACTCAGGGACGGTGGGAGGAGGTTGAAACCTTGTACCTGGATACCGAAGCCGCCCCTAAGTTGACTGAGCAAGACCGTCATTTTGCTCTGAGCGAAGCTGTTGAGAAAATGCAGTGGAGCTTAGTGATGAAAATGGTTTTCTATCCAGCCACAGCGCCAGAAACTGTTCAGTCTATCTTCAATCAGACTGTACAACAGGGCAACTGGCACGCAGCTGTGTCTCTGTCCATGGCCTCTCAGTCAGTGCAGAATAACACACAGGCAAAACTGAATGCTGTGAGGACCTGGCTGTTTCAGGGCCACTGGGAGTGTGTGGACAGCGTCCTGTCTGAGTGGACTGAACCTGAGCACATCAGTCAGATACTCCTCTGCCTTCTGGAGGAAAGCATCAAGGCTGGTAAAGACCTGGTGTGTAAGAAACTCCTGGACTGGATTGCAGCTGACCCAAAAAGATTGACGGTGCTGGAAGACAACACACAATGCCTTAAACTTTTCAAGATAGCTGTTGTGAAGGACAGTAAAGAATGTGTGGTCCATCTTTTGAGTGTATTGGGAGGTTATTTCCTGGAGGTGTTCACTTTTGCTGTCTCTATGCAAAAATGGGATGTGGTAGAAAGGATGCAGGCATCGGAAGAACCGATCACTAATGGCCGGGAGTATTGCAACTATGGAATAGATTTTTGTGAGGATTTTGACCAGACTGTCTTTGGAATTTCACTTCGATGCATTGTCAGCAATCCAGAGTCATGGCAAGCGCTTGTCCCATTTGCAGATAAACTACTGGACAAGTTGTATGAAAGTGATTACAATGCATTCACAATGGACTTTGATGACTTTGTTCGTACCACTGATGCTGGAGGTGTGAGAGCGCTGTTTGAGTTCTGCCTGAAAGCATCTCACTTCCAACTTGCCTTCTTGCTGGCAGTGGCCACAGGGTGTGAAGATTCACTTGCTCAGGTGAAACAACACAGGTCACAAATTCATCAGGGAACCATTATCTTCTCCTTCTATTTTGCATTTCGCATTTCCAAGTTTGCCTCTGCCGCTCAGTGCTTGGCTGACTTGAGTGTCGGCGATGCGGATTATATAAGGAGCAACTGGTCAATGGATGACACCAGTCCGCTAATTGAAGTCTGCAGAGAGCTGGGGATGTATGCATGGGCTTCACTCTTCGGTGCCTGGAACAGAAAGTGGGAACAAGTTGGCCTTGACTTGCAGCACTACCAAGACCAGTCAGCTCTCATCTGTGCATCTGACAGCATTTCTGACCAGGAATTGGAACTGCTCAACAAGAGTTCCAAAAGTCAGCTGGCCACAGTGATGCATGAAGCCGTGATATGCGAACAGGCCGAGTGTTGTCGCACACTGATAGACATGGTTGATGCACGATTGAAAACCTTCGGCTATGACTTTGTCATTGGGGGTGAATTTTCATTGCTGCAACGTGTGTTCCTAATGTCAGAAGGGGACAAAGAACGTATGCTGAAGCTTTGCATCCAGGCTGGCCTGTCAACACATGTGCCTGTATGTCGATGCACACTGCCTTCAGAGGAGTGTGTCATTTGTAAGCATTCTCCCATGCAACTAGCGCTGTCGGGTGGAACGACAACCCTGGTGAAGCTTCTCTACCACTCAGGGGCCTGTTCCAACAAGGACCTGTTCCGTTTCTCCCAGAATGACAACCTCAAGAATCAGCTGGTGGGTCAAGGTCAGCAGGACACAGTGGACTTCCTGATCCAGGCAGCCACCATGCCGCGCTCTCTCCAAAGTCTGTGTGGCCTGCGTGTATCACATCTGTTGGGATGCCATCCTGGACGTCAGAAGAGAGCACAAATTGTGGAGATAGCCTGGTCAGCCAAAGATGAAGTCTGCTTTGTGGAGTCACCACCTCTCATCAAGTCTGGCAGGGCGACAGGTAGGTATATTATATAGATAGATAGATAGATAGATAGATAGATAGATAGATAGATAGATAGATAGATAGATAGATAGATAGATAGATAGATAGATAGACAGACAGACAGACAGACAGACAGACAGACAGACAGACAGACAGATGGATAGATATTGTGTGTGTTTTGCAGGCAAGTGTACTGTGACTGATGATGGTGTATTGATATCAATATATGTTTTGTTGTTTGCAGGCAAGCTTACTGTGACTGATGAAGGTGTATTTATATTAGCACATGTGACAAAAGGTCGTTGTTCATACCCCTAGTGAAGTTGAAAGAGATTTAAAAGTATCCAACATCAATTTTATACTTTTTGTTGTGTGATTTGTATTGTGCAATGAATAATGAGATACATATAATAAAATGACTCCTTTTATATGTCGATATAAAATGTAATTACTTAATAAGTCTGAAAATCTTCGTTTTATGATTGACACAAAACAAGGATCGGCATGTGTGGTCTGTGCTATGATAAAAAAAAAAATAATACAAAGTTCTAACATCAGTGTTGTATGTTAAAGTGGACAAGAAAAAGGCATAAAACAATGCTTGAATTGCGAACATTGTTTTTCAGGTTATCTTTTTAAGTATGCTAGTGTTTAAACAATGCACCCGGCTACCCTTATGCAAAGTTTGGAAATTTTTTTTCAACATCTAAAATTTGGAATTTATTTCATAAATTTAAACGACCTTTTGTCACATTTGTTGTCTTGCAGGCAAGCGTACTGTTACACACAATAAAGTAGTATTTATGTCAATATTTGTTTTGTTGTTTTGCAGGCAAGCGTACTGTTACACATAATAAAGTAGTATTTATGTCAATATTTGTTTTGTTGTTTTGCGGGCAAGCGCACTGTTACACATAATAAAGTAGTATTTATGTCAATATTTGTTTTGTTGTCTTGCAGGCAAGCGTACTGTTACACATAATAAAGTAGTATTTATGTCAATATTTGTTTTGTTGTTTTGCAGGAAAGCGTACTGTGACTGATGATGAAGGTGTATTTATATTAATATATATTTTGTTGTCTTGCAGGCAAGCGTACTAATACACATAATAAAGTAGTATTTATGTCAATATTTGTTTTGTTGTTTTGCAGGCAAGCGCACTGTGACTGATGATGAAGGTGTATTTATATTAATATATATTTTGTTGTCTTGCAGGCAAGCGCACTGTTACACATAATAAAGTAGTATTTATGTCAATATTTGTTTTGTTGTTTTGCAGGCAAGCGTACTGTGACTGATGATGAAGGTGTATTTATATTAATATATATTTTGTTGTCTTGCAGGCAAGCGCACTGTTACACATAATAAAGTAGTATTTATGTCAATATTTGTTTTGTTGTTTTGCAGGCAAGCGTACTGTTACACATAATAAAGTAGTATTTATGTCAATATTTGTTTTGTTGTTTTGCAGGCAAGCGCACTGTTACACATAATAATGTAGTATTTATGTCAATATTTGTTTTGTTGTCTTGCAGGCAAGCGCACTGTGACCGATGAGGAAGGTGAAGGGAGCAGCGAGGAGGACCAGTCACCACAGAAACGCCAACGTGTGGATGGATCAAACTGACCAGCGCTTCCCTCCCATTTATGACAGCAATAACTGCCATCCAGCCAACCAGTGCCGTTGCTGTTCAAATGAACGCAGCTATCAGTGGAATGAAAGGCGAAGACTGGACTCCAAAACTGTGCAGTGAGATATAAACTGTTCACGCTGGTGATGGAATAGGGTGCTTCAGCTTATACATTTTGCGCTTTGTTGTCATGTGTGTTGACTTTAAAAGTTGGTTTGAGTGTAACTTCTGTCATATGACTGGTGAACTCGCTATGGCGAGCTTGGTACCTTGTAATAATATTACATAATGCGCTAGTGCGTCAGACATGCTTTTCTGACAACCGAATCACGCATCATGCGATGCTTCTCTGAGGCCACCGCATATGTGCGGCGCTTGTGATTCATATGAAGTATTCTTCCCCCCCCCCCTCTCCCTTTTGGCCCCCTCTCCCCACTCCCAAAAGCTTTTGTTCAAGCTGAATATGTAAATAAGGCAGCACAAATTAACATAGAGGAGAAGAAATGTGGATGTATAGCGTCTATTTGCAACAAAGTTTTTACTAGGAAGAAAACATTTAATCCAGGCTGGGAGATTAAGCAGAGAAAGTTCCTTCACACAGAGATGGACAGCCATAATTATGTGTGATGTCCGTAGAGTAGAAAAGAAAAAGAATTGGAATGGATTTATTTTTTTTTCCAACAGAATATTTCAATTGTAGAGAGGGGAGAGATGTTCCTTTTTTCAGGGTCAGGTTATGAGGGGTGTATCAGTTCTCTCTTAGTTCAAGAGGACAAATTAATTTTTAAGAAATTAGGTTTGGGAGTGGAGTCTTGTTTACCTTCTTAGGGCCAGCTTTATGAGGGTGGTGTTTATTGCCTCTCCCTCTTGGTGGTTGAGCAGAGACAAGTTCCTTCACACAGAGGTTGACAGCGGTAATTATGTGTGATGTCTGGAGATGGAGGGGGGGGGGGGGGGATTTCATGATTTCAGTTGTACGGATATAAACCAATTCCTGGGAAGAAGAAACACGTTGGTGATGCAGAGTAAGGTTAGATGTCAACACAGGAAAAAAGCTTAAAATCTGTTTTTGGGTGTAACTGGCAGATTTTCAGGGGATTCTTTGATTCTTTTTTAGTGAGGTCCCTCAATTGTTTTCACCTAAAACAATCTGTATCAATGCATAAAATGCTCTTTTTACACCCTAGATGTGGGTGGGTTTTTTGCAAACAAAAAAAAATATTTTTTTAAACTGGCCTTCGATAAGCTATGTCTACTTTCTCTTTCCTGTTTCATTTCACAATTTTTGATATTACCTCCACTGCACTGTCAGCCAAGTGTCTGAAATGTTTTTTAATAGAATAAATTAAATATAGAAATACATTCCACTTATTTTACTATCATAAAGCGGCCACATCCAAAGGCTGCCGCAGAATAATATCAAATTTCTTTGACACAATAGCACTTCAGCATTTGAGCAGGATGTTATGGAATGAATTTTTTTTTTCCAAGTTTTCTATTTTCTACAAAATATTTTAAGTTGTAGAGAGGGGAGAGATGTTTCTTTT
The DNA here is from genome assembly GCA_036898135.1 of Oncomelania hupensis. Classification (NCBI taxonomy): domain Eukaryota; kingdom Metazoa; phylum Mollusca; class Gastropoda; order Littorinimorpha; family Pomatiopsidae; genus Oncomelania; species Oncomelania hupensis. Next base: position 7,633,327 of record CM072522.1, read on the forward strand.
TTTTTTTTTTAGGGCCAGTTTTATGTGGGGTGTGTCAGTGTTCACTTAGTTTGTATGTGTTAGTTGTATCGTGTACCGCTATAAGAAGGCAAATAAAAAATTAAAATGTAATCATAGGTTTGGGAAGGGGTTTTTGTTTACCGTCTTAGGGCCAGCTTTATGAGGGTGGTGTTTATTGCAGAAACAAGTTCCTTTATGCAGGAATGGACATATCTGAAGAGGGAAAACAAAAGTGTTCATGATATAAGTTGGACAGACACATTCAGCAAATAAGAATCGTGTTGATGATGTAGGGTAAGGGTTAGGTGACAACAACACAGGAAGAAAAAAGGCCTGAAATGGTGTTTGGGGTGTAGCTGGCTGATTTTGAGATTTTTTTTTTGGGGGGGGTAGGGGGGGGGGGGGGAAGGAAGAGGGCTTTTTTGGATTCCTTTTTAGTGAGGTCTCACAATTGTTTTCCTTTAAAACAATCTGTATCAAAGCAAAAAATAAGCTCTTTTTACACCTAGGTGTTGGTGTTTTTACTGCAAAATGCAATGTTGTTTTTCGTCCTGGCCTTTGATATGAATACTCGTACTTTCTCTGTCCTGTTTTATACTAAAATGGTCGTTATTACATCCCTACCCTGTCAGCCAAGTGTCTAAAATCTTTTTTAATAAAATAAATGAAATGTATGAATGAATGTCCACTTCATACACAATGCATAAAAACTGCCACATCCAAAGGCTGGTGCAAATAATAGCAAATTCCTATCTTGCATAATGTAAACAAAAATAATAAATATATAAAAATTGCGCTCCATAATTTTGTGCGATGTCTGTAGGGAAAAAGAAAACGTTTTCATGATCTAAATTGGACAATTGGCAGTGCACAGATAGACACATTCAGCGAAGAAGAATCACGTTGATAATGTACAGAAAGGGTTGGTTAGTGACACCAGTGACAACTAAAAGGTCTGATCGTTTTTGGGGTGTAGCTGGCTGATTTTGCGTTTGTGTGTGTTTTTTAATGGTTTTTTTGTTGTAGTTGGTTTATTTGCTTGTTCGATTTTTGTTTTTTTACTGAGGTCCCATAATTGTTTTTCCTAAAATAATTCTAGATGTGTGTGTGTTTTTATTGCAAAATGCAAGAAAACACTTGTTTTTTTTTCCAGGCCTATGCCTACTTTCTCGTTCCCGTTTCATACCAGAAGTGTAGAGCGGAGAGAGATGTTCCTTTTTTCAGGGCCCGTTTTATGATGGGGGTACCTATTATCTCTTAGTTCTAGTGTGTTAGTTGCTTTTTATACCGTAGAAGAAGGCACACTTATTTTTAAAAAATTAGTCATTGGTTTGGGAGAGGAGTCTTGTTTATCTACTTAGTGCCAGCTTTTTTTAGGGCAATGTTTATTGCCTCTGGGAAATTAAGCAGAGACAAGTTCCTTCACGCAGAGATGGACAGTCATAATTATGTGTGGTGCCTGTAGGAAAAAAAAAAGTTTTCATGATAGTTGGACAATTGACAGTGCAGGGATAAACATAGTCAGCGAAGAAGAAACACGTTGATGAGGTAGAGTAAGGTTAGGTGACGCCATAGAAAAAAAAGGCCTGGAATCTTGCTTGGGGTATACCTGGCAGATTTTCAGATTTTGGGGCTTCTTGGATTCCTTTTTTGTGAAGTCCCACAATTGTTTTCACCTGAAACAAACTGTATCAAGCACAAAAAGCTCTTTGTACCCCTAGATGTGGGTGTTTTTATTGCAAAATGCAAGAAAACGCATGTGGGGTTTTTCCTGGCCTTTTAAACATTGTGCCTACTTTCTCTTTCCCGTTTCATACCCACAATGTTTTTTTATTACTTCCCCTGCACTGTCAGTCATGTGTCCTGCCCTGACCCAGTGAGAGTTTGGTGGAAGGCTCAACCTTTTTTTAACCCAAGCAAGCTGAATGCATGTAAACTTCTTTATAAAGAAGGAGCTGCTATGATTTGCATTTTCTCAACGGTCAGGGTCGTTGTAGTTCATACTTTGTTTTATACACAGGTTGTTGTAGTTCATTGTTGTTGTATTCACAGATTGTTGGTAGTTAGTTTTCCCTTTTTGACTCACATGCATAGCAATGTGATTTTATGTACTAACACCCCACATTTTTTTCCCCCAGATTTGTTGAAATCTGTGCAAGATGAGTCCTAAATAGTCCCAAAAATGACGTTTAACAAAACAAAAACAAGTGTCATCCATCCATCTGTCTGTCCGTACGTCGTCCGTCTGTGCAAAACTTGCAAGTGGCTTAATATCTCTGCACATTTTTCAACTATCGCAACCAAATTTGGTAAGAAAAATTTAGTAAGAGGGCGAATATCCATGAGACCTTTTAAATGAACAGTGAATGAATTACTTCAAGTCAAGGTTACGGTCAGAGGGTCAACAAATGTTAGCCCCTTCTACCTTTCCCCCCCCCCCCCCCCCCCCCCCCCCCCCCCCCCCTCCTCCTCACTATGGGAATCCCGGGGGATCTTTTAGTGTAAATAGTTCCCCCCACTTTCTGAAAGTTTAGTGCTTTAAATTAAATTTATTATTTTCTACCAATCTTTATATTTTTGCCTTCGTGTTTCTTTTCTGTTGACTACAGTATGAACTCTTTTAATATGTCATTCACCTGTAGTTTTTCCATCAATCCCTTTTCTCTGTTTTTCTCAGCCTTTTCGACTCGCATGCATAGCAGTGTGAGTCTAGCAGTGTGAGTCTATGTACTCACCCAACAAACACAGTGTGAGTCTATGTACTCACCCAACAAACAAACAAAATCCAGATTTTGGCAAATCTGTGCGAGATGAATCCTAAATTGTCCCAAAATGACATTTTAAAAAAGGTTCATCCATCCGTCTGTCTATGCAAAAAGTGGCTAAGTACTCAGAACCTATTTCAACCATCACAACCAAACTAGGTAAGATGGTGTATACCCATCAGACCTCATAAATGATCAGTGAATGAATTATTTTACCTCAAAGTCAAGGTCACAGGGTCATCAAATGTTAGTCAAAAAAATTTCAATTTATAACGAACTTTCACTTTCTAGGTTATTAATATTGAATTTATGATTCTTTGACGTATGATAGATATCAATGAGACACACATACTATACACAGTTCGTCAACCTCACTCCAAGGTCAAGGTCACTGGAGCTGTCCAAAGCCGGTTACTATAGGTACTTTAAAGTGACCTTGACCCTAACTATGAGAGATACAAAGTCCAAAAACTTGTATTTAGAGATGATAGATTGATCTTTCATATTTGTTCAGTTTTTGCACTGATCTTGAAGGTCAAGGTCATTTTAGGTTTGTAAAAACATAAAAAAATAGGTCATTGTACAATGGAATAACACTCTTCAACATCTTCCTAGGGCACATCATGACAGATGCCCTTGCAGATCATGAAGGCACAGTCAGCATAGAGGGTAGAGCAATCTCCAACCTCCGTTTTGAGGATGACACTGATGGATTGGCTGGAGAGGAACATGAACAGCTGGTACAGAGGGTTGACACACATCTCCAGAGCCTATCCTATTCTATCTGTCCCGTAACCCGGAGGTCGTAGGGGCACCACAGATGATCGTTTAACCATCAGAGTTTCAGTTTCTTCACCACTGTAAGAAGGTCATCGTGTTGTCAAATGGCTTGTGTGATGGTCTGTCGGACTTCATCGTTAGTGATGTGTTGGGTATAGGAAATGCCCAGAAATCTTTTGTAGCACCTCATCTCCATGCTTTGTATTCTTCGTTGCAGATCTGCTGTGGGGGTCCATGCTTCGCAAGCATATAGGAAGATGGAGATGACAAGGGAGCGCAGCAGTCTTATTTTGGAATGTAGACTGATGGTCCTGTCTTTCCAAATGGGCTTCAACCTTGTCAGGGCAGCAGTTGTTTGTGTGATCCTGAAGAGGACTTCCTGTTCCGGACTCGTTGTCTGATACAATGGCTCCGAAATATTTGAAGCTATGCACTGTGTTGAGGGATTGGCCTTGGACTTTGATGTCCGTGTTGATGCCATTGGTGTTGTTGGTCATCATTTAGGTCTTCTCTGCGACCAGAGCCTATGGAATGGAAATACCAGCAGAGAAGACCAAAATGATGACCAACAAAACCAATGGCATCAACATGGACATCAAATGCCAAGGCCAATCCCTCAGCACTGTGCATAGCTTCAAATATTTAGGAGCCCTTGTATCAGACAATGGGTCCTGACAGGAAGTCCTCTCCAGAATCTCACAAACAACTGCTGCCATGACAAGATTGAAGCCCATTTGGAAAGACAGGACCATTAGTCTACATACCAAGGTTTGGCTGATGCGCCCCCTTGTCATCTCCGTCTTCCTATACGCTTGTGAAACATTGACCCTCACAGCAGATATGCAACGAAGAATACAAAGCATGGAGATGAGGTGCTACAAAAGATTTCTGGGCATTTCCAATACTCAGCACATCACCAACAACAAAGTCCGACAGACCATCACACAAGCCATTGGACAATTCGATGACATGCTCACAGTGATGAAGAGACTGAAGCTTTGATGGTATGGTCATATTACCAGAGCATCAGGCCTTGCAAAAACCATCCTGCAAGGCACTGTGCAAGGAGGCAGAAGAAGAGGGAGACAGAAAAAGGGGTGGGAGGACAACATTCGAGAATGGACTGGCTTGATACTGAGCAAAGCCATGAGGGTTGCTGAGAACAGAGAACTATGGAGTACGCTGGTTAAACGATCATCTGTGTTGCACCAAACGACCTTTGAGTTATGGGATAGGATAGGACAATGTAATGGCTGTTTACTCCATAGTATGCAACAACATTGGGTTATTTGATCAAACTTGCATGAGAGGTCACGTGATCAATCAAAGTCATCTCAAGGTCACTGAAGGTGTCATGAAGGGTCATCCCAAGGACACCGTTTTGTTTTGGGGGTCATAATACAACTTTTGCTGTTGTTTATTTAATAGTATATGAGTGTATTTGGAGCCTGATGTCAAGGTCATCTCAAGGTCAAGAGCATAGAAAGCTCAAAGTCGGTATTTGCATTTTAATGCTACCTTTTATTTAGTATTTTCTGGAAACACTCATTTTCAAATTAAATATTGCCAGTTCCATAAGGAGCATGTGAGGCATATGGGCTTTGCCCTTCTAGTTATGTGTTGTGTTGGCCTGGTGGTGTGGTGGCTAGATAGTGATGGAAAGATCTTTGGGTCTCGCAGGTGTTATTTGCAGATTCTGCCTTTTTTATGTATGTATTTTGAGTCTTATCAATATTTTTCATATATTTTTTAAAGCTTTTTTTGTAATCTGGGGGTGATAAATTAAGTGGAAGGGCTGACACCCTCAGCATTACTTAGCTTTATTTACCTTAGGATGTGGTAGGATAATCATAGTATCATGAATTTGTATGTGTGTTTTTGGTGGATCCTATAGGAGTTTGTGATAATATAAGAGATAGACCTGTTTGGTATGAGTGAGGTCCAGCTATGACTGCTAAAGGTTCACTGAACCATATAAACCACAAATCAAATCAAACAAATATTAGTTTTTAAAAAACCTAAAATTTTTCACAAAATTTCACTTGTGTCGTAAGTTATTAATATTGAACTTATGATTATTTGATGCATGATATATATCAATGAGACACACATACTTTGCAAATTTGGTCAACCTCATTCCAAGGTCAGGGTCACTAGAGCTGTTCAAAGTCGGTTTGTATAGTTCGTTGAGTCCAAAATTATATTTAGAGATGATGTGTTCAAAGTCAGTTCGTGTAGATACTTTGAAGTGACCTTGACCCTAAACTATGAGTCCAAACTTATATTTTTCTGTTAAATATTGCAAGTTCCATAAGGAGCTTGTGAGTCATATGGGCTTTGCCCTTCTAGTTTATATTATATATATGCACATGCATACAGGTTTTACTCTGCACCTTAAAAAAGTGGTTGAACCGATTTTAATGATTTTTTTTTGCATCTGGATCTGGATCCCGATCTTGACGTTGATCGGCGGTTCAGCCACAGTAGCCAATAACGGGTTGGAGGGGTTTGCAGTCTGCCAACCGTTTGCGAGAATGCGCTGGCAGACTTTCAGAAATATTGTTGCAGATAGTTCAGATAGTGGCCCCTCATTCTGCGTTTTCATTTTGCTTCGTTACGATAAAGCTGAGTTTTTTCAACTACGTGTGCTAGTGTCAGGAATGACATAGTCATTTAGTAACGACCTACAACAGCAAGTATATCAACTTACTGATTGTGGCTGCACAACCCCAAAAGAAGAAGACATTTGATTGGCTCGCCATGTTGCTTTTAAATTTGTTGTTGGTTCGCCTGTTGCAAGTTTGAAAAGAAAATAAAGTTGTAAAAAATACATATCGTAGTATTGTGTTGAAGGTTCCCCTCCCAAATTATATTGTTGAAGTTGATTATGGTACATTCATGCCAGTACTGATGCCTCAACTAGATGTTGAATATAAGTAAAATGTAACAAACCAAAAAAGAATAATCACGGTCTCAATTAACAAACAGCAGGAAAACATTTTTATATAATTTTTTTATTTTCTTTTATTTTCTTTTTTAAAAGTAATACTAATAATGGTAATAATAATGATACATTTATTATTTGTATTTTCTGATCTTTAAATTAAGAAAAGAATGGAAGAGAAGGGGAAAAGCTGTCATTTGTTGTTGATACAGACATACGTTAAATGCATACATTTCCAGAGACTGATAAAAACAAGTTGGGGAAAATGAAATCTTTAATAGAATAAATGAAATGTATGAATGAATATCCACTTATTACATAATGCATAAAAACTGCCAAATTCAAAGGCTGGCACCAAACAATATGAAATACTGACATAATACTGAAGAACAAAAAATTGCGCTACCACATTTGAGCTGGATATAATGAGATGGATGTTTTTTAAAAGTTTTTTTGTTTTTTTCCAGCAAAATATTTCAGTCATAGAGAAGGGAGAGATTTTGTTTCAGGGCCAGTTTTATAAGGGGGGGGGGGGGGGGGGTATCTATTCTGTCTTAGTTCATGTGTCTTAGTTGTATTAGAAAGCAAATAATAAAATAAAATTCAGTCATAGGTTTAGGAGTGGAGGCTTTTTTTTAAAAAATCTTCTCAGGGCTAGCTTTATGAGGGTAGTGTTTATTGCCTCTCCCTCAATGCAAAGATATTGGCTGCTCATCATTATACCTTGTCTGATTCTGATTACTTATAGATAAAGGTTTATGGACAGTATGCAATATCTTAAATAAATAAATGGTGTTGGCTAACTGCTGTGAAGCAAATAACAAAACTAAAAATAGTCAACAGCAAACTAACTTTAATACATAGCTAAAATATCTGACTAAATAAAACAGCCATGTAATACAACAAATTCATTTTACTACTACTACTAAAACAACAAATTCATTATACTGCTACTAATAAATCAAATTCATTATACTACTACTAATCATCAGCAGCAGCATCACTACCACAACATTACTAAAATCACAATAACAATCACCATCTTCTTCACAACCACCTTTAACCAAGAAATTCATTAACACCAACATTACAATCACAATTGTTTGCAATGTCGCCTGTAATAAAACTGGCTGCTGCTGCTGATGATATTGATGATGAGAATGATGATATTGATGATGATTGTGATCTGATTATGATGATGTTAATAATGTTAATCATCATTGTTACTACCCAACAAATTCATTACCATCATAATAATTGATGATAATGTCAACAGCAACAGTCGATATAATCATGAAGAAGATGATGATAGTGAACGACAGTGATAAGAAATTAATGTTACTCTCGCTGCAGAACCCCTTGGGGTCATGAGCAATCTTGCCACTGTAGATTGTTCAAACCTATAAAGGGAACAGTGAAAGCCACAGTTGAAAACCTGTCTTTCCTTTATAGGCAAGACAGATTCACTGCGGCAACAGTACCCCCGTTGGAGTACCGGGGGTTTTCAGTATAAATAGTATCCCCACTTTATGGAAATTTAGTGCTTTAAATTCCCACTGTCGCTGTCTTCCTCATTTACTCTTTCCTATTCCTGCTCTGTCCTTCACTCTGCTATACTATCTTCTTCTTCGCTAGATCAATGACCTACCTTTTTTCTTGAAAACTCTTCCTGGACAAGACTCCTTGTTTGTGTATGAGGTCTGTTGGATCAGCTTGGGAGTGTTGGACGCTTTCTGCCGGGTGGTCACTATAGGGCTTCCTATGATTGTACTATTTAGCACTATATGCATTTTATATGTATGTGTTTCATTGATGATTTATAATGATGTTTGTATTCTATTTTGTTTTTGTAACCGGGGTGTTCGCGTAGTTGAGGTCAACCCTCAGCCGTCCCCCGCGTGGGATGTCTTTATTGTAAAGTGACTGGCCGGTGGAGGGCATTCAATTTTCCCACTGGGGTTGTTTCAGCAGATCTTTTATGCGGATCGGGGGTTGTCCGGTCCTGATTTGGCTCGGAAGAGTCCGCTGGACCTAAATCAACAATAAATCAATCAATCAATCTCGCTGCAGAGCAACAAATTGATAATAACCATTGATGATATCAACAGTAACAGTCAAGATAATGATGAAGGTGATGACAACAAGTAAGTGTTGTGGCAGAGTGGTCTAAGGCAGGACTAAATTTTCCCTTGTCCGCATGCTACAAACCAATGGTGCCTGACAGGTGTGGGATTGATCCATGTCAGCATGCTACAAACCAATGGTGCCTGACAGGTGTGGGATTGATCCATGTCTGCATGCTACAAACCAATGGTGCCTGACAGGTGTGGGATTGATCCATGTCAGCATGCTACAAACCAATGGTGCCTGACTGGTGTGGGATTGAACCATGTCCGCATGCTACAAACCAATGGTGCCTGACAGGTGTGGGATTGATCCATGTCTGCATGCTACAAACCAATGGTGCCTGACAGGTGTGGGATTGATCCATGTCCGCATGCTACAAACCAATGGTGCCTGACAGGTGTGGGATTGATCCATGTCCGCATGCTACAAACCAATGGTGCCTGACAGGTGTGGGATTGATACATGTCCGCATGCTACAAACAATGGTGCCTGACAGGTGTGGGATTGATCCATGTCCGCATGCTACAAACCAATGGTGCCTGACAGGTGTGGGATTGATCCATGTCCGCATGCTACAAACCAATGGTGCCTGACAGGTGTAGGATTGATCCATGTCCGCATGCTACAAACCAATGGTGCCTGACAGGTGTGGGATTGATCCAGCATCCGGGAGTTACATTTCTCCAAATATTATTTACTTTCCAGTCAGGCAACGTCTCAGGGGTTTTCTCTGGTTTTGCTCCCCCAGGAAAATTTCAAAATCACAATAATAGGTAGGTTGGGTTTGGGCACATCACAAGCTGCAACTACGCCTTCCCCAGGGGAGGCGGCCCACAATTTCACGATTAAAGAGGGACAATAAAGTATCAAAAATCAAATTTTAACAAATCAATGATAATAAAATTAATGTTACTCTTATCGCTAAGTAGCAAATTGATCATAATAACTGATGGTCATGCCAACAGCAACAGCGACATAATCATAAATATGATGAAGATGATGATGACAGCGATGATGACAAAATTGAAGTTACTTTCATTGCAAAGTAACAAATATCACAGTAGGTTAACCCTTTAAATGCCGTAGATGCCAATGATGACATAAGACAAGTCTGTTTAACGATGTCGTTCACACAGCTTGGATGAAACTTCATGGATTAGGTGTATAGTTGGTCACGGATTCGCCTAAAGTGAGTCACGTGCCATGCTGGCTGCCAATAGATGATGATCCCAGTTATGATTTTAATGGAGTACAAGAGAAGGTCTAATCAGAATATAGAATACAGAATGTCTTCAGGCAAATGACAACAGTATACATTGCATATGGAAACTGATCCAATGTTGGTAAACAATCACACATCCATACCCCAGGCAAACGTCATCATGACTAATGTCCTTAAACAGTCCAAAGTTGGCGTCTGCTTCAGCAAGGCTCAGATGCTCGGTATGTCCAACTGTAGTTTTCTCACAAACCATAATTATATTTGTAGGATTGTTCTTTCCATGCATTGGAATCGCCCCAACGACACAGTCATGAGCTCAACATCTATCTAGAGCTACAACACTGCTATAGCAGCTGCCAGAAACTACTAAAAACTGTGCAGCATCGCACCCACATCATTGCGTCTGTGCCAGTGTATGGATGTTAGCAACATACCAATCCAGATCCAGAGGTCCAGGATGTGCACGCCCTCGCCCAGTGTCAATGTCATGTGCAGCAGGATTGTGGCTTGTCCTTTGGTTCCACTCTCTCATATCATATGTTATGGAAATACCTCTCTGCAATGATAGTGATCTACAGGGTTCGCAATAACCTGTCATTTCTAGTAGTTTCACATAGGAGATTACCGGATTTTTTTTCTTCTGCTGGTAGAAAGGGCCCAGCACTTTTCTGACTGTACCGCGGTTGTGTGTAGAGGCTTAACAAAATTTTTAAAAAGGAATGCCTTGTGCTAAATCGTAACCTACTATGCCTGTGGCCCACTTCTAACCACAGGCTCAGATTTCTAAATTTTGTAAGGAAGTGATACTATCACAAGAAAGATATCCTAACAATATGATGCAGAATGTAAGATGTTTAATTCATTTTCATGTCCTGTCACCTCAGCTAGCAGGACTAGAAAAGCTTATAGCTGTACAGGGAGTCTTTACCTCAGCACAGATTTTGACATGAGTTCTTTTTACTAAGTATCAAGTGTACAACGATAGACTAATTCTAAAATATTCAAGTGAGCACCTTGTAACAATATTTTTTTATAAATAATAATAATATTAATAATATTGATGATGATGATGATGATGATGATGATGATGATGATGATGATGATGATGATGATGATGATATAAGTGTGCTCATAAATGCACGTCCATCTAGGGGACAAAAGTCTGATAGCCAACAATTTGTCATCATTACTATACTATACTATACTATACTATACTATACTATACTATACTATACTATACTATACTATACTATACTATACTATACTATTCTATACTATAATAATAATAATAATAACGGATTTTTATATAGCGGGTACTCCAGCCTATGAACAGACTCACCACGCTTTACATAGTCATTACATAAAAAATACCTGCACTCGATCAAACATCACTTTTGCTACGATACACCAAAAGACAGAGCAGTAAAGGTAAAAACTATTTACAACTATGTACACAAATGACAAAAAAGACAGAAATAGATTATTTACAACTATGTACATAAATAACAAAAAAGACAGAATTAGAATAGCAAAAACCTATTCACAGCTATTTATATGCCCGGTTAGACCCAGGAAGAAAAACAGTATAAATATTTACAGCCGTGTATACACTTGATTGATTGATTGATTGTTGCTTTAGGTCCAGCGGACTCTTCCGAGCCAAATCAGGACCGGACAACCCCCGATCCACATAAAAGATCTGCTGAAACAACCCTAGTGGGAAAATTGAATGCCCTCCACCGGCCAGTCACTTTACAATAAAGACATCCCGCGCAGGGGACGGCTGAGGCTTTACCCCAACTACTCGACCCCCCGGTTACAAAAACAAAATAGAATACAAACATCATTATAAATTATCAACAAAACACATACATATAAAATGCCTACATTGCTAAATAAGAACATCATAGGAAGCCCTAGTGACCACCCAGCAGAAAGCGTCCAACACTCCGAAGCTGATCCAACAGACCTCATACACAAACAAGGAGTCTTGTCCAGGAAGAGTTTTCAAGAAAAAAGGTAGGTCATTGATCTAGCGAAGAAGAGCAAATGAGGAAGACAGCGACAGTGGGAATTTAAAGCACTAAATTTCCAGAAAGTGGGGATGCTATTTATACTGAAACCCCCGGCACTCCAACGTGGGTACTGTTGCCGCAGTGAATCGGTCTTGCCTATAAAGGAAAGACAGGTTTTCAACTGGGGCTTTCACTTTTCCCTTTATAGGTTAGAACAATCTACAGTGGCAAGATTGCTCATGACCCCAAGGGGTAGGGTATACACTTGAGGATCACACAGAGACAAAAGAGGAGAGAATGGCAGCGGGATACAAATCAGTCTGAATAATGCAGTTTGAAGAGGTGGGTTTTGAGGGTCTTTTTGAATGCTTGTGTTGATTGTATGTTGCGGATATGGGAGGGAAGGGAATTCCACAATACTGTACTGTACTATACTATACTATACTATACTATACTATGATGATGATGATAATAATAATTTTATAATAATAAAAAGTTTATAATAATAATAATAACATAGATACTTTTCTGTGATAATAATAAGAAGCATAATAAATTATAGTTCTATATCTTTATAATAAAATAATAATCCGCATAAAATATTCTATCATCATCATCATCATCATCAAACGCGTACTATATAATATCATAAATTATGATGATTGAAGAGGTGGTGGTGTAGATACAACCATTTGAAAGAATAAGAAGATAAAGAATTCATACACAAATGAATTTTTTTTTAAAGTTTTGGATGAGATTCGAACTCCTGACAGAACCGACCAAATTCAATGGACAAACTACTGTGAATGAGTAAGCAAAGACAGAAGATAACTCAGATGCAGGTAAGAATTTTGTACAAAAGTCAGCAAACAATAATGAACTAATTAATAAATGAATCAATGTTATTCAAGCAATAAGTCAACCCTAGTAAGTATATATTCCATAAATCAATTCTTCAGTCAATGCTACACAATAAACCAATCCACGCTATTCAATAAATCGGTCAAACTCACTGGCAGATCAGAATATTGTTGCAGCACATCTTGCAGCAGAGAATTGAATGTTTCATGGACATTTTGACCAGTAGCAGCGCTAGTTTCAAAGTACTTCAATCTTAGACGATAGCTTTCCTGTACAAAATTTTAAGCAATCAATCAATCCATTGCCACTATTTTTTGTTCACTAGAGCCAATAAATAATATAATAATTAATAATATCTAAAAAAAAAAGAAAAAAAAATTAGACCTACATTTTTCTTAGGTAAAATTTAAAGTCCACGTATATTGGGTGTGCTTGTGAACTCTATATACGCTGTATCCTTGTGGCACACAGTACAAGTTTTTACAAATATGCATTATTTTTGCTTAGTTTTTGCAAATTTAAAGCAAAAATATTAACCAATGTATCCAAATTCTATTCAAGAATTGTTTTGAAATATTTCTTGTGAATTCAATTCAGTAGTAGGCTACAAGTAATTTTGTATGCTTTTAGTCACTATAAAAGAAATTCGAAATGAAATAATTGATGCCGGAATTCCCATGAGCCATCGCGGTATCTTTTAAACTTGGAACATCAACAGAAAAGATTGGTTTAGTATAACGTGCACGTCTCCTTCCATTGTTGAATGCTCAGTGCGCGATAAGGAGAAATGAAAAGCATGGATATAATGTAATCAATTAATAAATCAATCAATCATCAATTGCCTTTATATATTCCTGTATTTCCCTTCCGAAGTAGAAATTTAACAATAACATCTATTGACAGTGTCCAGGATTGGATGAATAGCAACAGGTTGATGCTTAACCCTGACAAGACCAAGGTTAATATACCTGGTGGGAGCAGAAAATGAAAATGAGCGTTCACCAAAGGATTTGTTCACTCATGGAAAGCAGAGATTTTGGGCAGAAGAAGATCGAAGGGTTCTATAGAGGGCATGTAGGAATTTACCATGATTTTGAGATAAGAAGGGCCGGATAAAGAGAAAGCATTGAAGCAGAGGCAAGCAATTTTGAACTCAATGCTTTGTTCGATGGGAAGCCAGTGTAGGGATTTAAGATTAGGAGTTATATGGGCAGATCTTAGAATGCGAAGAATGAGACGAGCGGCATTATTTTTAAGTCTTTGCAATAGATAGTCCGGGCAACCACAGAAGAGAGAGTTACAATAGTCAAGCCGTGAGAGAATGAAAGCTGAGACAAGAGTTTGAGTGGCTTTGGCAGACAGAAAGTGACGGATGCTGTTGATTCGATGGAGTTCAAAATTTAGGTTTCAGATTAGAGTTTAAATGTGAGTTTGCATCGTCAGGTGAGAGTCCAAAATCACGCCCAAGTTTTTGACAGAATCAGAAAACTGTACAACAGAGTTACCAAAACAAAGGAAGATGGAAGCTGAGATGTTGTTATGCGAGGAGATGAAATAATTATGGCTTCTGTCTTTTCGTCATTAAGTTTCAATTTGTTGAACGTCATCCAGGACTTGACATCACAGATGCACTCTTGCATCGAATTTATTGTAATGCCAAGATCCTATGGGTCAGAAGGTTTATGAAGTTGTGTATCGTCCGCAAAGGAATGATGATTGACAGAGTGAGAATCGATGATGTCAGAAAGAGGGGATGTGTAGTGAACAAAGAGGACGGGACCCAAAACCGATCCTTACGGCACGCCACAGAGGATCGTAGCAGGATCAGAGCGGTCATTATCAACGTAAACAGTTTGTTTTCTGTAAGTGATGTAAGTGAGCCAATCAAGAACTGTGCCACGAAGGCCAAAAGTGTGTTGCAGACGTTCAATGAGAACGGTGTGATCTACGGTGTCAAATGCTGACGAAAGGTCTAACAGAGCAAGAACAAAGAGTTTGCCTTTGCCTCTAGGTTACAGAACGTCTATTGTCCGCTGACAGGCGTTGCAATCAAAACTCTAAACTATTACTTCTACAGAAAGAGGCGGCAGCATAAACCAAGACGAAGAAGAAAAAGTAGAAGAATCACGGTGGTCTAATGGTAGTGCTTCGGCTTGTGGATCTGAAGGTCCCGGGTTCGAGCCCCGTCCGGGCCATTGTGCTGTGTCCTTGGGAAAGACACTTTACTCCCGTTTCCTACTCCTTCGGATGAGAGTATAAACCGAGGTCTAGTCTGTGTCGCATGCACTCCATCATAACGGACTTTAAAGATCCTGACGCTCATGTCCTAGAACAAGAATATACCAAATGCAGCATTTGGCTGCAGAGTCCTCAATAAGCTGAGGGTGGCAGCCCCCAACAAAAGAAGAAGAAGAAGTCTAGATGTTAATTGTTTCTACAGACTGCTAAAGCCTACCGAGATGGACAGGCAGCACTACTTAGCGTGTTTTCTGCGAGAGTTATCTCTCTTAGCTAACGGATGATTAAATCCTATTGTCACGCCCAACACAATTTCCGCACAGAGCATACATTGTTTGGGAACACCAGTCACAAACATAGAGTGGTAGTCTAATGCAAAAAGAAGAACAAGAGTTTAGTAAACAAACAATACTGGGCCAGGAAGTCTAGATGCTAATTCTTTCCAGAGGCCCATGCATGTACCGAAATCGGAAATGGGACAGAAAGCGGTCTTGCGAAATACCGAAACCGGGTGAAACCGGGTCTAAATACCGAAACCGGGTGAAACCGACTTTCCGAAATTAAATAAAATCGAGTCTTGTGCATTTAGCAGATACCTCATTCTTTTGCGATTACGTCACTGGCTACAAACATAAAAACAAACAGACACACCAAATGCAGACGAACATAAGGGGCCTGTAAAAAAGGGTTTACTCTAAAAAGAGAGAGACTTGTGAATCTAGAATCCAAAATGTAATTTCTATTGACTAGATACAACATCCTTTTTTTAAAAGAATGTTCATTATTATTATTATTATTTAACATAAAAACAGACACACCGAATACAAACAAACAAAAGGGGCCTTTAAGAAAGGTTTACTCTATTTAAAAAATATAAATAACAAAAAATTAAAAAGAAAGAAAGAGAGAGAGATGGGTAACCACAGCACAAGTAAATTATACAAAGTCTTTATTACTGCACGTGTATCAATACAAGTAAATCAGAAAGTAAATAAGTACAAGTGATAGTAATACATAAGCCTATATACAGTAATGTTAAATAGTTTAAATAGTTTAACCGAAAACGTAATCATATGTATGTGAAGTAGCTCTACAAAATTGGATTTCCGAGCTCTTTCTCACTGATTTTATTAGTTTGTATTTGTCGTGAGTAATAATGGAGTGGGAGAGGGTTAACTTTAGCCGCCCAGTTCCGTGAAAAGCGTCTTCGCTGCTTCCTCAAAACTCCGAAGCCAGTGGATGGTCGGTTGATCTCTGCGTTAAATTTTGAAACTACAGTTGTCCGACCGCAAAACCAAGGTAAAAAACTGGGACAAAGAAAGAGAAAGCGGGCAGAAAAAACAACTAAACACATACTATGAAAAGAAGAAATAGTATATGTTCTCACGGAGTACTAACTTAGTACATCACCCCTCGCCTCTGAGTGAGAGAGAGTGAGAGAGAGAGAGAGAGAGAGAGAGAGAGAGAGAGAGAGAGAGAGAGAGAGAGAGATTCTGGTTATTATATTGCTATTTTAATGCTATCTTTTTTGCTAAATTATGTAACATTTAACATGTGTATTTATCATGTGATGCTTTGATTGCTTTACTTATATTACTCATGTATTGCTTCTGCAGTGAAAAGAGAGAGAGAGAGAGAGAGAGAGAGAGAGAGAGAGAGAGAGAGAGAGAGAGAGAGAGAGAGAGATTCAGATTCAGATGTTTTATTGAAAAAAGGCCATTGGTCCATTTCAACATATAAAATAGCATCAAAATAGCAACAAAAAAATCGTTTGAAATTATCAACTACATGAACGAAATACCGACATGGACAGATGATCGATTATATTCAAGGACAAAGGTAAAAACAGACGTAACGCGTGATGACATACAAATGGGCGACTCACACGGACATGCATAATGCTGTACCATTTACATTACCGCACACAATGACAACGAATAATAATGCTATTACTACAGAATGTACCCCTCTCTCCAACTCCCACATATAATGCACAGATTACTTTCTCTATCGCACCATATATGAAGGCACTATACAAACACTTGAAAATTGAAAATAGCCAACCACATCACAACAAAACTCATCTCATACGCACATTCGCACATGGAGGACATATGTACACATACAAACATACACACATACATACACATATATACATACACACACATATATACACACATATATAGGCTTACACACATATATATATATATATATATATATATATATATATATATATATATATATATATATATATATATATATATATATATATACACACACATACATATACATACATATATATATATATACATATATATATATACATATATATACATATATATACACACACATATACATATACACACATATATATATATATCATATATATAAACACACCAATGAACACCATTTATGCACAGAGGCGAGAGAGGCCTTCCTAACAGTTAACAACACGACAAAATAGTAACAGCATGTGCATAGACATATATGAAAATGTAGATAACATTTTAATGCACACACACACACACACACACACACACACACACACACACACACACACAAAAGGCGTACATCATCTACTTCTATATTAGAATTCATCACTGTCCTTTGGCGTCATCATCATCGTTATTATCGCATAAACTCTCAACTCACTCACACTCTCTCTCTCTCTCTCTCTCTCTCTCTCTCTCTCTCTCACTCTCTCTCTCTCTCTCTCTCTCTCTCTCTCTCTCTCTCTCTCTGTAAGGTTCTTCGGTCCTTGAAGATTATCGCACACATTAACACATATGCTATACACATATACGCATGCTCACATACGCGACTTCTTAATTTTCTTCTCAGATACAATTAGGTGGTGGGGAAAGGGTGCGGGACTATGGGATATGGGTTCAGGAAATCAAATCAAACAGCCTCTTGATCATGCCGTTGGAAACATTTGAACAAAAACCATGATAATTGTCTTAATTTGTTGGCATTTGTAGTTGACATTGTACATGCAAACTGCCAACTATGGTTATGCTGTTGTACATTTCGAAGAAAGTTCGGTCGTAGCTGTTCATAGCCTGGACAACTATACAACATGTGAACCTCATCATCTACAGCATCTGGACAGAACGGACAGCTGTTGTCTACAAGCTGACCAGGTTTCAGGTATCTGTTTTTGTGGACTCTAAGGTTGCTTATGCCTAATCTAAACCTGATTAAAGCATCCTTAAAGCTTTTTATCCAGATACAGTCAAGGTAAGTCTCGAGGGAAGCACTGTGCTTAAAAGCTGTATACACATCATATCTCTGGCTTGAGCTTAAAGCGCTGTTCCACTCCTGCCTATACATGTCAACGAGTCTCTGTTTGAATAACAACATAAAGTTTTTAACATTGCCTACACCCTGATTTGTCCATACATGTCCGAAGCCGGACTGGAACAGAAGCGTCTTCATTTTGGTCACCCAGTTGACTTTACCGCTCTGGTCTAATGTCATGAGCATTTCATAGGCCTGTCTAGGGAGCCTACCGATGTCCATCCCAATCAGTCTAAACCAGAACTTCACTGCCCTAACATTGTGCATAATTGCCAGAGGGTATCGACCTAGCTCGCCGTACACGAGTTTATTTGGTGTTCTAGTTGCGACGTTCAACACTCTTTTGCAGGCAAGCAAGTGAATTTTTTCAGTTGGATCCTTTTCGAAGTCAACTAGGGGTCCCCATACTTCAGATGCATATGAAATGACAGGCTGGACCATTGAGTCAAAGATTTTGAAGAATGTCCGGGTTGCCATTTGCTGCATGCGATTATGCGCTTTCAAAATATCAAACACAGCTTTTCTACCTTTGGACGCGAGATACCTGGCTGCCTCAATGCTACTCATGGTAGTGGTGAACTTGTAACCTAGATATACGTAGTTGTTGACCACCTCTAGCATTTGACCACCAACAGACCATTTCTCGTACCTACTTAAGTATCCCCCATGTCTGAAAACCATTATTTTACTTTTGTCACTGTTTATGATGAGATCAAGATCCCGACACATGCCGAAGAGGAGATTAAGCTGATTCTGTAAGCCAGTAGGTGAACACGCCAACAGAGCTATATCGTCCGCGAACAATAATATTAGCAGTTCTAGCAGCCCTGGCACTAACTGTACACCGTGTCTACCATGGATCGAAATCCTTGCTGCTACCTCATTTATGATGACTGAGAACAAGGTGGGGCTGAGGACACAGCCTTGTCTTAGTCCTTTGGGGCAATCAAACATCTAAGAGAGAGAGAGAGAGAGAGAGAGAGAGAGAGAGAGAGAGAGAGAGAGAGAGAGAGAGAGATTGTTTTTATTATTAAAGCAATTTTAATGCTACCTTTTGTGTTAAACTATTTAACATTTAACTGTTGTTGTTTTACCCCTTTTTTATATCACTATTTTGATTTAAGAGTATTTTAAAATAATAAATTAAAAGTAATATGATTATGGGGTTTGGCAAAATGTAGGTTTATCACGTGAAACTTTTATTGCTTTTTGCATATCACTCATTTAATGCTTCTGCAGTGGAAAAATAAGAGAGGTTCTTGTTATTATATCGCTATTTTAATGCAATCTTTTATCTTAAACTATTTAACATTTAACTGTTCTTTTTACCTGGGGCATACCGATGTGTTTTTATAACTATTTTGATTCAAGAGTATTTTTAAAATAATAAATTAATAGTAATATGCTTGTGGGGTTTGATAAAATGTATATATAGATTGTTGTTATTATATATCGCAATTTTAAATAATGCAACCTTTTTGGGGGGGTAAACTATTTAACATTAATATATATATTAATATTACTTGTATTTATTTATTTCTGATTTACTTGATAAACCCTTTTTTACAGGCCCCTTATGTTCGTCTGTATTTGGTGTGTATGTTTGTTTTTATGTTTGTAGTCATTGACGTAATCACAAAAGAATGTGGTATCTGGTAAATGCACAAGACTCGATTTTATTTAATTTCGGAAAGTCGGTTTCACCCGGTTTCGGTAAATAGAACTCGGTTTCACCCGGTTTCGGTATTTAGACCCGGTTTCACCCGGTTTCGGTATTTCGCAAGACCGGTCGTTATTTTCTCCGAAATCCCCCGAAATCCTCCGAAATCCCCCGAAATCTACCGAAATCCCCCGAAATCTACCGAAATCCTCCGAAATCTACCGAAATCCCCCCGAAATCTACCGAAATCCCCCGAATATTTTCTCCGAAATCCCCCGAAATCTACCGAAATCCCCCGAAATCCCCCCCGAAATCCACCGATTTTTTCTCCGAAATCCCCCGTTATTTATTGCATTATTATTATGATGCAGAGGCGGATCAGTTCATATTGTGCGTGTGTCTGTGTGTGTGGGAAAGGGGGGTTCGAATTTTGACAAGTCCTTATTAATGGAAAAATCCCTTCTTCTAGGGGATTTTGAAAACGTATATTAAAATCTGTGCAATCTGGTGCATTTTGGAGAGAAACGTAAGTAGCAGTTTAACCACATAAAAATTTTTGCTTTTTTGTGTGCATCTCCTTTTTTTTTCATTATTTATTTTTTAAGGTTTAAAAGTATGCAAAACATATTCAACAAAACATATACCTCTCCTCTTCCTTTCTTTTACTTTTTTTTTCTTCACTTCAGCCCCTCTTTGAGTCTTTCTTGTAACTAGCGCTTTGTTAGACTTGGTCACTGAACATCGCTCTCTCCCGACTCGTTCCTGGAGGTCAGTAGGCTATCTTTCCGTCACTTCCCTATGTACCTTTTTTCCTCTCTCTTTATTGTGTGTGTGAGAGAGAGAGAGAGAGAGAGAGAGAGAGAGAGAGAGAGAGAGAGAGAGAGAGAGAGAGAGAGAGAGAGAGAGAGAGAGAGAGAGAGAGAGAGAGAGAGATCTGGTTTGGAAGTGTATGACGCTTTCATTTTTTTTTTCTTGAGTGTTTTTTTTTCTTTCCCTTTTTTTTGCTTTTTATGTGCGAGATACACATGAGCATTGTGACAAAAGGTCGTTTTTATTTTTCCAATAAATGCCACATTTAAGATATTGGAAAAAAAAACTGTCCAAAATGCGTATTGGTTGCCTGATGCATCAGTTACAGTGCATCACTATAAAAAAAAAGTTTGAAACATGACAGTTAAAAGACAGGCATAGTTTTATGCTTGTTAATGTGGGAGTCACACTGGACATACATTACAATATGATTCAGTTATCAAATGCACTTTGCAGTAAACCATTATAGTATAATTGCCTTTATAGTTAGTTAATCTACTATTCTAGTGTAAGGAATTGACTTACATAAAAGTCTGTTCAACTTTCGATTCTAGTGAAAATTGATTTACGTCATTATAGTACTGCATGATGACGCACATTTCGCCATTCCCGGTATTCGTTATAATGATCTGAAGAAAATGGGTGTGTGAATGTAGTGCTGTGTGTTTCTTAATGTAAAAGTCGTGTCCAGCCCTCTTTGGAGGGTTTTTATGTGGATGTAATCAGGGGACAATAATGCGGTAAATCAATCAACATTGGGAAGCTGATCGTCATCATCGTGCCATAGCCATAGGACTGCCATCTTCATTGAACATCGACTATGCCATTAAAACAAGATCATCTGCCCATCTATAAAAAAAATATATATATATATATATATATATATTATTTATCATCCTGACAATTTATAATGTGATTAATTCTAGTTCAACGTCGTCTTTGTGAGGAATAAATGAGTGTGAATGAAAGTATTCAATCAAAAACAAAAGTCTTCTTTTATTTTATCATTCCAGTTTATTTATTATTATGAAATAGAATTTTAATGAACGCTGCTTCGTTACATCTAAATTCAAACGAATTTTTGTGTGAAGGGTATTGACAATTTTAATAAAATATAGGTATGTCCACTGTGACAACCAACACTAATTCTCACCACTCCATTTATTCTGTATCAAAACTAAAGGTAATGAGCAGGTTCAATCTAATTATTTTGTTTACAGCCATTTAGGTGATCCAATCTCAACAAAAAGAAACATTCTAAAATTATTGCATAAATAAAAAACATATTATTTGATGATGGTTGTCACAAGAACTGGAAGGACATATATCTCATCCAAGATAAAAAAAAAAACACATCATTACAGAACATTATAATATTAGTAATAAGCAGTTTACTTTTATTCATTTACTCCTTCAAGCTGGTGATATATTCTGACCAGTAAAATATATTAGAAATCAATTAGTACAGGAATAATTACCCAAATATCAGTTTTGCTGTTGGTTGTCATGGTACATTGCTGGACATCTGAATTTTATCACAAAACATATGAACTAAAATAAGCAAAATTAAAAACAGCAACCAAGACTAGAGAAAGTTTTATAGGCGTTACATATCTCCTTACCTAAGTGTGTTAATGGGAAAAAAAGCATGAAATAATAAAGGTCATTTTTTTTTTGAAATTTGAAGAAACATGAGCTTTTGGGTTTTAACCCCATTAGATACAACTGCAAGCTAACTAAATTACTAGGGGGTCGGTAGGTTTAGTTCAAGGGTAATCATGATTTAATTTTGTCATTATTAAAAATACATCCCGTTCTAGACAGCCATACATGTAATTTAACTGAGTTTAACAAGCCTGTCAGCAATGTCAGCCATCTCTGATCTTATGCCTTTTTCCTTGATCTAAGTCCAAGGCCAATCCCTCAACACAGTGCATAGCTTCAAATATTTGGGAGCCATTGTGTCAGACAATGGGTCCCGACAGGAAGTCCTCTCCAGGATCGCACAAACAACTGCTGCCCTGACAAGGTTGAAGCTCATTTGGAAAGACAGGACCATCAGTCTACATTTCAAAGTAAGACTGCTGCGCTCGCTTGTCATCTCCATCTTCCTATATGCTTGCGAGGCATGGACCCTCACAGCAGATCTTCAACGAAGAATACAAAGCATGGAGATGAGGTGCTACAGAAGACTTCTGGGCATTTCCTATACCCAACACATCACCAATGACGAAGTCCGACAGACCATCACACAGGCCATTGGACAACACGATGACCTGCTCACAGTGGTAAAGAAACGGAAACTCCGATGGTATGGCCACGTCACCAGATCATCAGGCCTTTCAAAGACCATTCTGCAAGGCACAGTGCAAGAAGGTAGAAGAAGAGGGAGACCGAAAAAGAGGTGGGAGGACAACATTCGAGAATGGACTGGTTTGACACTGAGCGAAGCCATGAGGGCTGCTGAGGACAGAGAAAGATGGAGTATGCTGGTTAAACGATCATCTGAACTACGACCTCCGGGTTATGGGACAGGATAGGAGGATAGGATAGGAATTTATATACTCAGGCATGATTTAAATTTTCTATCTGTTTATAACTGTACCACTTTTTTCTTTTCTGTTTCTTTTTGTTTGAGTTAGAGACAAAGATGTAAAATCAAAAATATCACAGCTTATGTGACAAAACTGTTTAGTGTTGGTGGTCACTAAATGTCCAGATATAAAAAATGTTTTGCTTTAAATTATTATGAGCACATTCTTCAATAACATAATTTTTTTTAACTTCAGTTGTAAAAACTACATGTATTTATTATGAAACAAATAAATATAACAATATTTTTTTTATTAAAATGACTTAAAATGTCTTTTTTTTAAAGTGTTGGTTGTCACATTTTTCATTGATTCTGAACAACTGGACATCTTACAGAAACTTACCTGCTGGAAGTCTACTTGCTAGCTACAAATAAAGAGGGACTAGGATTATTGTTTGTGGTATCTCATGTTGCAGTCCTGTATAGTAATAATAATAATAATAATAATAATAATAATAATAATAATAATAATAATAATAATGGATGCTATGTACGCGCCTTATCCCATGGCTCAAAGCTCGGCGATCTGTACTAACATACACGCTCACCTGTCTCATACACCCTCATACACCCTTACACACACAACAAATACACATCCGTCACTCAAGCAGGTGGTGTAAAGGCAGGGAGATCGCTGTTACAAGTCAGACAGAAAATCTTTTTTTTAAGTCCTGTATAGTCCTCGCCATTTTATGTAGTGGACTAGTATAGTCCTTGCCATATCATTAAATAGACTAGTATGGTCATCTCCATTTCATGTAGTAGACTAGTATAGTCCTCGCCAATTTATATAGTACACTAGTATGGTCCTTGCCATTTTTTGTAGAAGACTTTATGGTCCTTGCCATTTCATGTAGCAGTCCTGTATGTTCCTCGCCATTTCATGTAGTAGACTAGAATGGTCCTCGCAAATTTATATAGTACACTAGTATGGTCCTCACCATTTTTTGTAGTAGACTTTGTCGTCCTCGCCATTTCATGCAGCAGTCCTGTATGGTCCTCGCCATATCATGTAGGAGTCTTGTATAGTCCTCACCATTTCATGTAGTAGACTAGTATGGTCCTCACCATTTCATGTAGGAGACTAGTATGGTCCTCACCATTTCATGTAGGAGACTAGTATGGTCCTCACCATTTCATGTAGTAGACTAGTATGGTCCTCACCATTTAATGTACTGTAGTAGATTAGTATGGTCCTCGCCATTTCATGTAGTAGACTAGTATGGTCCTCGCCATTTCATGTAGTAGATTAGTATGGTCCTCGCCATTTCATGTAGTAGACTAGTATGGTCCTCGCCATTTCATGTAGCAGTCCTGGCTGACCTGTATGGTCCTCACCATTTCATGTAGTAGACTAGTATGGTCCTCACCATTTCATGTAGTAGACTAGTATGGTCCTCACCATTTCATGTAGTAGACTAGTATGGTCCTCGCCATTTCATGTAGCAGTCCTGTATGGTCCTCACCATTTCATGTAGTATAGACTAGTACGGTCCTCACCATTTCATGTCTAGACTAGTATGGTCCTCGCCATTTCATGTATAAGACTAGTATGGTCCTCGCCATTTCATGTAGCAGTCCTGTATGGTCCTCACCATTTCATGTAGGAGACTAGTATGGTCCTTGCATATATTTGCAGCAATTTTTCAACTATTCAGTATGTATCTAGTTAACTAATGCATACGTTTTAAAATCTGTGATTGTATTATAGAATGATACGCAAAGTTTGATGATTGTATTATAACGTTTATAATTTTATAATCTCATGTCTAACCCATGTGTGTGTGGATGTGTGTGTGTGGGTGTGTGTGTTTGTGGGTAGGTGTTTTATTTATTTATGTTGAAGTGCAATAAGGACATGTAGTGTGATATGTATTTTAAGTTTTACAATGTGTCGGAAATGTTCTTGTTAATATGTACATAAGCGTGATTACACGTACATGTTTACATGTTTATAGTATTGTTACATTTTATTACCTTTTGCTGACAGCAAATCCATGTTAGAATTTCTCCTTGGAGATAATAAAGTTTTCTGAATCTGAATCTGAATCTTGCCATTTTATGCATCAGAGTTGTTGTCACTGATTGATTAACATGTTTATTTCAATGTTGAAACTGTTTTGATAGTAATAATACAACCATTTTTAATTCATTATTTTATAGAACTTAATTAATTTAATAAATAAAAATTGAAATAAGAAACAAAGAAAACTTAAAAAAGAAACCTTTCTTATCCTTGTTGTGTCTTTAATTTTTTTGGTAGACTTAATCACTGTTTATGTCTGTTTTGTGTGCGTTGACTTGTTGCGTGTGCTTGGTAGTAATAAAAAGAAACGAGTACCCTTTTCCCCAAAGAACAAAAACAAAACAAAACACTAAAAGAAAACACACACACACATGTATATAAAGACATTGATTGTTCTAAAAAAATTAACTTAACCATGTTTTTGTTTTACATCACAGAGCTCTTCTGGGAACAAAACAAACGAGCCTAGCTTATAAATGCTCAACATGCACACACTCACGTTAAGTATCAAAACAATGAAATTATAATTCAATAAAAACACACATATTTAAAAACAAACACACATACACAATCAGCAGCATCTGCAATGACACACTCAAAATGAAATGCTACTATTAAACAGTGTGAAACATAAATCAAAACAATGATTTAAAAAAAATCAATGTATGGATTTTTAAAAAAGTCAATTCACTTTATTCTTGACCCAATAAAGAATGCTGGGTATATAGAATTTATAATTAGAATATAATATATCCCTCACCAAGAGATGGATTACAAGTTTACATTATTATTGACAACCAAGCACAAAATAAAAAAATAATAATAAATAAAAAGGTAAATAAATAAATAGATAAAAGGAATAAAAATAAAATAAAGTAAATTTAAATATAAGTAAATAAATAAATTAAAAGGATAAATCAACATGATATCTAGTACAAATAGAACAAAATTTAATCATCTAAAATAAAATAAAAAACAATCAAATTGTTTTTAGTTCTGATAAATATACATTTAATAAGCTAATTTTCTATATATTCAACAAAACAATCATTGCTTTAATGATAAATATAAACAATCGCAAATACAGTATTACAGCATGCGTGTAAAATAAATGTACAACTCAACTTTGCTTAGGTGCGTAGGAGAAGGACTTTAGGCCTACTACAGCATTCCCGCGAGTTCAGTTTCCCCTCCGGGTATCCTAGTTTATCCGAGCGCATTTGCGCATGCGCCAGGTCATGTCGGGCCTGCTTTTTCACGAAGTTCTTAGGCGTCATAACCCTAACCCTAACCCAAACCCTAACCCTAACCCTCAACTCTTAACTCTAACCCAAACTTTAACCCTAAACCTTACGAAGACTATGATAGCACTGTGCGCATGCGTCGAATTTTGTAACGCGTCGACCAATCAGAATGCTCCCATTCACTCCCAGCCCAGCTAAGATACTAGGAACTGTGAGGATGTCACACCCAGCAGCAATCTAATTTTAGACACGCAAAGGGTTTTCCTATCTAATTATAGAGAACGCAACGTCACTTCCACATGAAAAGGCGAGAGCCGCTCAATCGGAGGATTTCGGGAGATTTTGGAGAAAATAACGGGGGATTTCGGTAGATTTCGATAGATTTCGGGGGATTTCGGTAGAATTCGGGGGATTTCGGAGAAAATAAAGGTAGATTTCGGGGGATTTCGGAGAAAATAACGGGGGATTTCGGTAGATTTCGGGGGATTTCGATAGATTTCGGTAGATTTCGGGGGATTTCGGTAGATTTCGGGGGATTTCGGAGAAAATAACAACCGCAGATTTCCGGTTCCTGCGAAAGTGAAGGGAGGGAGGCTGTGTGACTTCTTCTTCTTCTTCTGCTTCTTCTTGATGTTGAGGGCCCACGATCAAGGCGTCGATCATTCTGGCTCCTATGGGTTGATGAAAAATTCTACAAATTTGAAGTTTTCCTTAGGCTTTTGGCTACTCGCAGTCTCAAATTGTTGTAAATTTAGGCTGTACTTGTAGCCAGTTACCCAAAATATTTTGGGGAGCGAAGAAAAAAAATTATTCCAGAGGGTTTTGCTCTGAAAATCGGACTTAACCGATTTCACTCACGACCGATCGCTCAGCGATCTCCAACTCCAAGGTGTGTAGTGAATCAGAGTTTTACTTTCACTTTGTGCACATTTCGTTGTTTTGCACCTTGCACTCTATTAAGGTAACACTTTTTCTTCCTTTCTTTGTTTAAATACTTGTTACATCTTTTTTGAACATTGTTGTTATGGCGGGGAGAAAGTCGGTGAGTGCTAGGAAGAAGAGTCGGGGGGGGGGGGGGGGGGGGTTCAAACCAGAGGAACAAAAAGGTACACTATTCATATGCCCGAAATGCAATGATTCCATTCCTGAAGACGGTGTGGTCCAATGCCACGATTGCAAATATTGGTACCATAATGGCATAAACAGTGCACTACTTTGAGCAAAAGTGAGTTCGCCTTTCTGGCAGATAGTGGAGACAACATACAGTGGCTATGTGATTTGTGCAAGGAGGGGGGAGGGAAGAAACAGACAAACTTGGAGGTCAAGTTGGAATCATTGATTCTGAAGATAGAAAGCATGGAGGCAAAACTGATTAGATTAGAAACAGGATATACAGGGTCTACTTTAGAGGAAAAGATTGAGAAGGTGGTTGAAGAAAAACTAGCAGAGGCATTGGATGAAAGACATGAGGTTGATAAGAGGAAATGCAATATCATGGTGTTTGGTCTGACAGAGAGTGATGGGGCAAATGAAAAAGAAAAGATTGAAAATGATGTGAAAAAAATAAGGAATTTATTCACCAAGATTGACCCCAAGCTCGCCGATGAGCCTATCGATGATGCCTTTCGTCTTCGATCAAAAGAGCCGGGCAAACCCAGACTTCTGAAGTTTCTGGTGTGTAATGAAACGGTTCGTGACACTTTAGTGAAAGGCACATAGGCCTTAAATAAAGGGGTGCAGTTTGAGAAACGCATGTATCTCAACCCGGATTTGACACCTCTACAGAGACAGAAACACAACAGACTGAGACAGGAGTTAGAAACAAAGAAGAAAGAGACTAAAGATGATGACTGGATGATCAGAAATGGGAAAATAGTGAGGAAAACACAAAGCAGGGGGGGGGGGAGAGCTGGAGGACAGCCACAGGCCCTGGGGGTTGGGAGAAAGGATCAGTTGGTGGAAAAGAAAGGGGAGGGGGGACAGAAAAAATAACTGAATTGACAGTGAAGATGTACATAGTGTAAATAATATTAATAATTTTTGTTAAATGCAAAGATGTATAATGTACAGGATGATATTATGGTGATATACTCAAATGTAGACAGTTTATTAAATAAAAAGAGTGAGTTACTACAGTTGATAGATGAAAAAGATGCTACTTTGATTGCACTTACTGAAATTATTGCAAAAAATCAAAGTGATGTTACAGAGGCAGAATATAGTATTCCAGGATATGAATGCTTTATGAACAGTAAACATAAAC
The DNA here is from genome assembly GCA_036898135.1 of Oncomelania hupensis. Lineage (NCBI taxonomy): Eukaryota > Metazoa > Mollusca > Gastropoda > Littorinimorpha > Pomatiopsidae > Oncomelania > Oncomelania hupensis. The sequence goes on from CM072522.1 coordinate 7,662,175, forward strand.
TTGGTGTTGCCATTTATGTCAAAGAAAGTATGCATGCCCAGCAGTGTATAGAAGTTAGAACTAAACAACTCAGATTTTGAAGAAAGTGTTTGGTGTCACTTTAAGTGCCCTGGTGGCATTAGCGTTCTACTAGGCTGCATTTACAGAAGCCCCAGCACTTCAGAAGAAAACACTCAAAAATTATTTGAATTACTGAGATCTGATACCATTCAGAAATTTGATAAAGTATGTATTATGGGAGACTTAAATTTCCCATCAGTAAATTGGATACTGGGAACAGGCAGTGCGAAAGACTGCGAATTGGTGGAATGTGTCAGGGATGCTTTCCTGACTCAGATGGTGAGAAATCCTACTCGACGAAGAGAAGGGCAAAAACCGAGTTTAGTGGATCTGATTTTGGTGAACAATGAAGATTTTATTTCAGGGATAGAGCACTATCCTGGACTGGGTAAGAGTGATCATGATGTGTTGTTGTTTAAACTGCAAGGTTTGGACACTGCACCAGAGGAAGGTAAAAGGGAAAAATTCAATTTTAAACAAGGTAACTATGATAAGCTCAGGCATACTTTGGCTGAGGTAGACTGGAGTAGTATAAATGATATAACTAGTGTTGAAGAAAGCTGGTTGTTAATTAAAACAAATATTATTGCAGCTTTGGAGCAGCATATCACCAGGACAAAAGGTAATGTAGAGATGAAACTGAAACCCGTATGGTTCAGTAAATCCTGCCTAAAGAAAATAAAGAAAAAGTATGACCTTTATAAAAGATACTTAGTGACCCGTGATGGGTTAGACTGTCAGCGATATATTAAGGTGCGAAATAAATGCACAAGAGATGTGAAAAAAGCTAAAAAGAATTTTGAGAAAAATATTACAATAATATGTAAAAATAATCCGAAAGTGTTTTGGAAATATGTACTATCTAAAACAAAAGCATTTTCGGGTATCAGCCCACTGGTAAAGGAAGATGGAGATATAGCAGGGAGTGATGCTGATAAAGCAGAGGTATTAAATAAGTTTTTCTCTAGTGTTTTTACGCAGGAGGATCTAAATAATTTACCATTTTTAGACCTTGCATCTAGATCAGACAATGTTACTTTAACTGAAGTTCTTATAACTCCGAAAGCAGTTCAGGAGAAGTTGAGCAAGTTAGATCCAAGTAAGGCTTTTGGCCCAGATAGTATACCGTCCAGAGTCTTAAAAGAAGCAAGTAAAGAGTTATCAGTACCACTTTGCCAATTTTTTAATAAGTCCTTAGAGGAGGAAGTTGTACCATTGGACTGGAGAAGAGCCAATGTCACAGCCTTATTTCAAAAAGACAGTACAAGTGATGCAGGAAACTATAGACCTGTCAGTTTAACTTGTATTTTATGTAAAGTGCTTGGATCATTTGTCAGAGATGCTATCATTAACCATATGACTCTTTGCTCTCTGTACACGGAATGCCAGCATGGTTTTCGTAAAGGTAGGTCATGTGTGATGCAACTCTTGCAGGTAATGGAAGACTTTACGAAAATGGTTGACAGTGGGGAGAGTTTTGATGTGCTTTACTTGGACTTTCGCAAGGCATTTGACTCCAGGGCGCGAAATTAACTTTTTTCTTTGAGGGTAAACAGGACCCTTAACTTTTAAAAAGTGAGGGTCCTGTCTGAAATGTGAGGGTCCTAATAAATAATAAACAATCGCCCATTGATTGGCCAAAAAGCGTGACTCCGAGCCAATAAAAAAAGACGTACTTAATATTATTCAAGGGTAATAACTCGAGTGACAAATACCTCGCATCCATAGCAACATATAGCGCGATGGGTACTCGACATCGATTTTCGAAGATTTATTTATTGCCTTCTACTTTTCACTCAAAAATAATTTTTGCATCGAAGATTTTTTTCAGTAAAAATGAATTGATTACTCAACTTTGTAACGTAGTTGACATTTTTTTGCGGGTAAATCGGGCACGCTAGAAATGAAAAGAGCGGGTCCGAATCAACATTTGAGGGTATTTCGCCCCGGACCCGCCTTAATTTCACACCCTGGACTCAGTACCTCATGCAAGACTTTTAGTTAAACTAAAATCTTATGGGATCACTGGACACGTACTACAATGGATCAAGTGCTTTCTGGAAGGAAGAACCCAGCGTGTCAGAGTTGGAAATTATTTCTAAGGTGACGAGCCAGTTCTGAGTGGTATACCACAAGGCAGTATTTTGGGTCCCATTCTGTTTACAATTTTTATAAACGACTTACCTGACAAAGTATCTAATAATTGTAGCATTTTTGCAGATGACACTAAACTATATAATGTGACATCTAAGTGCGATATATTACAAAAAGATATAGGTAGTCTTCTGATTTGGTCAGATACCTGGCAATTGCATTTTAATGCATCAAAACGTAATGTACTCCATATGGGTAAGAAAAATCCTGGACATGACTATTTGATGACGACAGAGTGACGATTGACCATAATAGTGAGGAAAAAGATTTGGGGTTTACTTTTGATACAAACCTAAACTTTGATAAACACATAAACAATGCAATTTCCAAGGCTAATAAAATGCTCGGTATCATACGCCAATCTTTTACTTACTTGGATAGTGATACCTTAACCCGCCTGTATAAATCGCATGTAAGGCCACATCTTGAATATGCGAATGCGATCTGGTTTCCTTATCTTAAGAAGCAGTCATCTGCCTTGGAGAGAGTACAAAGAAGAGCGACTCGGATGATTAAATCGCTGGGACAATTGCCATAGTCAGAGAGATTGAGAGTTTTGGATTTGCCCTCTCTGAAATTTAGAAGATTAAGAGGTGACCTGATCCAAACTTACAAGATTTGTAATGGGATTGACAACATCGATGTTAACACTTTGTTTCAGTTGAATACTAACTTTAGAACAAGAAACTCACAGGAAAATATTCTTATAAGACATTGTCGCACAAACAAAAGAAAATACTCATTCTCCTACAGGGTTGCGCCCATATGGAATAAATTGCCAGTTGATACTAAAAGAGCTAACAACCTGAACACTTTAAAAAATCTTCTGGAAAAGGTCATTTCCATACAGAAATCAAAATTTGAGTATGATGACTAATTAGCATACAATCTTTAGTATTCCACAAACAACCGCAAATGGAACCGGACAAGTAAAAATGCCCAAAATAAAAGGGACATTCAAAAAGCCGCAAGGCTTATACAAGTCCCTCCCAACTAAACTAAACTAAGAATAGGACAAAGGACGTCGCTCTATAAAGTCCTGGAAGAACGTAACATAACATTTACAACCCGGAATGACTCACAAATTCTCTCACTTGTTTTGTAACCGTCTTTCTTTTTCTTTCTTCCACAATCTCCTTATCACTCTTCTTCAGACTGACTATCTCCAAATTGAGCTTTTTTCCCCCCTTCTCCTCAAACTCTTGCATATACTCTTTTACTTTTTTTGTTCAATTGTCTTTTCAATTTTTATTTCTAGGTCTTCTTTAATCCTGCCTGTCATTCGCCTTTAGTAACTGAAAAATCCCAAGTTTTGCCTCTATTTGTGACTTGACAAACACCTTCTTATCACACCACAGCACAATTTATTGCAAAATTCCTTGCAGAGAAAGTACTGAATGCCCAAATCATTATGCCAATTTTCTACTGCATTATTGCTCGATGCCGAACTCTTCCTTTCGCTTTGACGCATGACGAAGCGAAAGTAACGGCCGCGCGGATCAACACTAATAAATGCCGATGTTCAAAAACAATCGAAAAATTCTTCAGGCGGAAAGAAACTGAACTTACCTTTAATCTGGATTTAAATATTACTATTAGTGACAGATTTGTGGAAATAATCTAGGTAATCCGTGAAAACAGAAACCCAAAGTGCTAGCAGACGACACAAACAATTGGAGTGTGAATGAGTCCTTGTGCTTATTTTCGAAGTTAAAAAACCAGTCATATTCAATTGCTAAACTGAATATTCTCTAATGAATTGTATTCCTCCAATAACCTGCAGAAATACAGCGTTTAACAACAATTATGACACAGGATGCGGGTGTTTCGCCAAATTTATCATGCTTACATTTTCTCTGATCATAACAGAGCATAAATCTTGGACATACGCAGACCCAAATCGAACGGGAACGATCAAACTTTAGAACATGCTTTTACGTATCTCAAACACACTTGGAACACTCAACTTGCAACGTGTCGGATTACCAGTAATATCTTCTTTTTCTCCCACATCTGGGATGTTCTAAGTTGTTGTTCAGGGGCGAATCAGTTTGGTGAGAGCGGGGTCACTATTTCAAATATTTTTTAAAAAGATTTTCGCATGTTCGTCAGTAAATAACCTTTGAATATCGATGAATATCGGTCTCCAGTCTTTCGCGTCCCCAAACGATTTTTTTTCCCCAAACTTTTTTTGGTTTTTGTGGCTGTGACCACCCACCCCTCCACTCACCCACACTGATCCGCCCTTGGCTGTTCATAGATTTGATGTTACTTTTTTATAAATTGTATTTTCTTGTAGACAGATTTTTGAAAACTAATGGAGCGAGCGTAATGGTCTTACACAGAGAGATTGGTAACAAAACAGAGTCGGAAGTTCTACCAAGAGATCCAACAACAAACAGTTCTGGACTTACATCAAGACCCAGAGCACCGAGGCAGCCAGAGTTTCACCATTTAGGTTGACAGCAGCCTCGTGACAGAGGCTAAAGAGCATGCCAAAGTCCTTAACCAGCAGTTCCACTCTGCCTTCAGCCGCAAGATCTCTTGTACTGAGCAGGAGTGCACACGGAGAACCAACCTCACTGTCCACCACCATCCCAACTCTCCCACCTGCAGTTCCATCTACATCACATCCCCTGGCATTACAAAACTCCTTAGAGACCTTGATCCTAGCAAAGCCCCAGGTCCAGACAGCATCAGTCCAAGACTGCTGAAAGAGCTTGCAGAAGAACTAACCCCTGCTTTTACACTTTTCTCCAAGAGCTCCTTGAACACCGGCGTGGTACAGAAAGACTGGAAGACAGCCAACGTTACATCTGTCTTCAAAAAGGGTGAATGGTGCCGCCCAGAGAATCACCACCCTATCTCACTAACCAGCGTTCCTTGCAAAATCATGAAACATATCATCACGAGCTTCATCCTGTGCTTCGCGGAAGATCAAGGCATCATCAGTGAGACACAGCATGGTTTCCGTTGCAGCCATTCCTGTGAGAGCCAGCTCATTGGGCTTGCGGATTAGATCTCAGATGACCTGGAGAAAGGGAAGCAGATGGATGCTTTGATCATGGACTTTAACAAGCATTCAACAGGGTCTGCCATTCTGTCCTACTACACAAGCTCAATCACTATGGCATCACAGGAAAGGTGCTTGGCTGGATTGGCGTTTTCCTCACTGATCGCCAGCAGCAGGTCGTGGTTGACGGTGCTACTTCATGCCCCTTTCCTGTGGACTGGCATCCCTCAAGGCTATATCCTAGCCCCAAGCCTATTCGCACTTTATCACAATGATCTCCCTGAAGGCCTGTCCTCAACAATCCAATTCCTTGCAGACGACATTATGTGCCACAGGACTGTCAACTCGGCTGATAACCAGAAGCTCCTACAGGTTGACTTGGCCTGGCTTGCTGAGTGGGGACAGAAGTGGCTAATGAGCTTCCATCCAGATAAGTGTCTGACACTTCGAATCACCAGGCAAAGAAATCCTACCAAAAAATCAACAATACCACCTCCATGGCCATACGCTCCCGTTCAGGAAGCCAAGTACCTAGGTGTCACCATTTCTGGAGACCTCTGTTGGGACACTAACATCTGTAGCATCAGCAACAAGGCCAACAAGACACTTGGTTTCCTGAAGCAAAACCTCAGAATAGGATCTCAGGCCATCAAACAGCACGTCTATCTCTCACTTTTCTGTCTTACTCCTGAATACGCCAGCACGGCATGAGATCCACACATAGAGACGAACATCAAGAAAATTGAAGCTGTGCAGCACAGAGCAGACCATTGGGTGGTCAACTGTCACCAGCGTACATCCAGTGTTAACATTATTTGAAACATCAACCTCCACTCCCCCGCCCCACACACACTGCCCCCCTTTCAAACCTCCCCCCCCCTCTCCCCCTCTGAACAGCAACCTCTCCACTACCCTTCCAACTGAGCTGTTCCCTATAAGCTGTTTACCCAAGCAGCAACTTAGCAATTTCCAGCAGCATATTCCCTAACGTAACGCAAAGCCTCTAAAGTCTACAGAATCTTCACCAAGGTGAAGGCGGTAGTCTACAGCAAGAAGAAGAGGCCTGTTGTCTTCATAGTGCCTTAGTACAAATTGACTGTTCTTGTTTTCAGTGATCGTCCTAGGGATTTGCAAAACCGGTACGACGTCACAGTAAACAAACCCACTCGAACGCAAACCGGTAGGCCAGTCACGGAAACCGGTATGACCCATAGCAAAGCTTAATAATGCGTCACTATTTTTGCCACCAAAAATCTGCCGATGAATGCAGTGATTAATTTATTGCTCGCTGTAAAGCCTACTAACTATAACTGAAACGTTGATTGCCAAAAATAAAAAGTAAATAACAGGCTTTTCTTACCTATTTCCGTCGCGTTTTGCTTTTCTCGCACACCTCCCTCGCCCTGTCGACGTCGAAGTCTTCTAAAGACGTAGGCTATTACAAGTAGATGGCGACTCTGTTAATGCACTTTCTGTTTCATTAGAAACATCTTCGTCTTCACATAAACTTCTTTTATCTCCCATTTCCCCCCTAGTAAAAAATGAAAAAAGAGATTTTTGCTTCTTCATTATTACTAGCCTATTATTTTTCATACCTTATCTAAATATTCAAAAGTCTTACTATCTTGGTCAAGGGTTTTCAATATTTACGTGTGAATTATATGTAATAATGATGGTACTAGAATACATCCTCAGCATTCCTTCTAAGATATTTAATATATTAATTTGTGTTGACTCTAAATCAGTGCTTTATGCTTTAAAAAATTGGAAATGTAGAAAGAGAACAGATATAATGTTTGAAGTAAGATATCTTATTCATAGTACTATTAGAATTAGAGGTATTGGAATTACCTTTTGTTGGGTCCCATCACATTTAGAGATTTATGGTAATGAAATTTCTGATAATTTGACCAAAAAAGGTGCAATGAAAAGTGAGCATACAGTCTTTAATAATTCTAATGTAAAATTAGCTCAATTTGAATATTGTTCGTTATTAGAACAACACTTTTGTAATATAATACCCAAAGTAAATATTGTTAGTTGTTCCAGAACTATTGCTAGATTAGTATATAAGCTACGCTTGAAATCATGGGGTACAAAATATTTGAAAAATTTTACTTGTTTATGTGCTGGGACTATTTCCTTACAACATATATTATTTGATTGTCCTGTTTTAACAGCACTGTACAAAGAAAATTGAATTATTTTATGTGCACAAGACGATATTAGAGTCATCTTATATAGTTCGATGTTACAGGACATCGCGAGTATCATTGTCAGAACAGATTTATTTAGGTTACTATAATTAACAATTTCTATTTGTTTGTTTGTTTCTTTGTTTGTTATGGTTATCGAAAATCACATTGTTGTGAAAAGACGTTAAATTAAAATATTGAATTGAATATTACTAGCCTATCTGCCACTGTCGCAATACATACTGACGAGCACGAGGAAAGAAAAAATCGAAAAGTGCGCGAGTTTAATTTATCCGTATTCAAGATAGCCTTGCGCCCGCCAATGTTATATCATTCTGTATTAATTACCTCAAAGAATATGGCAAGGCTGCTGAATGCATTCGCAGGTCTCTCGTCTACACTCCCTAAACACATAATCAGCTTAACTGGCTGGCGCTCTCTCTCTTCTCTTCATTTCTCTTGTTTTTCTTTCTCTTTTCCTTTATTTTTGAAACCAGTTAAACAAAATAAGAACCGATAGGCTCTACCGACTACTGATTTTTCAACCGGTATTTTTATTCTCAAACCGGTTAAGTACCTGTAATTTCTGGTTAAATCCATCCCTGTGGTTTTGTTGTGCTTTTTTTTTGTTTATTTGTTTTTTTGCCTAATTTTGCAAACAGTACAATTTGTTCAGTTATTTTAAATCAGTATTATTTTCCTAATGTCTTAATATGTATAAGCGTGATCTGTTTGTTATAATCTGGGGCTTGGTCTGTGTGTGCATGCACGTTTCCCTAATTTAATTCAATATATATATAAGTTTTGAAATACAGATAAGTTAAGAGTGAATTCCTTTAGTGCTTTGGACTGTATTTTATATTGCACTGCATGATTTAAATTAATAAGTTTTCCCTCCAAAATTAAATATGAGTCCAGGGTCAAGTTGGTTATCAAAATATGAGTCTTTTTGCAAATCTTGAGAGTCGCCAATTTGGTGAGCAACACAACATGATTGTATAGTCTAGAGGAAGTATACATTGCGTGTGCATGCGAATTTAAAGAATGACGACTTGCAACAAAACCTTGAATTGTCTGCTAAGGAAGTCTTCTTGGGGGATGGTGGGTTTGTGAATTAGTTGCCCACTTATTTGTCATAATTTCTACTTCAGCGATTTGAGAAAAATGTGTACATCCACAGGTTGCACACAAACAAACTTTTCTATATCCGTTTTCATATTTTGTGTGTAGTTGACGCACGGCTGTGCATAATCGGGAACACCGTTTACTGTTCAGCTTCATTGTTCATTTGCTGTTACTGTATGGCTTTGTGCGCAGTATCAATTATCATTTGACCTTTGACAAGGACTTACTTTTGAATATGATGTCAGTTTTTCCTGTATAATCCTTTTGAGTGTTTGCGGCATGTTGCAGGTTAGTGAAGTGACGATGCAGTAATTGGTGTACCTATCATCATGGCACAGACTGTGGAACAGGAGACACAAGACCCATTGCGCGGTGCTCTGGACCGCTGTGACTGGGCTGCTGTCAAGGACTTGATCTCACGGCATGCAACCAGCATAGAACTGAGAGATGAGATCATCCACCAAGCCACCTCTCACGGTCAGTGGCGACTCGTTTTCTCTGTTTCAAAGCTGGGTATCAGCCAGCAGCAGAGAGACGACACTGCCATCAAAGCTGCGGAGCAGAAAGCCTGGTTTGTAGTGGAAGACCTGATCGCTCTAGGCATCGGTTGTAAGGCACGTGGCCTCGTGTTGGAGCCAGCGATGCAGTGTGACCAATGGCCACTGGCCTATACCCTGGTCAGACTGGGTATGGAGACAGACAAGAGGCGCGACCTAGTGTCCAAAGCTGTGGAAAAACGTCGGTGGGATGTGGTCTTGGACGTTGTTAAACTTGGGATGGATGAAGATATCTTAGACAGCATCGTGAAGGAACTGGTGTCACAAGGCCAGTGGGGCTACATGCCAGCATTTGCCTTAGAGGTCAAGTGTGAGAAGTTTGCAGGCGCCCTGGCTGAAGCTGCTATGGAAAATAAACGATGGGAGTTGTTCTCTGAACTGCTAACCACAGCCAATCTGTCATCTGCAGCACTAGAAAGTATTGTCCAAGCTGCTGTGGTGCGCGGGTATATCCAACTCGCAGTCAAGATGCTACATCATGAAATGAGTAATAGCTGTGCTTGTTTCATCATTGACACGGCCTTCAAATTGGATATGGTAGAAGAGCTGACAGACCCCAGTGTTGTAGACTCAGTGTTGGAAGTGATCAAGGCCAACAAACAGTGGGACCGCTATGTACAGATTCTGCAGCTGGGTAATCTAAGCGACGACATGCTGTGCAAGATTATCCAGACTGGCGTGAGGGAATCCAACTCTCCACTGCTTCAAAGTCTGATTTCCATGATCCCGTCTGTCCGTCAGAAGCTCTTCAAGCAGGTATTTTTCACCACACAGTTTCCTGAACTGGATCTGTCCTATTTCAACCATAGAGACTATTCCCCTGGCTTGAGGCTGTTCATTTTTGCCACTCAGGGACGGTGGGAGGAGGTTGAAACCTTGTACCTGGATGCCGAAGCCGCCCCTAAGTTGACTGAGCAAGCCCGTCATTTTGCTCTGAGGGAAGCTGTTAAGAAAATGCAGTGGAGCTTAGTGATGAAAATGGTTTTCTATCCAGCCACAGCGCCAGAAACTGTTAAGTCTATCTTCAATCAGACTGTACAACAGGGCAACTGGCACGTAGCTGTGTCTCTGTCCATGGCCTCTCAGTCAGTGAAGAATAACACACAGGCAAAACTGAATGCTGTGAGGACCTGGCTGTTTCAGGGCCACTGGGAGTGTGTGGACAGCGTCCTGTCTGAGTGGACTGAACCTGAGCACATCAGTCAGATACTCCTCTGCCTTCTGGAGGAAAGCATCAAGGCTGGTAAAGACCTGGTGTGTAAGAAACTCCTGGACTGGACTGCAGCTGACCCAAAAAGATTCACAGTGCTGGAAGACAACACACAATGCCTAAAACTTTTCAAGATAGCTGTTGTGAAGGACAGTAAAGAATGTGTGGTCCATCTTTTGAGTGTATTGGGAGGTTATTTCCTGGAGGTGTTCACTTTTGCTGTCTCTATGCAAAAATGGGATGTGGTAGAAAGGATGCAGGCATCAGAAGAAGCGATCACTAACGGCCGGGAGTATTGCAACTATGGAATAGATTTTTGTGAGGATTTTGACCAGACTGTCTTTGGAATTTCACTTCGATGCATTGTCAGCAATCCAGAGTCATGGCAAACGCTTGTCCCATTTGCAGATAAACTACTGGACAAGTTGTATGAAAATGAGTACAATGCATTCACAATGGACTTTGATGACTTTGTTCGTACCACTGATGCTGGAGGTGTGAGAGCGCTGTTTGAGTTCTGCCTGAAAGCATCCCACTTCCAACTTGCCTTCTTGCTGGCAGTGGCCACAGGGTGTGAAGATTCACTTGCTCAGGTGAAACAACACAGGTCACAAATTCATCAGGGAACCATTATCTTCTCCTTCTATTTTGCATTTCGCATTTCCAAGTTTGCCTCTGCCGCTCAGTGCTTGGCTGACTTGAGTGTCGGCGATGCGGATTATATAAGGAGCAACTGGTCAATGGATGACACCAGTCCGCTAATTGAAGTCTGCAGAGAGCTGGGGATGTATGCATGGGCTTCACTCTTCGGTGCCTGGAACAGAAAGTGGGAACAAGTTGGCCTTGACTTGCAGCACTACCAAGACCAGTCAGCTCTCATCTGTGCATCTGACAGCATTTCTGACCAGGAATTGGAACTGCTCAACAAGAGTTCCAAAAGTCAGCTGGCCACAGTGATGCATGAAGCCGTGATATGCGAACAGGCCGAGTGTTGTCGCACACTGATAGACATGGTTGATGCACGATTGAAAACCTTCGGCTATGACTTTGTCATTGGGGGTGAATTTTCATTGCTGCAACGTGTGTTCTCAATGTCAGAAGGGGACAAAGAACGTATGCTGAAGCTTTGCATCCAGGCTGGCCTGTCAACACATGTGCCTGTATGTCGATGCACACTGCCTTCAGAGGAGTGTGTCATTTGTAAGCATTCTCCCATGCAACTAGCGCTGTCGGGTGGAACGACAACCCTGGTGAAGCTTCTCTACCACTCAGGGGCCTGTTCCAACAAGGACCTGTTCCGTTTCTCCCAGAATGACAACCTCAAGAATCAGCTGGTGGGTCAAGGTCAGCAGGACACAGTGGACTTCCTGATCCAGGCAGCCACCATGCCTCGCTCTCTCCAAAGTCTGTGTGGCCTGCGTGTATCACATCTGTTGGGATGCCATCCTGGACGTCAGAAGAGAGCACAAATAGTGGAGATAGCCTGGTCAGCCAAAGATGAAGTCTGCTTTGTGGAGTCACCACCTCTCCTCATCAAGTCTGGCAGGGCGACAGGTAGGTATATTATATATATAGATAGATAGATAGATAGATAGATAGATAGATAGATAGATAGATAGATAGATAGATAGATAGATAGATAGATAGATAGATATTAGATAGATAGATAATAAAGTATTTATGTCAATATTTGTTTTGTTGTTTTGCAGGCAAGCGTACTGTTGCACATAATAAAGTAGTATTTATGTCAATATTTGTTTTGTGGTTTTGCAGGCAAGCGCACTGTTACACATAATAAAGTAGTATTTATGTCAATATTTGTTTTGTTGTTTTGCAGCCAAGCGCACTGTTACACATAATAAAGTAGTATTTATGTCAATATTTGTTTTGTTGTTTTGCAGGCAAGCGCACTGTTACACATAATAAAGTAGTATTTATGTCAATATTTGTTTTGTTGTTTTGCAGGCAAGCGCACTGTTACACATAATAAAGTAGTATTTATGTCAATGTTTGTTTTGTTGTTTTGCAGGCAAGCGCACTGTTACACATAATAAAGTAGTATTTATGTCAATGTTTGTTTTGTTGTTTTGCAGGCAAGCGCACTGTTACACATAATAAAGTAGTATTTATGTCAATATTTGTTTTGTTGTTTTGCAGGCAAGCGCACTGTTACACATAATAAAGTAGTATTTATGTCAATGTTTGTTTTGTTGTTTTGCAGGCAAGCGCACTGTTACACATAATAAAGTAGTATTTATGTCAATGTTTGTTTTGTTGTTTTGCAGGCAAGCGCACTGTTACACATAATAAAGTAGTATTTATGTCAATATTTGTTTTGTTGTTTTGCAGGCAAGCGCACTGTTACACATAATAAAGTAGTATTTATGTCAATATTTGTTTTGTGGTTTTGCAGGCAAGCGCACTGTTACACATAATAAAGTAGTATTTATGTCAATATTTGTTTTGTTGGTTTGCAGGCAAGCGTACTGTGACTGATGATGAAGGTGTATTTATATTAATATATATTTTGTTGTTTTGCAGGTGTTACACTCGATTCGATGATGGTGTTTTCTATCAGTAGTGGATTCAGCCCCAATGCTGAAGTACTGATGAGTGTAGCTCAGATTCGTTTATTCACGCAACCCGCTCAATCAGCATACAAGTCACTAAGTCGACGTATGAAGGTTTCCACTTTTATTCAGCACACATCAACAACTGCATACAATCGCCTTTTCACTCTCAATTTTTTTACTTTCCAACTCACTATCAACAACTTCTTCTACCCACACACAGGGCATCCATTTTATAATTTTTTCTCTCATTCGAGATGACGACAGGACGTTCTAGAAATGACGCATTACAACCAATCAGAATTAAAGATCGTCATCACTGACTTACGTCATACATATTTCTAAACATACCCGGAACGTTCTCTTACTTCGAAATTTATCGGGAAATTTCTATCGAGAGTAAACAGTGAAATCTAGAGAATTCTCCAACAATATCGACTAACGCAAATTATCAACGTTATACAAAGCCTCTCCTAACAACAATGCAAACTCAAATCAAAGGTAAATAAACTCCATTATTGAACACTTTGCAAAACGAAACGATTAGATCTATCGTGCGCGTTTCAGACACACTACCATTCACGTTTCAACGTAACAGCAGGCAAGCGCACTGTTACACATAATAAAGTAGTATTTATGTCAATATTTGTTTTGTTGTTTTGCAGGCAAGCACACTGTTACACATAATAAAGTAGTATTTATGTCAATATTTGTTTTGTTGGTTTGCAGGCAAGCGTACTGTGCCTGATGATGAAGGTGTATTTATATTAATATATATTTTGTTGTTTTGCAGGCAAGCGCACTGTTACACATAATAAAGTAGTATTTATGTCAATGTTTGTTTTGTTGTTTTGCAGGCAAGCGCACTGTTACACATAATAAAGTAGTATTTATGTCAATATTTGTTTTGTTGTTTTGCAGGCAAGCGTACTGTTACACATAATAAAGTAGTATTTATGTCAATATTTGTTTTGTTGTTTTGCAGGCAAGCGTACTGTTACACATAATAAAGTAGTATTTATGTCAATATTTGTTTTGTTGTTTTGCAGGCAAGCGCACTGTGACCGATGAGGAAGGTGTATTTATATTAATATATATTTTGCTGTCTTGCAGGCAAGCGTACTGTGACCGATGAGGAAGGTGTATTTATATTAATATATATTTTGTTGTCTTGCAGGCAAGCGCACTGTGACTGATGATGAAGGTGTATTTATATTAATATATATTTTGTTGTTTTGCAGGCAAGCACACTGTTACACATAATAAAGTAGTATTTATGTCAATATTTGTTTTGTTGTTTTGCAGGCAAGCGCACTGTGACCGATGAGGAAGGTGAAGGGAGCAGCGAGGAGGACCAGTCGCCACAGAAACGCCAACGTGTGGATGGATCAAACTGACCAGCGCTTCCCTCCCATTTATGACAGCAATAACTGCCATCCAGCCAACCAGTGCCGTTGCTGTTCAAATGAACGCAGCTATCAGTGGAATGAAAGGCGAAGACTGGACTCCAAAACTGTGCAGTGAGATGTAAACTGTTCACACTGGTGATGGAATACGGTGCTTCAGCTTATACATTTTGTGCTTTGTTGTCATGTGTGTTGACTTTAAAAGTTGGTTTGAGTGTAACTTCTGTCATATGACTGGTGAACTCGCTATGGCGAGCTTGATACCTTGTAATAATATTACATAATGCGCTAGTGCGTCAGACATGCTTTTCTGACAACCGAATCACGCATCATGCGATGCTTCTCTGAGGCCACCGCATATGTGCGGCGCTTGTGATTCATATAAAGTATTCTGAATATGTAAATAAGGCAGCACAAATTAACATAGAGGAGAAGAAATGTGGATGTATAGCGTCTATTTGCAACAAAGTTTTTACTAGGAAGAAAACATTTAATCCAGGCTGGGAGATTAAGCAGAGAAAGTTCCTTCACACAGAGATGGACAGCCATAATTATGTGTGATGTCCGTAGAGTAGAAAAGAAAAAGATTTGGAATGGATTTATTTTTTTTCCAACAGAATATTTCAATTGTAGAGAGGGGAGAGACGTTCCTTTTTTCAGGGTCAGGTTATGAGGGGTGTATCAGTTCTCTCTTAGTTCAAAGAGGACAAATTAATTTTTAAGAAATTAGGTTTGGGAGTGAAGTCATGTTTACCTTTCATAGGGCCAGCTTTATGAGGGTGGTGTTTATTGCCTCTCCCTCTTGGTGGTTGAGCAGAGACAAGTTCCTTCACACAGAGGTGGACAGCGGTAATTATGTGTGATGTCTGGAGATGGAGGGAGGGGGGGGGGGGGTTGATTTCATGATTTCAGTTGTACGGATATAAACCAATTCCTGGGAAGAAGAAACACGTTGGTGATGCAGAGTAAGGTTAGATGTCAACACAGGAAAAAAGCTTAAAATCTGTTTTTGGGTGTAACTGGCAGATTTTCAGGGGATTCTTTGATTCTTTTTTAGTGAGGTCCCTCAATTGTTTTCACCTAAAACAACAACATTGTATCAATGCATAAAATGCTCTTTTTACACCCTAGATGTGGGTGGTTTTTTTGCAAAAATTTTTTTTTATTTTTTTAACTGGCCTTTGATAAGCTATGTCTACTTTCTCTTTCCTGTTTCATTTCACAATTTTTGATATTACCTCCCCTGCACTGTCAGCCAAGTGTCTGAAATGTTTTTTAATAGAATAAATTAAATATAGAAATACATTCCACTTATTTTACTATCATAAAGCGGCCACATCCGAAGGCTGGCACAGAATAATATCAAATTTCTTTGACATAATAGCACTTCAGCATTTCAGCAGGATGTTATGCACGCCTGTTTATAAGTGGTACTCTGAGACGGTTGCTAAATTCACCCCTTCTTTTGCCTCTTATGTTCCCTTCACGCTGGCTGAACCGCCCTAAGCCAGGTCAGAGACGCTGGCTGGCCGGCCTTGCTGTAGCCTATAGCCTAGTACAGTGGCACTTGACTCGAGTACTTTGAGCAGCTTATAATTATTTTAACTAAGCCCACTGCATTGCTGTAGCCAGACCTTAACGAACCGCCGGTGCCCTCTCTTATGATTTTCTTATACATTTTAGAAATACGTGACAATTGTACCTCACGCTATTAGAAACTACTTTTGTTCGCTGTGCTTAAGTATTTTATGCCTAACAAAAATTCCTGCTGAAACTGAATGTATTTTAAAAACTCATCCACTATTTACTATACACGAGAGAGCCCAAACAAACATTTAAAATACATTTACATTTAAAACCTCATCCAAAACAGCACAATTTACAAGACATGCTAGACCTATAACACACAACCGAGAGAGAGAGAGAGAGAGAGAGAGAGAGACACTACATCAGTACATGGACACACAATCGATATGATACACACAGTAGACACAAACACACAATCTGAATGTAAACACACAATCAAACAAAGAGTAAATACAGTCAAGTTTAAAAGGACTTCACAAAACAAAGCAACAAACAATTGAGACATTTATTTAAGCAAATTTTAAAGTACAACAATTTACAAGACTAGGGAAAAATAACACGTAATGAAATGTTATGTGTTCGTGGTTTTTTTTCTATGGAGACATGCATTCACTTGTGTGTGTGTGAGAGAGAGAGAGAGAGAGAGAGAGAGAGAGAGAGAGAGAGAGAGAGAGGGAGAGAGAGAGAGAGAGAGAGAGAGAAGGTAGGGAAGAGATATGCAACATTTAATAACATATCTTAGGCATGCCTATGCAGTACAGTGCATGTACTGTACAATGGTTGTGTGTTTTTCGATATAACCTACTTCCTAGTGCGTGTAGGAAACATCACATAAAAAAAATTTATTGTACTCACCCACGATTCTGTAAGTATGCTGATAGTTATATATCCGGAATAAATCACCACTATACCTGTCATTGTCACACAACGCGGCACACTGATCAAGCAACTGAGTCATGAAGTAGGTGTTTTGTTGATATTTTATAATGATGTTAAATGCAGGTACAGTACATTGAATGACCATCATAAATGTCACTTTCACAAAAGGGGCACACTGTGTACTGACCAAGCTTCACTATATACTGGTAGCTAGTGGTAGGTACAGGGCCGCGGCGCGGCGGCAATGCAACAATTATGTGCGTGTGCCTATTGCTTCTACCATTACCGCTAGAAAAAAGTTAAAATTCGCTGGAATTACAGAGGGCCAGCAGCCAAACACAAGAAGGTATTCATAAATGTCGACCACATCACCAGAAAGTTCAAACTGTGTACTAAGTGACTTCAAATGGTGAACATTGTAAAAAGGATTGAAATGTGTAATTAAAACGCATATATACACTAGGTCGTAAACCGGTCCGATGCAAGAAAGAGAAGGGCCGATCAGTACACACGGTCAAATCAACTAAAATATAAGACAAACGAAATAGTATTCTGAGATTTAGTTTATGCTAACACAACACACAGATATGAAAGTAACTAAAATGCAAAAGGACTACCACAATACAAACGATATTTCACATAATATGATCAATTCACATAGCACAAAGTCAGAAATCAGTCGTCCGCCAGCTTTGTCTGCTGTGTTAAGCGTTGGCTACTAGACGCGAGCAGGATGCTAGCTGTGAGGCTGGTTCCGCGCTGCGCGCTATAATTCGCCTAGTGTGTTAAACAGAAAAGCCATCCCCTGGCAGAGATATACAGCCGTGTATGGAATGAATTTTTTTTTCCAAGTTTTTTTTTTTTCTACAAAATATTTTAAGTTGTAGAGAGGGGAGAGATGTTTCTTTTTTTTTTTAGGGCCAGTTTTATGTGGGGTGTGTCGGTGCTCACTTAGTTTGTATGTGTTAGTTGTATCGTGTACCGATATAAGAAGGCAAATAAAAAATTAAAATGTTATCATAGGTTTGGGAAGGGGTTTTTGTTTACCGTCTTAGGGCCAGCTTTATGAGGGTGGTGTTTATTGCAGAAACAAGTTCCTTTATGCAGGGATGGACATATCTGAAGAGGGAAAACAAAAGTGTTCATGATATAAGTTGGACAGACACATTCAGCAAATAAGAATCGCATTGATGATGTAGAGTAAGGGTTAGGTGATAAAAACACAGGGAGAAAAAAAAGGCCTGAAATGGTGTTTGGGGTGTAGCTGGCTGAATTTTAGATTTTTTTTTTTTTTTTTGGGGGGGGGGGGGGGGGGGGGGGGAGGGCTTTTTTGGATTCCTTTTTAGTGAGGTCTCACAATTGTTTTCCTTTAAAACAATCTGTATCAAAGCAAAAAATAAGCTCTTTTTACACCTAGGTGTTGGTGTTTTTACTGCAAAATGCAATGTTGTTTTTCGTCCTGGCCTTTGATATGAATACTCGTACTTTCTCTGTCCTGTTTTAAACTAAAATGTTCGTTATTACATCCCTACCCTGTCAGCCAAGTGTCTAAAATCTTTTTTAATAAAATAAATGAAATAGATGAATGAATGTCCACTTACTACACAATGCATAAAAACTGCCACATCCAAAGGCTGGTGCAGAATAATAGCAAATTCCTATCTTGGCATAATGTAAACAAAAATAATAAATATATAAAAATTGCGCTCCATAATTATGTGTGATGTCTGTAGGGAAAAAGAAAACGTTTTCATGATCTAAATTGGACAATTGGCAGTGCACAGATAGACACATTCAGCGAAGAAGAATCACGTTGATAATGTACAGAAAGGGTTGGTTAGTGACACCAGTGACAACTAAAAGGTCTGATCGTTTTTGGGGTGTAGCTGGCTGATTTTGCGTTTGTGTGTGTGTTTTTTAATTGTTTTTTTGTTGTAGTTGTTTTTTTTGCTTGTTCGATTTTTTTGTTTTTGAGTGAGGTCCCGTATATGTTTTGCCTAAAATAATTCTAGATGTGTGTGTTTTTATTGCAAAATGCAAGAAAACACTTGTTCTTTTTTCAGGCCTATGCCTACTTTCTCGTTCCTGTTTCATACCAGAAGTGTAGAGAGGAGAGAGATGTTCCTTTTTTCAGGGCCAGTTTTCTGACGGGGGTATCTATTATCTCTTAGTTCTAGTGTGTTAGTTGCCTTTTATACCGTAGAAGAAGGCACACTTATTTTTAAAAAATGAGTCCTTGGTTTGGGAGAGGAGTCTGTTTACCTACTTAGTGCCAGCTTTTTGAAGGCAATGTTTATTGCCTCTGAGAAGTTAAGCAGAGACAAGTTCCTTCACGCAGAGATGGACAGTAATAATTATGTGTGGTGCCTGTAGAAAAAAAAGAAGTTTTCATGATAGTTGGACAATTGACAGTGCAGGGATAAACACAGTCAGCGAAGAAGAAACACGTTGATGAGGTAGAGTAAGGTTAGGTGACGCCACAGACAAAAAAGGCCTGGCATCTTGCTTGGGGTGTACCTGGCAGATTTTCAGATTTTGGGGCTTCTTGGATTCCTTTTTTGTGAAGTCCCACAATTGTTTTCACCTGAAACAATCTGTATCAAGCATAAAAAGCTCTTTGTACCCCTAGATGTGGGTGTTTTTATTACAAAATGCAAGAAAACGCATGTGGGTTTTTTCCTGGCCTTTTAAACATTATACCTACTTTCTCTTTCCCGTTTCATACCCACAATGTTTTGTTATTACTTCCCCTGCACTGTCAGTCATGTGTCCTGCCCTGACCCAGTGAGAGCTTGGTGGAAGGCTCAAGCCTTTTTTAACCCAAGCAAGCTGAATGCATGTAAACTTCTTTATAAAGAAGGAGCTGCTATGATTTGCATTTTCTCAACGGTCAGGGTCGTTGTAGTTCATACTTTGTTTTATACACAGGTTGTTGTAGTTCATTGTTGTTGTATTCACAGATTGTTGGTAGTTAGTTTTCTCTTTTTGACTCACATGCATAGCAATGTGATTTTATGTACTAACACCCCACATTTTTTCCCCCAGATTTGTTGAAATCTGTGCAAGATGAGTCCTAAATAGTCCCAAAAATGACGTTTAACAACAAAAAAAACAATTGTCAACCATCCATCTGTCTGTCCATACGTCGTCCGTCTGTGCAAAACTTGCAAGTGGCTTAACCTCTTGAACCCGAAAGACCGATATATCGGTCTAGCCCTTAAACAGCTGTGTCCCGAAAGACCGATAAATCGGTCTCGTAACCTTACCGTTAATTTTGCGGTCCGTACACAGCTTACTGTTCTTTCTAGTACTTGCTGTTTGGAATAGGGTTATTGAGGGTTATTGGGAATAAGGTAAAGCAAAATGTCAGCGCTCTAGTGCAGCACAGTGCGTGTTTTTGTGACGGTTTTTTCTCAATTTTGCGTCATGAAACGAAGGTCTACAAATCAAGGAAGCGTCGCTAAGCGACTGTACACAACTCAGGAAGTAATCGATCAATTGTGGGATGATAATGAAGATGAAGAGATGACATTTGAAGTACTTTGGGTTGTCTAACACTTTGGTTATGTTTTCATTGTTTTACTAAAAGCATGCTAAAAATGCCATTTTTCTCCGGGGAGCCCAGGGGATGGGCTCAGATTTTGGTGGGGCATCCAGGGTTCAAAGGGTTAATATCTCTGTACATTTTTCAACTATCGCAACCAAATTTGGTAAGAAAAATTTAGTAAGAGGGCGAATATCCACGAGACCGTTTAAATGATCAGTGAATGAATTACTTCAAGTCAAGGTTACGGTCAGAGGGTCAACAAATGTTAGCCCCTTCTACCTTCCCCCCCCCTCCTCCTCACTATGGGAATCCCGGGGGATCTTTTAGTGTAAATAGTTGGGCCCCCCCCCCCCCCCCCACTTTCTGAAAGTTTAGTGCTTTAAATGTATTATTTTCTACCAATCTTTATATTTCTGCCTTCGTGTTTCTTTTCTGTTGACTACAGTATGAACTCTTTTAATATGTCATTCACCTGTAGTTTTTCCATCAATCCCTTTTCTCTGTTTTTCTCAGCCTTTTCGACTCGCATGCATAGCAGTGTGAGTCTTGCAGTGTGAGTCTATGTACTCACCCAACAAACAAACAAAATCCAGATTTTGGCAAATCTGTGCGAGATGAATCCTAAATTGTCCAAAAATGACATTTTAAAAAAGGTTCATCCATCCGTCTGTCTATGCAAAAACTGGCTAATTACTCAGAACCTATTTCAACCATCACAACCAAACTAGGTAAGATGGTGTATACCCATTGGTCATCATTTTGGTCTTCTCTGCGACCAGAGCCTATGGAATGGAAATACCTGCAGAGAAGACCAAAATGATGACCAATAACACCAATGGCATCAACATGGACATCAAAGGCCAATGCCAATCCCTCAGCACTGTGCATAGCTTCAAATATTTAGGAGCCCTTGTATCAGACAATGGGTCCTGACAGGAAGTCCTCTCCAGAATCTCACAAACAACTGCTGCCATGACAAGATTGAAGCCCATTTGGAAAGACAGGACCATTAGTCTACATACCAATGTTTGGCTGATGCGCCCCCTTGTCATCTCCGTCTTCCTATACGCTTGTGAAACATGGACCCTCACAGCAGATATGCAACGAAGAATACAAAGCATGGAGATGAGGTGCTACAAAAGATTTCTGGGCATTTCCAATACTCAGCACATCACCAACAACAAAGTCCGACAGACCATCACACAAGCCATTGGACAATTCGATGACATGCTCACAGTGATGAAGAGACTGAAGCTTTGATGGTATGGTCATGTTACCAGAGAATCAGGCCTTGCAAAAACCATCCTGCAAGGCACTGTGCAAGGAGGCAGAAGAAGAGGGAGACAGAAAAAGGGGTGGGAGGACAACATTCGAGAATGGACTGGCTTGATACTGAGCAAAGCCATGAGGGTTGCTGAGAACAGAGAACTATGGAGTACGCTGGTTAAACGATCATCTGTGTTGCACCAAACGACCTTTGAGTTATGGGATAGGATAGGACAATGTAATGGCTGTTTACTCCATAGTATGCAACAACATTGGATTATTTGATCAAACTTGCATGAGAGGTCACGTGATCAATCAAAGTCATCTCAAGGTCACTGAAGGTGTCATGAAGGGTCATCCCAAGGACAACGTTTTGTTTTGGGGGTCATAATACAACTTTTGCTGTTGTTTATTTGATAGTATATGAGTGTTTTTGGAGCCTGATGTCAAGGTCATCTCAAGGTCAAGAGCATAGAAAGCTTAAAGTCGGTATTACTTTGCATTTTAATGCCACCTAATGACCTTTCATTTAGTATTTTCTGGAAACACTCGTTTTCAAGTTAAATATTGCCAGTTCCATAAGGAGCATGTGAGGCATATGGGCTTTGCCCTTCTAGTTATGTGTTGTGTTGGCCTGGTGGTGTGGTGGCTAGATAGTGATGGAAAGATCTTTGGGTCTCGCAGGTGTTATTTGCAGATTCTGCCTTTTTTATGTATGTATTTTGAGTCTTATCAATATTTTTCATATATATTTTTTAAGCTTTGTTTGTAATCTGGGGGTGATAAATTATTAAGTGGAAGGGCTGACACCCTCAGCATTACTTAGCTTTATTTACCTTAGGATGTGGTAGGGTAATCATAGTAGCATGAATTTGTATTGGTATGTGTGTTTTTGGTGAACCCTATAGGAGTTTGTGATGTTATAAGATATAGACCTGTTTGGTATGAGTGAGGTCCAGCTATGACCGCTAAAGGTTGATTGATTGATTGATTTATTTATTGTTGCTTTAGGTCCAGCGGACTCTTCCGAGCCAAATCAGGACCGGACAACCCCCGATCCGCATAAAAGATCTGCTGAAACAACCCTAGTGGGAAAATTGAATGCCCTCCACCGGCCAGTCACTTTACAATAAAGACATCCCATGCAGGGGACGGCTGAGGGTTTACCTCAACTACGCGAACCCCCGGTTACAAAAACAAAATAGAATATAAACATCATTATAAATTATCAACAAAACACATACATATAAAATGCCTACATTGCTAAATACTAACATCATAGGAAGCCCTAGTGACCACCCAGCAGAAAGCGTCCAACACTCCCAAGCTGATCCAACAGACCTCGTACACAAACAAGGAGTCTTGTCCAGGAAGAGTTTTCAAGAAAAAAAGGTAGGTCATTGATCTAGCGAAGAAGAAGATAGTATAGCAGAGTGATGGGACAGAGCAGGAATGGGAAAGAGTAAATGAGGAAGATAGCAACAGTGGGAATTTAAAGCACTAAATTTCCATAAAGTGGGGATACTATTTATACTGAAACCCCCGGCACTCCAACGGGGGTACTGTTGCCGCAGTGAATCTGTCATGCCTACAAAGGCAAGACAGGTTTTCAACTGGGGCTTTCACTTTTCCCTTTATAGGTTAGAACAATCTACAGTGGCAAGATTGCTCTTAAGATTGCTCATGACCCCAAGGGGTACCGCTAAAGGTTCACTGAACCATATAAACCACAAATCAAATCAAACAAATATTAGTTTTTAAAAAACCTAAAATTTTTCACAAAATTTCACTTGTTTCGTAAGTTATTAATATTGAACTTATGATTCTTTGATGCATGATATATATCAATGAGACACACATACTTTGTAAATTTGGTCAACCTCATTCCAAGGTCAGGGTCACTAGAGCTGTTCAAAATCGGTTTGTATAATTCGTTGAGTCCAAAATTATATTTAGAGATGATGTGTTCAAAGTCAGTTCGTGTAGATACTTTGAAGTGACCTTGACCCTAAACTATGAGTCCAAACTTATATTTTTCTGTTAAATATTGCAAGTTCCATAAGGAGCATGTGAGTCATATAGGCTTTGCCCTTCTAGTTTATATTATATATATGCACATGCATACAGGTTTTACTCTGCACCTTACAAAATTGGTTGAACCGATTTTAATGATTTTTTTTTTGCATCTGGATCTGGATCCCGATCTTGACGTTGATCGGCGGTTCAGCCACAGTAGCCAATAACGGGTTGGAG
Source organism: Oncomelania hupensis (assembly GCA_036898135.1). Taxonomy (NCBI): domain Eukaryota; kingdom Metazoa; phylum Mollusca; class Gastropoda; order Littorinimorpha; family Pomatiopsidae; genus Oncomelania; species Oncomelania hupensis. The sequence goes on from CM072522.1 coordinate 7,685,997, forward strand.
GGGTTTGCAGTCTGCCAACCGTTTGCGAGAATGCGCTGGCAGACTTTCAGAAATATTGTTGCAGATAGTTCAGATAGTGGCCCCTCATTCTGCGTTTTCATTTTGCTTCGTTACGATAAAGCTGAGTTTTTTCAACTACGTGTGCTAGTGTCAGGAATGACATAGTCATTTAGTAACGACCTACAACAGTAAGTATATCAACTTACTGATTGTGGCTGCACAACCCCAAAAGAAGAAGACATTTGATTGGCTCGCCATGTTGCTTTTAAATTTGTTGTTGGTTCGCCTGTTGCAAGTTTGAAAAGAAAATAAAGTTGTAAAAAATACATATCGTAGTATTGTGTTGAAGGTTCCCCTCCCAAATTATATTGTTGAAGTTGATTATGGTACATTCATGCCAGTACTGATGCCTTAACTAGATGTTGAATATAAGTAAAATGTAAAGAAAACAAAAAAGAATAATCACTGTCTCAATTAACAAACAGGAAAAAAAAAATTTATATAATTTTTTTTTCTTTTTTTAAAGTAATACTAATAATGGTAATAATAATGATACATTTATTATTTGTATTGTCTGATCTTTAAATTAAGAAAAGAAAGGAAGAGAAGGGGAAATGCTGTCATTTGTTGTTGATACAGACATTCATTACATGTATATACATTTCCAGAGACTAATAAAAACAAGTTAGGGAAAATGAAATCTTTAATAGAATAAATGAAATGTATGAATGAATATCCACTTATTACATAATGCATACAAACTGCCAAATTCAAAGGCTGGCACCAAACAATATGAAATACTGACATAATACTGAAGAACAAAAAATTGCGCTACAACATTTGAGCTGGATATAATGAGATGGATGTTTTTTAAAAGTTATTAAATTTTTTTCCAGCAAAATATTTCAGTCATAGAGAAGGGAAAGATTTTGTTTCAGGGCCAGTTTTATAAGGGGGGTATCTATTCTATCTTAGTTCATGTGTCTTAGTTGTATTAGAAAGCAAATAATAAAAATAAAATTCAGTCATAGGTTTAGGAGTGGAGGCTTTTTTTTAAAAAATCTTCTCAGGGCTAGCTTTATGAGGGTAGTGTTTATTGCCTCTCCCTCAATGCAAAGATATTAGCTGCTCATCATTATACCTTGCTATTATACCTTGTCTGATTCTGATTACTTATAGATAAAGGTTTATGGATAGTATGCAATATCTTAAATAAATAAATAGTGTTGGCTAACTGCTGTGAAGCAAATAACAAAACTAAAAATAGTCAACAGCAAACTAACTTTAATACATAGCTAAAATATCTGACTAAATAAAACAGCCATGTAATCAGACATGATAGTTCTCCGCAAAATCGCGGAAATCCGCGAAACAAAACAAAACAAAAAAAAAAAACTAAAGGAAATGCGAAACAGTCTGTGGACACTTAATTTTTTTTTTTTTGTTGTTGTTGTTGTTTTGTATCGGAAGACGAAAGTTGCTTTACTCGCTTCCGGTTTTGCGGCGCCATACTTTGTTTTGGAATAGTGATGCAGCATTGACTGTTCCTGTGTATATATTTTCGCCGTTCAAGTTGTGGATTTGTGGACGTCATCAGACTCATTGGACTTCAAAATGTCTGTCACAAGGCGTGACATAGTCGCACGTTCCGCGGAAACCTCTCTTAGATCACTATCAGGTCTGGTAATACAACAAATTCATTTTACTACTACTACTAAAACAACAAATTCATTACACTGCTACTAATAAATCAACTTCATTATACTACTACTAATCATCATCAGCAGCAGCATCACTACCACAACATTACTAAAATCACAGTAACAATCACCATCTTCTTCATAACCACCTTTAACTAAGAAATTCATTAACACCAACATTACAATCACAATTGTTTACAATGTCGACGGTAATAAAACTTAATATGTGTCATGGCTGCTGCTGTACAATGTCGACGGTAATAAAACTTAATATGTGTCATGGCTGCTGCTGCTGATGATGACATTGATGATGAGAATGATGATATTGATGATGATTGTGATCTGATTATGATAATGTTAATAATGTTAATCATCATTGTTACTACCCAACAAATTCATTACCATCATAATAATTGATGATAATGTCAACAGCAACAGTCGATATAATCATGAAGAAGATGATGATAGTGAACGACAGTGATAATGAAATTAATGTTACTCTCGTTGCAGAGCAACAAATTGATAATAACGATTGATGATATCAACAGTAACAGTCAAGATAATGATGAAGGTGATGACAACAAGTAAGTGTTGTGGCAGAGTGGTCTAAGGCAGGACTAAACTTTCCCTTGTCCGCATGCTACAAACCAATGGTGCCTGACAGGTGTGGGATTGATCCATGTCAGCATGCTACAAACCAATGGTGCCTGACAGGTGTGGGATTGATCCATGTCCGCATGCTACAAACCAATGGTGCCTGACAGGTGTGGGATTGATCCATGTCCGCATGCTACAAACCAATGGTGCCTGACAGGTGTGGGATTGATCCAGCATCCGGGAGTTACATTTCTCCAAATATTTACTTTCCAGTCGGGCAACGTCTCGGGGGTTTTCTCTGGTTTTGCTCCCCCAGGAAAATTTCAAAATCACAACTAATAATAGGTAGGTTGGGTTTGGGCACATCACAAGCTGCAACTACGCCTTCCCCAGGGGAGGCGGCCCACAATTTCACGATTAAAGAGGGACAATAAAGTATCAAAAATCAAATTTTAACAAATCAATGATAATAAAATTAATTTTACTCTTATCGCTAAGTAGCAAATTGATCATAATAACTGATGGTCATGCCAACAGCAACAGCGACATAATCATAAATATGATGATGATGATGACAGCGATGATGACAAAATTGATGTTACTTTCATTGCAAAGTAACAAATATCACAGTAGGTTAACCCTTTAAATGCCGTAGACGCCAATGATGACATAAGACAAGTCTGTTTAACGATGTCGTTCACACAGCTTGGATGAAACTTCATGGATTAGGTGTATAGTTGGTCACGGATTCGCCTAAAGTGAGTCACGTGCCATGCTGGCTGCCAATAGATGATGATCCCAGTTATGATTTTAATGGAGTACAAGAGAAGGTCTAATCAGAATATAGAATACAGAATGTCTTCAGGCCAATGACAACAGTATACATTGCATATGGAAACTGATCCAATGTTGGTAAACAATCACACATCCATACCCCAGGCAAACGTCATCATGACTAATGTCCTTTAAGAGTCCAAAGTTGGCGTCTGCTTCAGCAAGGCTCGGATGCTCGCTATGTCCAACTGTAGTTTTCTCACAAACCATAATTATATTTGTAGGATTGTTCTTTCCATGCATTGGAATCGCCCCAACGACACAGTCATGAGCTCAACATCTATCTAGAGCTACAACACTGCTATAGCAGCTGCCAGAAACTACTAAAAACTGTGCAGCATCGCACCCACATCATTGCGTCTGTGCCAGTGTATGGATGTTAGCAACATACCAATCCAGATCCAGAGGTCCAGGATGTGCACGCCCTCGCCCAGTGTCAATGTCACGTGCAGCAGGATTGTGGCTTGTCCTTTGGTTCCACTCTCTCGTATGATATGGAAATACCTCTCTGCAATGATAGTGATAATACAGGGTTCGCAATAACCTGTAATTTCTATTAGTTTCACATAGGAGATACCGGATTTTTTTTCTCCTGCTGGTAGGAAGGGCCCTCCACTTTTCTGACTGTACCGCGGTTGTGTGTAGAGGCTTAACAAAACTTTAAAAAAGGAATGCCTTGTGCTAAATCGTAACCTATTATGCCTGTGGCCCACTTCTAACCACAGGCTCAGATTTCTCAATTTTGTAAGGAAGTGATACTATGACAAGAAAGATATCCTAACAATATGATGCAGAATGTAAGATGTTTAATTCATTTTCATGTCCTGTCACCTCAGCTAGCAAGACTAGAAAAGCTTATAGCTGTACAGGGAGTCTTTACCTCGGCACAGATTTTGAGATGAGTTCTTTTTACTAAGTATCAAGTGTACAACGATGGACTAATTCTAAAATATTCAAGTGAGCACCTTGTAACAATATTTTTTTTATAAATAATAATAATATTAATAATATTGATGATGATGATGATGATGATGATGATGATGATGATGATGAAGATGATGATGATGATGATGATATAAGTGTGCTCATAAATGCACGTCCATCTAGGGGACAAAAGTCTGATAGCCAACAATTTGTCATCATTACTATACTATACTATACTATACTATACTATACTATACTATACTATACTATACTATACTGTACTATACGATACTATACTATACTATGCTATAATAATAATAATAATAATAATAATGGATTTTTATATAGCGGGTACTCCAGCCTATGACCAGACTCACCATGCTTTACATAGTCATTACATAAAAAATACATGCACTCGATCAAACATCACTTTTGCTACGATACACCAAAAGACAGAGCAGTAAAGGTTGATTGATTGATTGATTTATTATTGCTTTAGGTCCAGCGGACTCTTCCGAGCCAAATCAGGACCGGAGCAGTAAAGGTAAAAACTATTTACAACTATGTACACAAATGACAAAAAAGACAGAAATAGACTATTTACAACTATGTACATAAATGACAAAAAAGACAGAATTAGAATAGCAAAAACCTATTCACAGCTATTTATATGCCCGGTTAGACCCAGGAAGAAAAACAGTATAAATATTTACAGCCGTGTATACACTTAAGGATCAGACAGAGACAAAAGAGGAGAGAATGGCAGCGGGATACAAATCAGTCTGAATAATGCAGTTTGAAGAGGTGGGTTTTGAGGGCCTTTTTGAATGCTTGTATTGATTGTATGTTGCGGATATGGGAGGGAAGGGAATTCCACTATACTGTACTGTACTATACTATACCATACCATACTATACTATGATGATGATGATAATAATAATAATTTTTATAATAATAAAAAGTTTATAATAATAATAACATAGATACTTTTCTGTGATAATAATAAGAAGCATAATAAATTATAGTTCGCATAAAATATTCTATCATCATCATCATCAAACGCGTACTATATAATATAATAAATTATGATGATTGAAGAGGTGGTGGTGTAGCTACAACCATTTGAAAGAATAAGAAGATAAAGAATTCATACACAAATGAAATTTTTTTTAAAGTTTTGGATGAGATTCGAACTCCTGACAGAACCGACCAAATTCAATGGACAAACTACTGTGAATGAGTAAGCAAAGACAGAAGATAACTCAGATGCAGGTAAGAATTTTGTACAAAAGTCAGCAAACAATAATGAACTAATTAATAAACGAATCAATGTTATTCAAGCAATAAGTAAACCCTAGTAAGTATATATTCCATAAATCAATTCTTCAGTCAATGCTACACAATAAACCAGTCCACGCTATTCAATAAATCAGTCAAACTCACCGGCAGATCAGAATATTGTTGCAGCACGTCTTCCAGCAGAGAATTGAATGTTTCATGGACATTTTGACCAGTAGCAGCACTAGTTTCAAAGTACTTCAATCTTAGACGATAGCTTTCCTGTTCAAAATTTTAAGCAATCAGTCAATCCATTGCCACTATTTTTTGTTCACTAGAGCCAATAAATAATATAATAATTAATAATATCTAAAAAAAAAAAAATAAAAAATAAATTAGACCTACATTTTTCTTAGGTAAAATTTAAAGTCCACGTATATTGGGTGTGCTTGTGAACTCTATATACGCTGTATCCTTGTTGCACACAGTACAAGTTTTTACAAATATGCATTATTTTTGCTTAGTTTTTGCAAATTTAAAGCAAAAATATTAACCAATGTATCCAAATTCTATTCAAGAATTGTTTTGAAATATTTCTTGTGAATTCAATTCAGTAGTAGAATCACAAGTAATTCTGTATGCTTTTAGTCACTATAAAAGAAATTCGAAATGAAATAATTGATGCCGGAATTCCCATGAGCCATCGCGGTATCTTTTAAACTTGGAACATCAACAGAAAAGATTGGTTTAGTATAACGTGCGCGTCTCCATCCATTGTTGAATGCTCAGTGCGCGATAAGGAGAAATGAAAAGCATGGATATAATGTAATCAATTAATAAATCAATCAATCATCAATTGCCTTTATATATTCCTGTATTTCCCTTCTGTTGTGTCTGAAGTAGAAATTTAACATCTATTGACAGTGTCCAGGATTGGATGAATAGCAACAGGTTGATGCTTAACCCTGACAAGACCGAGGTTATACCTGGTGGGAGCAGAAAATGAAAATGAGCGTTCACCAAAGGATTTGTTCACTCATGGAAAGCAGAGATTTTGGGCAGAAGAAGATCGAAGGGTTCTATAGAGGGCATGTAGGGATTTACCATGATTTTGAGATAAGAAGGGCCGGATGAAGAGAGAGCATTGAAGCAGAGGCAAGCAATTTTGTACTCAATGCTTTGTTCGATGGGAAGCCAGTGTAGGGATTTAAGATTAGGAGTTTTATGGGCAGATTTTATAATGCGAAGAATGAGACGGGCGGCATTATTTTTAAGTCTTTGCAATAGATAGTCCAGGCAACCACAGAAGATAGAGTTACAATAGTCAAGCCGTGAGAGAATGAAAGCTGAGACAAGAGTTTGAGTGGCTTTGGCAGACAGAAAGTGACGGATGCTGTTGATTTGATGGAGTTCAAAATTTAGGTTTCAGATTAGAGTTTGAATGTAAGCTTGCATCGTCAGGTGAGAGTCCAAAATCACGCCCAAGTTTTTGACAGAATCAGAAAACTGTACAACATAGTTACCAACAACAAAGGAAGATGGAAGCTGAGATGTTGTTATGCGAGGAGATGAAATAATTATGGCTTCTGTCTTTTCGTCATTAAGTTTCAATTTGTTGAACGTCATCCAGGACTTGACATCACAGATGCACTCTTGCATCGAATTTATTGTAATGCCAAGATCCTGTGGGTCAGAAGGTTTATGAAGTTGTGTATCGTCCGCAAAGGAATGATGATTGACAGAGTGAGAATCGATGATGTCAGAAAGAGGACGGGACCCAAAACCGATCCTTGCGGCACGCCACAGAGGATCGTAGCAGGATCAGAGCGGTCATTGTCAACGTAAACTGTTTGTTTTCTGTAAGTGATGTAAGTGAGCCAATCAAGAACTGTGCCACGAAGGCCAAAAGTGTGTTGCAGACGTTCACTGAGAACGGTGTGATCTACGGTGTCAAATGCTGACGAAAGGTCTAACAGAGCAAGAACAAAGAGTTTGCCTTTGCCTCTAGGTTACAGAACGTCTATTGACCGCTGACAGGCGTTGCAATCAAAACTCTAAACTATTACTTCTACAGAAAGAGGCGGCAGCATAAACCAAGACGAAGAAGAAAAAGTAGAAGAGTTCAGTAAACAGAAAGCCTAGATGTGAATTGTTTCTACAGACTGCTAAAGCCTACCGAGATGGACAGGCAGCACTACTTAGCGTGTTTTCTGCGAGAGTTATCTCTCTTAGCTAACGGATGATGAAATCCTATTGTCACGCCCAACACAATTTTCGCACAGAGCATACATTGTTTGGGAACACCAGTCACAAAGATAGAGTGGTAGTCTAATGCAAAAAGAAGAAGAAGAATAGTTTAGTAAACAAACAATACTGGGCCAGGAAGTCTAGATGTTAATTCTTTCCAGAGGCCATGCATGTACCGAAATGGGACAGAAAGCGTTATTTAGCGCGGTTTCTTCTACGGTTGCGTTATTCTTAGCTAATGGATAACGAATCATCACAACCAAGTCATCATCGCACAAAGCATAAATAGTTTTAAAACCAGTTAGACGCACTTTAAAAACAAAAAACAAAAACAGTCATATTTAATTTTTTTAATGAATAACCTGTGTGTGTGTGTGTGCCAAATAATTAAACAAACATTGTATTAGAAATCTCATGCATATTATAGTGTATTCTCGAGTTGCTTCTTTATTATATTGCCTTTATTCTTGTTGGAAGTGGGGTTTACAGGTTCAAATTATGCAAGATCAAACGAACATTCCATAATTATTGGTATCTTTTAGTTTTCATCTCCTTATGATTAATACATTTTTCTAGTGAATTCAAATAATACAAATATTGATATTTCTAGTAAACCTAAATAAAAATCCGAAATAAAATAATCTTTGGAAAAATATCCATGCGCCATCGCTGCGAGGACTCAAAACGAGCCCACAACACTCCGCAGTCCACATAGCTGCGAATGGGCGGCACCTAGCTAGCTATATTTAGAACACCGACGCATAAGCTAGAGGGTGCTTGGCGGGCCTTTGTGACCTTCTCAGCTCACCAAGCTTGTTCCCGGCAGGCGCCATATTGTTTTCAGTTTTGGTGCCCGCCTCGCTGACTATACTATTTCATATCACTCATGTTTTAGTTTAAGCAATGGCCAACATGGAATGTTGGGTACTGAAATATTTTCCTCCACTCTAAAGAGGAGGACCAGCTTTAGATTAGACATAAGGCTTGGCAGCCGGTTTGACCTAATTTGGTCACGCATCAGACACGCGCTGGTCATGTGTCCGCGTGCTACGGTGTGCCTGTGACCTTCAAAGGTCAAAACGGATGTAGTCCTAACACACTTTGCTCTCTACCAACAGTGCCGGTGTGGCCTAGTCAGTGATTCGGCGCATGCGTGAACGTCCGGAGGTAATTTTTGTCAAAGAAGGGACGACGAATTACGATGCGTAAGGGATTTAAGAATGCCCAGTTATCGCAAAATGTTCCGAGTAGAATAAACAAGAATGCACATAATACCCAGTGCAAAGTAGGCTTTTAAGACGTTCCCCAAGCATTTTAACAAGCATAAGAAAGGAAACCTAGCCAATGATTTCCCCTTTTTTGGGTGCACATAGCCAGTACCTACACTCTTATTTACATTCGGTAAGGCTGATTACCGAATACGATAACTAATTATGCTGACCTCCGTGTCCTACACCTGGATTCCGGAAATAAACGCATGCGCGGAACCATCGGCGATGATTTACATTTGGCGATGCCACACCGGCCCTCAATTATACAGAGTGGAGGAGTGTTCGGAAGCGAACCTTTTCCTGTAATAAAGGAATAGAAGCGTTTGAAAAGCTCTCCATCCAACAGCGCAAAAAATTGGCCTTTAAAAAAACCCAATATTTTAAAGCATCTATATAACTACTAAAATAAACCTATACTAAATAAATTTTAAATAATGTTATAAGTTATTTGGCAGTGTAAACAAAAGGGACTCAAGATCACACATTTCAGCATCACAGAGCTTTTTTCCAATGATTTCGATCTGTGACTGTCTTTCAAACTTGGAAAGCCACACGCCAACAGAGAAGATTGAGCAGTGTCAGCTTAGGCGACAAGACACACTCTGTGCCATCTGGGATCCAAAAGCTCCGGATCCGTAATAGCTCGCAGGGTCTGTAACTGAGTTGTTGGTTTCTCAAAATTTGTGTACTGTAAAGGTAAATGTAGGGATTAAATGTGGTTTTTGTTGTTGTTGTTGTTGTTGTTGTTTTTACTTCATCAGCTGGAAATAGTTAATTCTACTTTAATTTCTTTTATCATACTTCCTATTCAATTATATTCCGTAACTCGAAGGTCGTTGGGGCACCACAGATGATCGTTTAACCAGCGTACTCCATATTTCTAAGTCCTCAGCAACCCTCATGGCTTCGCTAAGCGTCAAGCCAGTCCATTCTCGAATGTTGTCCTTCAACCTCTTTTTCTGTCTCCCTCTTCTTCTGCCTCCTTGCAATCGTGCCTTGCAGGATGGTCTTTACAAGGCCTGATGCTCTGGTGACGTGGCCAACCATCGGAGTTTCTGTTTCTTCACCACTGTGAGCATTTCACCAAGTGGTCCAATGGCAATTGTGTGATGGTCTGTCGCACTTCGTCGTTGGTGATGTACTGGGTATAGGAAATGTCCAGAAGTCTTTTGTAGCACATCATCTCTATGCTTTGTATTCTTCGTTGTAGATCTACTGTGAGGGTCCATGTTTCGCAAGCGTATAAGATAAGATAAGATAAGATAACAATAAAAATTTTATTTTGCAAGGGTAAAAGAGTAAGCGCTGGATGCGCTTTTTTACATCTTGCCCTTGGGGCTTGTAACAAGAACTATTAAATACAACAAATGAATGTTATAACATTAACATTAATTATAGGAAGATGGAGATGACAAGGGGGCGCAGCAGCCTTACCTTGGAATGCCAACTGAGACAGATGGTCCTGTCTTTCCAAATGGGCTTCAACCTTGTCAGAGCAGCAGTTGTTTGTGTGATCCTGGATAGGACTTCCTGTCGGGACCATTGTCTGATACAAGGGCTCCTAAATATTTGATGCTATGCACTGTGCTGAGGGATTGGCCTTGGTCTTTGATGTCCATGTTGATGCCATTGGTGTTATTGGTCATCATTTTGATCTACTCTGCATTTATTTCCATTCCAAAGGCTCTGGAGGTGGTGTCAAGCCTCTGTACCAGCTGTTCAAGTTCTTATTTCTCTCCAACCGATCCATCAATGTCATCCGCAAAGCGCAAGTTGGAGATTGCTCTACCCCTTACGCCGACTGTGCCTTCGTGATCTGCAAGGGAATCTGACATGATGCGCTCTAGGAGGATGTTGATGAGGCCAATGGTGCGGTAATTTTCACACTCATGAAGGTTACCATTTTTTGGGAAGAGTGGTGACAAGCGACTTTGTTCATGGTGTAGGCCACTCCCCACTCTGCCAGATCTTGTTACAGATAATGGTGAGGGCGTCAATCATCGCTTCTCCTCCTGCTTGAAGCAATTCCGCGGGTATATTGTCCACTCCCGCTGACTTCCCCTTCTTCGGCGATTGCACAGCTGCCGCAGCTTATTGTCGGAGAGTTGGGAGGATTTCTTCTTCTTCTCTGTTCTGGGGACATGCCAGAACTGATGAGTCTCCGTTTGGCGTGTGGTTGTAAAGGTCAGAGCAGTACTCTGTCCATCTATCCACGACTTCTTGTTCTTCTGTAAGGCATATGCCAGACTTGCTTTGGGTCGTGGAGACCTTGAGCTGTTTATCACTTGTCAGCCGCTTCACAGTCTGGAAGGCCTTCTTGCTTTTGTTCTTGTTCAGACTGTTCTCTATTTCCTGGCATTGATCTTCTACCCAGTTCTCCTTAGCTGTGCGCATGCATTTTCGGAAGTCATTGTCGATTTTTCGGTAGGCACCAGCTCCATGTGAGGTGTTCTTTTTCTATTTCATCTCTCTTCGTTTATCACACAGGTCCAAAAGTCGTCTGGAGACAGGGCGGCAACCCATGACAGTGGCTAGAATGTCTTTGTGGACCAAGAATCCAACGCCGTGTTCGTGCCTGTCATCTCTACCGCTGAAATAAAGCTTGTGGCCTTTGTCGGTCGTTGTTTCACCCAGGCCTTTCCAGCGCAGTTCGCTGATACCTAAAATGCTCCATCGATAGTGGTCCAGCTCGTGGACCAGTTCTTCTAATTTTCTCTCCGCAGTTAGGGTCCTGACATTCCAGGTTCCTATGACGACGTTGTCTCTCGTGCGGGTCTTACTAAGTTGTCCATCAGTAGCACACCTCCGTCCTGATGGCCAACGGAAGGCGCGGTCTTTGGTGATCCGGGCAACGACCGATCCGGTATGGAGTGTATGGTTCTTTTAATCATACAGTGTGTCTTGTGCAAGAAAGACCTGGCAGGGTCCAATCCTCTCCAGGCTGTTGGCCACAGCCGAAATCCACGAATACAGTTTGGCTCGCCTTGGCCCCGAGCACGTGGTCGTTGAACCTGTAGTAACGTGAGGTTCCTCCGTCATGATCGGTGACTTCTGTATAGAAGACTTTCGCCCAGTGATGCCGCGCTGACATCACCCCTGTTAGTCGCCTCTTATGACACGCCTGGACATGTTGGGTCTATTCTATTCAGTGCCCGAACCCACATGTCATACTTATGTCGTTACTGATCTTTATTTCACATTTTTTGTATTTGGGTGTGTTTGGATGTGTGTTGTTTTTACCCACAAAGTTTGGCGGAATGTGGCATGTACTATATAATAAACACACCATTTTGATTTTCACACATCGTTAGTGCTTGCAGGGTGATGGACATGTACTGTACAAGCTAAGGACATATTTATATTTGAGCACTTTCTAAATGCAGCCGACACAGATATGCAATAATAATAATAATAATAATAATAATAATAATAATAATAATAATAATAATAATAATAATAATTTTATATAGCGCATTTGTTCAAAGTGCTTTTTACACAAATTTGCTCAGACCACTTAAGGCTAAAACACACGTGCGCGTGCGCACACCCTTTAAACTGGGGGGAGGAGGGGGGGGGGATATCCTCCTTGATTGTCCTTCTCTTCCTCCTCCTCGTGTTCTTCTTCTGCTTCTTCCTCCTGCTCTTTCCACCTCATTTTCCTCCTCCTCCTCCTCCTCCTCCTCCTCCTCCTCCTCCTCATCATCATCATCATCGTCGTCGCCGTCATCATCACCGTAACTATACTTACACAATGTGCCTGTTCTTGAGGCACCTTTCTATGTCTGACCAAGTCGTTCTTGTTCCCTACCAAGTACACCACTGGTTGAGTGCAGTTGACCTGCGCAACCAAATGGGAACACAAAGGAACAAATGAATGGGTCCAGTTAGCAAAGTGAATATACAAAAATTAATATATCTAATATATACATGAATATTTCAGTGAGGCAAAAGCCTTTATTTACTGGTAATGTTTATTTAACGTAAGCCTATGTATTAATTATTGTTCGCGATTTGTCTTGATTTGTCTCTCCACACACACGCACGCACACACACGTTTGGTTCAGTACTTGTACAATAAAGACACCATGAATCTTTATTACTGTTAGTTATTCATTGCTTACAGGGTCCAGCGGACTGCAAATAGCCGAATCAGGACCACAAAATCAAGAACTTCGCTGAAAGAGGACTCACCCCTGATCCGCATAAAATATCTGCCGAAACAACCCTAGTGGTAACACTAAAGGCACTCCACCAGCCGGTCACTTTACAATAAAGACATCCCACGCAGTGGACGCTGAGGCTATACTCTAATTTATCGAACCCCCGTTTACAAAAGCAAAATAGAATACAAACATCATTATAAAATATCAACAAAACACTGTAACGTAGGGGTTTTATGGTATTAAATTAAATTTCAAGAAGTCTTCTGTAGCACCTCATCTCCATGCTTTGTATTCTTCGTTGTAGATCTGCTGTGAGGGTCCATGCTTCGCAAGCATATAGGAAGATGGAGATGACAAGGGAGTGCAGCAGTCTTACTTTGGAATGTAGACTGATGGTCCTGTCTTTTCAAATGGGCTTCAACCTTGTCAAGGCAGCAGTTGTTTGTGCGATCCTGGAGAGGACTTCCTGTCGGGACCCATTGTCTGATACAATGGCTCCTGAATATTCGAAGCTATGCACTGTGTTGAGGGATTGGCCTTGGACTTTCATGTCCGAGTTGATGCCATTGGTGTTGTTGGTCATCATTTTGGTCTTCTCTGCACTTATTTCCATTCCATAAGCTCTGGAGGTGGTTTCAAGCCTCTGTACCAGCTGTTCAAGTTCTTGTTCCTCTCCAGCCAATCCATCAATGTCATCCGCAAAACGAAGATTGGAGATTGCTCTACCCCCTATGCTGACTGTGACTTGGTGATCTGCAAGGGCATCTGACATGATGCGCTCTAGGAAGATGTTGAAGAGTGTTGGAGAGAGGGCATAATTATTATTTTATTATTATTGTTTTTTTTATTATTATTATTATTATTATTATTATTATTATTTTGGAGGGGAGAGAGAGAGAGAGAGAGAGAGAGAGAGAGAGAGAGAGAGAGAGAGAGAGAGAGAGAGAGAGAGAATTGCCGTACACTAATTTTAACTTGTATATTGCTTACCTGGTCGATTTCTCTTAGCCAAGCTTCGATGGAATTCAGGGTCTTTTCCCGTGTGACGTCAAAGACGACCAGAATGCCTTGCACGTCCCGGTACAGCGACTTGATCAGCGATCTCACGGCTTGGTGACCCGCCGCGTCCCTGGTCACAGAACCCATGGTAACCATTTTGTTATGATTGAGACGCTCTCTTTGATTTCAATTGGCTGTTGAGAGACGGGCGATAATGGCGTTTACTTTTTTTTTTAATCTAGAAAGTACTATGACGTAAGAGAGTGCGTAACTCCGGTGATGAGTTTTATTTTGATTGGCTGATTATGTCATTCTGGAACGTTCTGCGTGTTTCTAGCTTGTTGATAGACTCGATATGGCAGAGCGCAGCGCGCTGTTTTCTTATACACGGACTTGCGTGTGTTTGATATGATGATGATCAGTGCTGTCAAGTTGGCGACGTGGTGATTCGTTTTTAACGCTAACGCAATAGGACGTTAAGCTTCGTTATTCCTCCTGTCTTCTTGTTAGTTTCAAACTTCATGACTCCTGCCTTGTTGCTGAGTGAACGGGTTGCGTGAAGAACGAATTCCTGTTATGCAAGATGCAAGCATCGGGGCTGAATTGACTACTGCCGTGTAACACACTTATAGATGCCTGGAACGCTGGAGCTGGCATTGTCAGGTCCCCGCTGCATGAGGTCAAGGCTCATGTGCATTATTTTATTTTATTTATTTCCAGCCTTTTTATACGAAGCTTTCCAGCTCCATAGCTGCTCGAGGCGCCACGGATACAGGATCTAACTCTAGCCGCCCGAGGCGCCACAGATACAGGATCTAACTCTAGCCGCCCGAGGCGCCACGGATACAGGATCTAACTCTAGCCGCCCGAGGCGCCACGGATACAGGATCTAACTCTAGCCGCCCGAGGCGCCCACTTGCTGCATTAGGCACATTGTCTGACGCCCAGACAACTAAGCACAATCCTGGGCGACTGAGGATGCCAAAGGAAGAGAGGACCTAAGGGTTGCCGAGTTTATTTGTATAGCCGGCACTCACCGGTCTAGGACATGAGCGTCAGGATCTTTAAAACCTGGGCGATGGAATGCGTGCGTCCATAGACCAGACCTCAGTTTATACTCTTATCCAAAAGAGCAGGGAGCGTCTGCCTGAGCATCCTGGTCATGTTGTTGTTGTTATTGTTTTTTGGGCAATCCAAGCTGTCAACCTGCTTGGAACCACCGCCTGTACGGATACAGATTAGATCTTGTTACGTTGAAACGCGAATGGTAGTACGTCGGAAACGCGCACGATAGATCTAATCGTTTCGATTTGCAAAGTATTCAATAATAGAGTTTATTTACCTTTGATTTGAGTTTGCATTGTTGTTAGGAGAGGCTTTGTATAACGTTGATAATTTTCGTTAGTCGATATTGTTGTAGAATTTTCTGGATCTGCGTGTTTATTCTCGATAGAAATTTCCCGATACATGTCGAAGCAAGAGGTCGTTCCGGAAGATATAAAAATATGTATTGACGTAAGTCAGTGATGACGATCTTTTATTCGATTGGTGGCAGTGCGTCATTTCTACTGTATTCGAAATTGTTCCGGAAGAGAGAGAGATTATAAAATTGTGTGCCGCACTGTTGAAGAGAGATAGTTGTTGTTGATAGTGAGCTGGAAAGTAAAAAAATTGAGAGTGAAAAGGCGATTGTATGCAGTTGTTGTGTGCTGAATAAAAGTGCAAAAACTTCATACGTCGACTTTGTGGCTTGTATGCTGTTTGAGCAGGCTGCGTGGATAAACGAATCTGAGTTACACCTTATCAGGAATTCAGCATTGGGGCTGAATCAGATACTGATAAAGAAAACACCAACATCAAACGGAGTGTAACATTTTGGGGGCCAAGCCGGGATTCACGCCATAGCCAAGGGTTCAACTGCTACAACAAGCGAGTCAACGTTACGAGAGGCAGTCATCGAGGGTAGCCGCCATCAAGTTGCGTCGAGAGGGGCCAACATACTGGGACTACATCACCGATAGGTTCGGGTTGACTGCAAGGGCGTGTAGTCGCTGAAGAGTTGCTCGTGAGCGAACAACAGATCGGGACTACGTGGCTGCCGTAAGACTACGTCGAGGGACAGTCTCGGAGCTACATCGCCAGTATTAGAGAGAGCGACGCGCGGACGTCGAATCTACTTCAGCACAGGAGCGTATACATCAACACCAGCGTGGTGCAGCGTCGCATACGACGAGGACAGCGGGGCCTGCGTCAGCGAAGGCGACTAGTGACAAGCACCAGCGCTACTGCAGAAAGCGTGCTGTTCTAGAACAGTCTAGAAGGGTGCAGCACAGTCAAGAACTCTCTAGAAAAAGAACTTTCCAGAAAAGAACTTTCCAGAAAAGAACTTTCCAGAAAAGCATCAAGATGGCTGACTTCTGGCAGAAAGGGATTGCACTGAATCTGAAAGGCAAACAGCTGACGGAGTACGTCAAGTCCCAGGAGAGAATACAAGAACGAGAATTAGAAGAACAACGTCGCCGAGAAGAAAGAGAATTAGAAGAGCGGCGTCAAGAAAGAGAAGAGCAGCGACAAGAAAAAGACAGAGAATTCGAGCTGAAGCGTCTTGAGTTCCAGCTAGAAATGACGCGCATCCAGCAACAGCAGAATGCGCCACAAATTATCAGTGACAACAAAGCTCCGAAATTGCCAGCGTTCGTCGACGGGAAGGACCAGATCGACAGTTATTTGGCGAGATTTGAAAGGTTTGCCAAAAGCTCTAACTGGCAACCTCAAGACTGGGCGATTCGACTAAGTGCACTTCTGACGGGGCAAGCACTCGACGTCTACCCCAGATTGTCGGACGATGACGCCAAAGACTACGACGTCTTGAAAGAGGCCCTATTGCAGTGCTACAACTTTACAGAGAAGGGCTACCGTAAACGCTTCCGTGAATGCCGGCCTAAGTCAGACGAGACGCCAAAGCAGTTTGTGGAGCGCCTGTCGTCATATCTACACAAGTGGGTGGAATTATCAGGCGAAAGGAAGTCCTACGACAGTCTCCATGACCTGATCGTGAAGGAACAATTTCTCAATGCCTGTCACAAGGACCTAGCGACCCACTTAGAAGAACAAAAGCTGCAGACGCTTAAAGATGTGACTGAGGCTGCTGAAAGATATCTCATCGCTCATGGGAAGACCCTGGGGCCACCCAGCGCGACGAAACATTTTCAGAAGACTGGAAACCATGTGAACCAGATCCAGGGGAGCCAGACGAGCCAGAAACAGACAGACTCCACGCCACCTCCCAGGGAAGGGCATTCAAGAGGCTGTTTCACCTGCAACGCTACAGACCACAGAGTGGCTAACTGTCCTCAAAACAAAAGTAGCGGGCAGCGGGGCAGTACGGACAATTCAGCGGCGGGCAACCGGCAGAGGCGGTTCTCCAATCAACGGCAAACCAGTAGATCTGACCATCAAGTGTGCGGCGGGAGCGTCATTCTTCCGAGTGAGACCGAGCGCACAGCTACCCCTGCGGACGTGCAAGAGTGCATGACCGATGGCCAACTTCTCCTTGCCAACGGAAAATCCATCCCCGTCGTCGCCAGCGCAGCTGTGACCGTCCAGAACATGCCTGTTTCAAAGGGACGCGTCGGAAATCATGAAGTGACTGTCTTAAGAGACTCTGGATGCAGTGGGGTCATCGTCAGAGAAGATTTAATCGCCAAAGAACAGTTCACTGGCGATTCTAAATGGACACTTATGGCCGACAGCAAATGTGTGAGAGCCCCGGTTGCAAAGATTCAAGTCAGCACCCCTTTCTACATAGGCGAAGTCGAAGCGGTTTGCCTGAAGAAGCCGCTGTATGATTTGATGATCGGGAATATCGACGG
Source organism: Oncomelania hupensis (assembly GCA_036898135.1). Taxonomy (NCBI): domain Eukaryota; kingdom Metazoa; phylum Mollusca; class Gastropoda; order Littorinimorpha; family Pomatiopsidae; genus Oncomelania; species Oncomelania hupensis. The sequence goes on from CM072522.1 coordinate 7,703,882, forward strand.
CGCGAGACGACCCGACGACCCCGATCCAGAATGGAGTCCTGCCTCAACCCAACGCGTCGAAGTTGTGGAGGAGGATCCATTGCCATTTCCCGATGGAGACCTTTCAGAGCTGCTACGGGACAATGTGGCTACTCCGGCTCAGCCCTGCCGACCAGAGATCGTCGGTGCCGTTACAACCAGGGCCCAGGCCAAGAGAGACAAGACGTCTACGCCACTGAAGGTCGCCGACAACTCTAAAGCTGCCATCGTGGACAGAGATAAGCTGATCCAGCTCCAGGAAGCTGATAGCACTTTAAACAAGTACAGGAACCGCCAAGACCACGTGACCAAAGGCAGTGGTACGGTCTACTTTGAGGTGAAGGCCAAGATCCTGTATAGAATCTTCCAGCACCCGAGGGTCAACGGAGGGAAACCACTACGTCAAGTATTGGTACCGTTACCCCTAAGGCGCCAGGTGATGGAAGTAGCGCATGACTCAATCATGGGAGGTCACCTGGGTATCAAGAAGACGTCGGATAGAATCCAGGCGGTATTCTACTGGCCAGGACTTCATGCGGACGTCAGCCGTTTCTGCCGATCGTGTGACATTTGCCAGAAGACCATACCTCGAGGAAGGGTCCCGAAAGTGCCTATGCAGAGGATGCCTCTGATCGACCGACCTTTCAAGAGGGTGGCCTTAGACTTAATCGGCGAAATAAGACCTCCGAGTGAAGAAGGTCATCGATGGGTACTGACTTTAGTGGACTATGCGACTCGGTACCCAGAAGCAGTGCCTCTGAAGAAGATTGACACTGAAACTGTTGCAGAGGCGCTAGTGGACATGTTCAGTAGACTTGGAGTGCCTGAAGAGATCCTGACAGACCTCGGGACGCAGTTCGTCTCTGACTGCATGAAGGAGGTCAACAGACTGCTGAGCATCCGGCATTTGACTACGACACCCTACCATCCGATGTGCAACGGGCTTGTCGAAAAGTTCAATGCTACGCTGAAGTCCACCCTGAAGAAACTGTGCAGCGAGCAGCCCAGACAATGGCATCGCTACATCAACGCCCTACTTTTCGCCTACAGAGAAGTACCGCAGGAGTCCACCGGCTTTTCTCCGTTCGAGCTGCTGTACGGAAGAACCATCAGAGGGCCGATGCACATCCTGAAAGAACTGTGGACGAAGGAAGTGGACACCCCAGAGGTGAAGAACAGTTACCAGTACGTGTTTGAGCTACGAGAGAAGCTGGAGCAGACTCTCGAGATAGCCAGAGAAAACCTGAAGAAGTCCCAAGACTGTGGAAAGCACTACTACGATCGTAGGGCTGTGAGCAGGAAGTTTAAACCTGGCAACAAAGTGCTGGTGCTGCTACCTACCGATCATAATAAGTTGCTGATGCAGTGGAAAGGCCCGTACGAAGTGGAGACCGTGGTGGGGATCAACGACTATAAGGTGAAGGTCGGCCAGCATTCCAAGATATACCACGCCAACCTCCTTAAGCTGTACGTGGAGAGGCCGCCAGAGACTGTACATGCAGCTACAGCAGCTGAGATCGACAACAGCTTTGACAGCGAGGAACTGTTGGAACTAGGAGACTTCCATAGCAAAGAAGGCATCAATGATGTCAAGCTAGGACCAGGCTTGACGGAAGGTCAAAAGTTGGAGCTCAAGGACCTTATGGGCGAATTTCCCCATAGCTTCAGTGATGTCCCAGGCTCTACGACTTTGGTCGAACATGAAGTCCACACCCAGACCTGGAAGGAGCATCTGCAGACCTTGAGGGAGCTGTTCCATCGTCCCGCAGAAGCCAACTTAACCGTGAGACCCAGCGAATGCATTCTGGGAGTTGACAACGTCGACTGCGTCGGACATTCGATGGAAGAGGGAGACAACGGAGGATGCACTGACTCCAGGAAAGCCCACGAGATCACCGTCTTTGACCCTGGGCCGATGACAACTGCAACGGACGAGGGCGTCGTTTCCTTGCGGTTGAAAGAATATTGACTGTGTGGATGAACTAAGAATATTGGTAATGACAGACTTGAAAATGAAAAACGTTGACTGGGTAAATGATCTGTGAACATTGACAGTATCCAGAAAGATTTGCAGATGAGAAACATTGACTATGTGTGGATGAACTGTGAACGTTGACAATATCCAGATAGACTTGAAGATGAAAACTATTGACTCTGTGTAGATAAGCAATTACAGTATTCAGAAAGTCTTAAATTAGTTTCAATTGTGGACTTTGTTTGTGCATTACGTTTCAACGTTGTTGAAAGAAATTGGGTAAATTTCTTCTTGAGTGGGGGGTTATGTTACGTTGAAACGCGAATGGTAGTACGTCGGAAATGCGCACGATAGATCTAATCGTTTCGATTTGCAAAGTATTCAATAATAGAGTTTATTTACCTTTGATTTGAGTTTTCATTGTTGTTAGGAGAGGCTTTGTATAACGTTGATAATTTTCGTTAGTCGATATTGTTGTAGAATTTTCTGGATCTGCGTGTTTATTCTTGATAGAAATTTCCCGATACATGTCGAAGCAAGAGGTCGTTCCGGAAGATATAAAAATATGTATTGACGTAAGTCAGTGATGACGATCTTTTATTCGATTGGTGGCAGTGCGTCATTTCTACTGTATTCGAAATTGTTCCGGAAGAGAGAGAGATTATAAAATTGTGTGCCGCACTGTTGAAGAGAGATAGTTGTTGATGATAGTGAGCTGGAAAGTAAAAAAATTGAGAGTGAAAAGGCGATTGTATGCAGTTGTTGATGTGTGCTGAATAAAAGTGGAAAACTTCATACGTCGACTTTGTGACTTGTATGCTGTTTGAGCAGGCTGCGTGGATAAACGAATCTGAGTTACACCTTATCAGGAATTCAGCATTGGGACTGAATCAGATACTGATAAAGAAAACACCAACATCAAACGGAGTGTAACAGATCTAGGCCAATTTACCTAGCGTAATATTTTATTTATGTATCGCACATTGCCGCAAATTGCCTGGCATGAACACAAGTCCAAAGACCACGTCAAAGACCAGGTCGGTCAAAGTTACTCGCAGTCCTTCAAAAACCACTCCTTACCATTGCGAAGATGAGGAAGCTGGCGTGGTTTGGCCACGTCACGCAGCACGGCACTCTTTGCAAAACCTGCCCTCAAAAGAACAGTGGACGGAGGCAAGCACAGGGGACGACAAAGAAAGAGCTGGACTGATGATGTCAAAACATAGACGGTGCTAAACATACCATGCGGCCTTGACAAACAGCTGCAGGCAGACCGAAGGGGCGAAATCTCTTGGCGTCAGCACCCTTCGTGTCTCCCCAGCGACCCATCCGGCTGCCGGACTGATGATGATGACGTTCATTGATTGATTTAATTTTTTTAAATAAATACATACTAAACAAACAAACAAACAAACAAACAAACAAATCAACCAATAAACCAATAAATGAATTAATCAATCGATGAAATGTTCACTTACACGATTCTGACGTGAATTTTAATTTCGTTGGCTTGTACAGCAACTGTAGAAATATCACCACCTGAAATAAAGAGAAACGAATGGGACAACATAATTAACTTATGGACAAGGCTGATCTGATTGCCGAGGGATTTCTGCGAGTACTCCGGTTGCCTCCTTCATAACGCACTTAGTAATGGTATGATGGAATGCAGTCAAGATATATATTATATTAATTGTATTAATTTTTTTATTTTTTTTTTATCTTACCGGTCTTTAAATATTCAGTGATCTCCTTAGATCGCAGCGCTCTGACTGAACTCACCATCATATAGTTGTATTATCATCATCATCATCATCATCATCATCACCATCATCATCATAATCATAATCATCACCACCACCACCACAAGGAGAGAGAGAGAGAGAGAGAGAGAGAGAGAGAGAGAGAGAGAGAGAGAGAGAGAGAGAGAGAGAGAAAACAAGGTACCGCCCATATACATGACGTATGTAGAACGGTGCTACAATAACCGTACCGTGTGTGTGGGTATAGTGGTGAGAGAAATCGTTGCGCAGATATCGCTTGATGAGAGATGTTTTGCCCACTTCTTTCTCGCCAAGTACTGCTAACTGGATCAGCTTCGGTCTTGCGCTCCCTGACGTAATCTTTCCATCTGAACACGTCACGTTCGAAGCCGCGCTCTGTAACCTCATCTGTGAGGGGACTGGTGTGAATTGCATCTTCACATGGTGATCGTCAGTCAGTCGGACAGTAACACGTTTCTTCGTGCGATAGCTGCACTTTCAGTTTATACGTCACCACAGGCTACGTCTCCTTGTGATGTAAGGTAATAAAACAAGCGCTATTACTTGGATACAAGATATCCATATGGTTGACGTCACTAGTGATGTCAAGCAAATGACGACAGAGGCAGTAAACTGTGAGAAGCAGCGCCTAAAGAGAAGAAAGGTTATAAATGTACAAGCATCATAATACAATACAATACAATATAATATAACACAACGCTACACATTTTTATTATTTCAAATAAGCAATTTACACAAGCTTAGACCATTTGACATGATAAGGAAAGTTCATTTGAAAGCCATACATATGTTAAATCGACAAAGCATTACAACCCACCCACCCCTCAATCCCCCTCCTCGCTCCCACCCCTTAGTACTCTAATAAAAACCATAAAATATATCCAATTATAAAGACATTCATGCAAGCAACTATCACACAATTTATGAAATGGCGTACACTGGAATATGGGAACATTACAAGATCAAGAGTTAAGTGGGTAATTAACAAATATGACCAACAGAGAGGGAGAGAAAGGGGAGAGAGAGGGGGGGAAGGGAGGGTGGAGAGAGAAAGAAAGAGATGCGTTGCCGCTTTGATAATTTATTGTCTGTACATTTACAAGTGGTTAAAACAAGGATTGGCACCATTATAAATAAATTAGTGGAAGCACTAAAGGTCACAAATGTAGACGTACAACATAAGGCAAATAATGAAATAGAGACGATACAAGCAAATAATATTCAAAATACTTCACATATCACAACCAGTAGGCCTATATGTGGCTGTATGTGGATGAAAAAGACATTAATAATTATTCAAAATATATGTCAGAGAGTGTCCGATGTCTGTGAGAGTGGCTCGGAAGAGTCCGCTGGACCTAAAGCAACAATCAATCAATCAATCAATCAATGTCTGTGAGAGAGAGAGAGAGAGAGAGAGAGAGAGAGAGAGAGAGAGAGAGAGAGAGAGAGAGAGAGAGAACAAACCAAACCCAAGCAAAGCATCAGCACGCAAAGCACCAAATATCAATCACCATAACATTTCCACTCATTACTAGACGAACCAATCCCAATGGTTATGAAAGCAACACTATGATTTGGTGATATTCGAGGATAGAGATAATGGTTCATTTGACGTTCGCTCGCGATACAGAGGTCTACATGCATGGAGGGGACCCTCTTTGTTATGGCCATAGTTTACGCTTAGTTAGTTAGTCATTGTTTATAGGGTCCAGCTGACTATGCTGCTGAACTATTTTCTCAAATTAACGCAAAGCGACCGAACAATCTTCTCTTTATAATATAGTAGTCTAGTCATTGGGTCTTTCTGAAATCCGCCAGCCAACCAATAGAAAACAGCTTGCAGCACCGAAGTGCGCTATTAAAAAACACACATACAAACAACAACAACAACAACAACAAACGCCTAGGAAAAATGACATCAAATGCATAATTACTGTGTTCATGTTTGAGGATGTCACTTTGACAGTATGACCAATTTTTCAAAAATGTTTTTACACGTGCCGCTGCAGTGACACAGGAGGAGGAGGAGGTGAAACACCGTCAAATGAGTCATTACAGATATAGTCTATTGATCCCGTAAGAATAATCTTTCAACGCTGTCAAGATTGCAAGCAAGCTTCCCCGCCCTCCCCCGCACGCCAAACAAACGCTTTTGTTTGTTTTGTTTTTGACCATGCCTCCCTTGACAGATCCTTTTAATATTCACATGAGTGTTTCCTCCACCTAATACAAAAGCTTACAACCAAAACTAAATCTTTACAAAGCATAGTTGTTGGTTTTGAAATCAATTTTGTGTGCCCATGAATAGCAAGCCACTCGCCACCCTAACCCTAACTCTAACCCTAACCCTAACCCTCTTGTGCAAATAATACGTACAGAAATTCATAAAAATACAAAATAAAAATAAATAGCATATACCAATCCGGCACATGGTAGAATCCTTATAAAAACCAGTTTATCGGTAAGGCTGATCGCAATGTCTCCTCTCTGAAAATCCTTATCGGGAAGAGAGGGGACTATAAACTGATTAAAAAAAAAAAAAAAAAAGGCTGATCGTTGTAGGTTGATTCCATAGACACCCCCGTTGGGGTGCGGGGGTTTCAGTATAAATAGTATCCCCACTTTCTGGAAATTTAGTGCTTTAAATTCCCACTGTCGCTGTCTTTTTCATTTGCTCTTTCTCATTCCTGCTCTGTTCTATCAATCTGCTATACTATCATATTCTTCGCTAGACCAGTCACCTACCTTTTTTCTTGAAAACTCTTCCGGGACAAGACTCCTTATTTGTGTATGAGGTCTGTTGGATCAGCTTGGGAATATTGGACGCTTTCTGCTAGGTGGTCACTAGGGCTTCCTATGATATTATTATTTAGCAATGTAGGCATTTTATATGTATGTGTTTTGTTGATAATTTATAATGATGTTTGTATTCTATTTTGTTTTTGTAAACGGGGGTTCGATAATTTAGAGTACAGCCTCAGCGTCCCCTGCGTGGGATGTCTTTATTGTAAAGTGACTGGCTGGTGGAGAGCTTTCAGTTTTACCACCAGGGTTGTTTCAGCAGATCTTTTATGCGGAGCAGGGGTTGTCCGGTCCTGATTTGGCTCGGAAGAGTCCGCTGGACCTAAAGCAATAATCATGTAATGTAATGTAACGATTCCTTAGACCCTACAGTACTCCACACACCAAAGACGCATTATCTAAGCCACGTGGCTCTTTGAAAATGAGGGTCAAAGGTCACAAGGCTATGTTGGTATTGGTGTATCGCTAAACAAGGGAGATCACTCCCTGTCACACCCCAAATGGCAAAATCAAGCTGTCACGGTTGGTTTGGGCAAGGAAAACCCACTTAATCATTATTTCATGGAATAACAATGCCAATTTTAGGGTTTCAAAAGCCGTTTTCGACAAAAGTAAACAATGCCTTCGACGTGGGTGACCCTTTAAACACACACACACACACACACGCACACACACCCCCCACACACCCACACACACACAACAGCCCCCCCCCACCCCACTAGCAATCAGTTTGATAATGTATTTTATTGTATTAAGCCATGTATTTGTGTGTATGTTTGTGTGTGTGTGTGTGGAATTGTCCTAATCTCTTTTAGAACTTTTTCTTTTGTTTAATTGTACTGTAGATGTGTACAGCCACGAATTTCTCTTACTGCTTAATTTGATTTTGTGTGTGTGTGTGTGTGTGTGCATGTGTGTGTGCATGTGTTAGATGTATATAGTTCAGTACCTGTATTTGCATTGCTCCATTTGTTAGTGTATTGTACAGTCTGTTATTCTTCGAGACTTTGTAGTTTGGAATTGCGCTTTATAAAATACATTGTTTATATTATTACAAAGATTACACTTACAGGTCATCGGCCTACTGTCATTCTTACAACCCACCATATAAGGGTCGTATATTGGTTCATAAATCGAGAGACGGCCGGTCCAAAATATATATTCAAGTCCGATTAATTATTGATAAGGTAACGCGATGTGACCTATGTGAGTTATAATACTACTAATGATAGTACAAATAATAGTAAGAATGTAAATTAATGTAGGCAAAGTAAATATGAATAACACCCCCATCTTATGTCAATTGCCCCCCCCCCCCCTTCATGTTAATCCCCACCTCAATCCAGTAATCTTGCGAGAGAGTGCGTGCGATTTGTGATCGTGTTACGTGGAAACAAGTAGGGTACTTGTGTAGCATGATACTAAGGTATACGAATGTGCTTATTGCCAATGTAACAATGGTACAGTGACAGTGACTAACTTTTATCTTTGTGATAAATGTACATACATGTTTGAAATTACATTTTCTGTATTCCATTATTTTTGTATGTTTCACTGTTAATCTTTTTTTTTCTCTTTTCTTTTTTTTTTCTTTTTTTTTTTGTTTGTGTCCGCGTGCCCCAATGGGTTTTATGGAATGAAGAGTTTTTGACTTCACTTGACCTCGAATACTATACTGATAACATTTCATTAGACTTTGTAATGCTAAGCTAAAAATAGCTTAGTGGCTAACGTGACTGTCATGTGATGACCAAACATAGCTGCTAGATATATAAATATTGGAAGTGTGCGCACATTATTATTTTTTTAACATTATTATTATCATTATTATTATTATGTAGAAGTATAGCTGTTATATATCAATATTATAATTATTGCCTGTGAATACTATATAGCTTAAATATATTAATGACTTAATAATTAGTGCCGGTACCGCGACCACAATTGCTTCAGCACTAACTTCAAAATGATCCTACAGAAGTTCGCAATGCTGGGTTACCCGCTAACACAGACGGACAGAGAGAGAGAGAGAGAGAGAGAGAGAGAGAGAGAGAGAGAGAGAGAGAGAGAGAGAGAGAGAGAGAGAGACACGTGCACACTCCCACAACCCACACACACTCTTTCTTTTTTTCTTTCTCTCCCACCCTCTCTCTCTCTCTCTCTCTCTCTCTCTCTCTCTCTCTCTCTCTCTCTCTCTCTCTCTCGTTCTCTCTCTCTCTTTCTCTGTCTCTCTCTCTCTTTCTCTGTCTCCTCCTCGGACACACACTGCCTAGAAAGACATCGCAAAAATACAAATATATGTTTAGCACTTACACTACCGAAAATATTTTGTCGTTTTGTGCGCAAGAAAATAAATCAATAAGTAATTTAATTGATTAATTAATGTACATTCATTGAATAACTACGTATATATTTGAGTAACTAAGTATAATTATATATATGCTGGGTAAACAATATATATGTTCTGCGCTTTTTTGGAATCTGGGCAATTCTAGAATTGGCCTGCCCATTTTTGGAATTCCAACATTGGTTAGGGTTCGGGTTCGGGTTCGGGTTCGGGTTACGGAAAGGCTTAGGGTTAGGTCCTAACCCTAACCCTAACCCAACCTGGCCAATGTTGGAATTCCCAAAATGGGCAGCCCCTTCTATAATACTACTAATTCCAAAAAAGCGCAAATTCCAAAAAAGCGCAGAACATATATATCCTATCTTATCCTATCCCGTAACTCGAAGGTCGTTGGGGCACCACAGATGATCGTTTAACCAGCATACTGTCCTCAGCAACCCTGATGGCTTTGCTCAGTGTCAAGCCAGTCCATTCTCGAATGTTGTTTTACAACCTCTTTTTCTGTCTCCCTCTTCTTCTGCCTCCTTGCACCGTGCCTTGCAGAATGACCTTTGCAAGGCCTGATGCTCTTGTGACGTGGCCATACCATCGGAGTTTCCGTTTCTTCACCACTGTGAGCATGTCACCGTGATGTCCAATGGCTTGTGTGATGGTCTGTCGGACTTCGTTGTTGGTGATGTGCTGGGTATAGGAAATGCCCAGAAGTCTTCTGTAGCACATCATCTCCATGCTTTGTATTCTTCGTTGTAGATCTGCTGTGAAGGTCCATGTTTCGCAAGCGTATAGGAATGTATATAGTAGTAGTAGTAGAATAGTAGCAGTAATAGCAGTTACTGTTGTTCTTGGTCTAATCATCATCATCATCATCATCATCATCATCATCATCATCATCATCATCATCATCATCATCATCATCATCACCATCACCATCAACACCATCAATATCATCATCATCATTATCATCATTACCATCATCATCATCATCATCATTTTTTATAATAATAATAATAATAATAATAATAATAATAATAATAATAATAATAATAATAATAATAATAATAATAATAGCCGCAGCTCTCAAACACTTACGGAACAGCAGTGAAAATGATTGAACTTGAATGTTGTACTGGTCCTTCCTTGTTTGCTAGCTGACGAGAAAGATTCCCTTACAGTAGTTCACAGACTGATCAATTGAGGACCCAACAGCTAATTGACTGACTGAAAGCCTGATCACAAACACAAACATAGATTGATTATCTACGCACACTCACAGACACAACTGTAGGCCACTTAAATTCCATACTTACACTTGTATAGTCACAAGTATACGTTACACCATTACAGTCGCGTGTAATACTTATATGCTGACACCTTTACACTTACGGTCTACAATAACATTTATAGGCTATAGCTAACCGACTGCTTTTTCCAGTTGGAGTAGGATTGATACGTTCCAAACTTAGATCAATGATGTGACCACAATAGCAAGGGACGCAATCAAAAATTGACCTGTATCTAAATGACGAGCACAATCGGTTCAATTTAGGGTCAGCGTGGTTGAGGCTCTACCGTTGTCCTCTACGAGAAGGCTTCGTCTCTGGTAGCATAGCTGCATGCATAGCTTACTTAGTCTTTACGGGTTGACATACAAGCAGTAGCTGAGACTCGCCCATCGAGAGTACCGTTGAAAACACGTAGTCAATCTTCGGCAGTTCTCAGTCGATCTAGAATACCTCTTACGATGTGCACAGTTTGGAGAATTATACTACATTGGACTATGATCATTACATTACATTACATGGTTATTGCTTTAGGTCCAGCGGACTCTCCCGAGCCAAATCAGGACCAGACTATGATCAGTTGGTGGAAGTGTGAGTGGGGTGACCTCGTGGCGCAGTGGATTAGTCGCCGGTTTCCTATGCCGAAGGTCGCGGGTTCGATTCCCACAAGAGGCGAACTTATAAGATGACTTAGGTACGAGACTATTGAGGTCACCGAGGGTTTTCTCCGGGTACTCCGGTTTCATCCCGCCCTTCAAAAATGGTATTGGATGCAGCCAACCTAACATTTCACAAATAAAAATTCGATTTCCTTTCCGTCGTCTAATAGCGATCTCCCTACCTTTACACCACCTGTGTGAGTGATAAATGTGTGTTTGCTGTGTGTGTGTGTGAGTGGTTAAAACATCAGAGCGTGTATGTTGCTACAGATCGCCGCGTTCTGAGCTTGATTGGTGATTTTTTTTTAAGCGCATATAATAGTAGTAGTAGTTGGAAGGTCAAGGCCGCTGATTTCGTGTGTTGGAACTGTGCACCGCTCTGTCCTTTTTGTTTTTAAAAAAAAAAAAGGAGTTTCAACAATAAAAACATGTTTTATCTTCCGGTAATGGAGAAGGGTATGGAGACTTGAGGATGGAGCCGAGTTCTACAATTCTGGAAAAATAGGTCTTCAAGTTGTAAAGCACACTTTGCTCTATCGGAGATTATATTATTCTAATCCTTTGATGCGTCTTTCTCTTTTTGAAAATGTGTTACTGACCTTTTTGTTGAAAAAGCGGTTAATAAGTTATAATTATTTTACAATTTTGATTGTTTAATTGTTCAGTTTTGTGTACTTTGTTTAATCCCTTTCTCCCTTCATTATGACCATTCATTATTTGTTTAACATTTTCCCCTGCTTCCATCAAGTCTAAAATCACTTAGGTGAACAGACGTTAAATTAAAGAAACAACAAGTAGTAGTAGTAGTAGTAGTAGTAGTAGTAGTAGTAGTAGTAGTAGTAGTAGTAGCAGTAGTAGTAGTAGTAGTAGTAGTAGTAGTAGTAGTAGTAGTAGTAGTAGTAGTAGTAGTAGTAGTAGTAAAGTCTTTTCATACAACGAGCATAGAATAGAATTTTCAGAAAGGGAAAAAAACAACCAAATACACCTATGAAAATATATGATTGGTTAGAGCAAGGACTCGACTCACACTTTGTAACTGAGACTGTCCGAGGCACAGGCGCCTAATCTCTCTGAATAGCGTCCCTCTCTCGGCTAATATAAGTATGCAGACAGCACTCCACTCCGCTCACATCCGATACGGGCGCCTGTCATCCCAGGCTTACGTTTGACTCTTCACGTACAATTTAGTGGAAAGTAGCGATCTCACTGCCTTTACACCACATGTTTGAGTGATAGGTGTTTGTTATGGGTGTGAGAAAGTGGGTGGAACATGTGAGCGTGTATGTTGGTACAGATCGCCGCGCTTTGAGCCGGATTGGTGATGAGGGAAAAAGCGATTATATAGCATCTACTGTTCTTATTATTATTTGAAAGGAGCGAGCATAAGCTTCGGTAAGTCTCCGCTAGGTGATGTAGATTCGGCTTCAATAACAATACTTTCTGACGACATTTCCTATATTTTTAAAAAAATGTATTTGTACATCATCCAGAAACGTAAGCTATATAAATATATTTTTTGTATAGGTTACCGCTGCTTCGCCTAGTTGGTAGGCACTATTCTACAACTAGTTAATATCAACGTCTACGCCACCACAATAATGACATTGTTCACAACAAAACAAGCTAACAACAACACGACTTCAGTCTTACACTTGACACTAACACTAGCCACTAACATTAACAAACTGTTTCTATCACTTGTAACAATCAATGCATCATCAAGCCTTGTAGTGTCTTGAGAAAGAGTTTAAAATACACTCGAAAAGCTAGGTTGATGACTCGTTATGTTGTTTGTTTCTTCTGTTCTGTTCTCTTCTTCTTCTTCTTCTCTTCTTCTTCTTCTTCTTCTTCTTTTTCTTCTTCTTCTTCTTCTTCTTCTTCTTCTTCTTCTTCTTCTTCTTCTTCTTCTTCTTCTTCTTCTTCTTCTTCTTCTTCTTCTTCTTCTTCTTCTTCCAATCCAATGTTATTCATGATCAATGTTGTGTTGACTGTTAATCATGTTGTAGTTTATCTGCCTGTTGTACCTACGGTGTTGATAATGTCTAAAAAAAAAAATACTATGAAATGACGCAATGATATTAATTATAAAAATACAACACACAAACTATTCCTAGAAATGAGTAAATAACCACTCTAAAAATACTATGAATTGACGCAATGATTTTTTTTTTTAACCACACAAACTATTCCTAGAAATTAGTAAATAACCCCTTAACGTTATACTGTATTCCTAGGCAGCTAGATCAGTCAAAAATAGAGCTGTGCTGTTGATGATTTTAAAAGACGCCACTATCATACACAACCAGGTTCCTAAAACACTAAAATCACAAGTGGTTTTCGACAGGTTATCAGGATCAACTGCGTTCAGAATGAACCCCTGTTCTATAAGAGGGAAGAAGAGGTAGAAGGTGTAAACGACAGTGGGAGAACACCTGTATGTAACATGAGCTCCCAAAATGTGTTGCGTTCAACTTTTCCCATCGTCAGTGCCAATGGCGAACGTTCTTAGTTGAGCTCACTGCTTGAAAAGAGACAAAACGTTTACATGATGTGTAATATGATTATCTGTAGGCATGTGTATACATACCTATATGAACGCTTGAAACGTGTGTCTTTGCCATTTCATTTATGTAATTTCTTTGTTAGCCCACTATTTCTTTGTACCGTTACAAATGTTTATTACATTAGCTTAAATGCTACCCCCCTTCTTTATCTTTACCCCCTCCCCCACCTCTTGGAGCCAAAGCTCAAAATTAAACAGCCAAAAGTGTGTGTGGATCTGATAAAGAAACATAGTCTCGCTTGAAGAGAAAGGACGGAAGATAACAGAAAGCATATAGCATACTATCATCCTTATCAGATGCAAAAATGTCACATGCTTTCCAGGGATTAATAAATCCCCTTTCCCCAGGAGTTTGTGAGGAATTCATACAGGAAGTGGTGTCGAACGAATGGTCCTCAAGTAAGCCTAGCTAAACAAACATGCTTGAAATGTTTGACTATTCAAAACTTATCAAACTTTTCAGTTTTGGGTTTAATATGTTTAACAAACATGAATTTGATTTTTGACGTCAGAAAAAAAACTGTTTTCAGTTTGGGTTTATATGTTCTGTGGGCAAGTGATAAAGGAATTCCAAATGTTTGCTCCACAAGGTGTGTTTTTCTAGACAAATTTATTGTTCCAACCTGTTTGGATTTTCACACAATGACTAAATTTTACAGTGCGTTTAGCCCATGCTATATTAGCATGCTCAGTGCGCTCCATAGAAGAAATAAAGATAGAAACACAATACATTTGGAGAAATACATTAATTTTAAATAAATAAATAAATAAAACCCTAGAAATGACAGGGTCATCGAGTACGAATATATAGTTAGAACGTGTAAGTTGTCATAAAACAAAACGCACTGTACTAGTGATCATCATCAACCTCATCATCAGATGAATATGTACGATCGAAGCAAGGCCAAACAATCCCAGCTATTCATACCTTTCAAGTTATCAAATCAAGTCTTGAAGTCAAGAAGCTTTATTCCAAGAAAAGAAAAAAAAGAACTAAGGGACACATAGAAAAATTACAAAATGTAAAAGGAATAAATCAAAATATTATTTACAAAATACAATGAAATCATAAAACACAGAAGAAAACGTACACGCATACATGCACACACAAGAAAACCTCTCATACAGGTACACAAATCATGACTCACACATAGCACCAACTCCAAGCAATGCCGTACCAACTCAGGCAAACTATATTTGGAAATACAAGGGAGATAAAACTTTGCTTACAACACAAGTAGGTGTCTGTCGTGAAGAGGCGGGACTGCAGTCTATTGATAGCAAGGGGCGAACTTATGTGACTTAGGTACCAGACTATTGAAGATACCGAGGGTTTTCTCCGGGTACTCCGGTTTCCTTCCTCCCGTCAATAATGGTATTGGATGCAGTCAATCTAAACTTTCAAAAACTACACATTCGATTTCCATTTTCGTCTTCTACTAGCGATCTCACTGCCTTTACATCAAATGTTTGAGTGATAGATGTGTGTTTGTTGTGTGTGTGAGATGAGGGAGTGGGTGGAACATGTGAGAGTGTATGTTGGTACAGATCGCCGCGTTTTGAGTCTGATTGGTGATGTGTCAAAAAGCGCGTATATAGCTTTCATTATTATTATTATTATTATTATTATTATTATTATTATTATTATTATTATTATTATTAACTTGAATACAATCCTTACTAGTTGCTATCCTCCGGCTATATTCCCTCAGTTACATTCCATTCAGGCAACTATACTTCCAAAAATCCCAGCAGAACAATCGATACAATATAATTATACAAAACAACTTGACCAATTATTAATTACTTCTTATTCTAATATAGACTACATCCGAGCAAGATCTCACATGCCACATGAATTTCGTACTGTTTCTTATTATAGAGTTTTTAAAAAAAAAATCCCTACTGACAAAGAGGAAGAAGAACTTTCCAGGTTTCTGATTACGAATATAGCAGTTATCGTGAACGGCGGTCGTTAACAGATGTTGAACGCACTCCAGATATGAAAGCGTGACAAATAGCTAAATAGCAAGGACGATAACTTTAACCGCGTGATCAATTGAACGTCATAGTCGATCTCGTGTCGTTTTTAATGTGCTGATAACTACATATTATCTCACCAGGCGCTTTTGGATAGGATATTGTCTTCGTCGTTGCCCTTTGCGTGCGTGGGTGCATGCAACCGTACCGTGCACTAAAACTTATTCTGCTTTGCGCTGAACTGAATTACACTTTAATTAAAGGAGTTCTAACCTGTCAGAAACACCTTTTGTGGGTTGAAGTGTATCAATATACCCAAAGTATAGTCTATTGCCCTGTGGGTTCGGGCATTAAATAGAATAGGCCCAACGTTTCCCGGCATGTCGTAAGAGGCGACTAACAGGGGTGATGTTAGCACGGCATCACTGGGCGAAAGTCTTCTACACAGAAGTCACCGGCCAGGGCGGAGGAACCTCACGTTACTACAGGTTCAACGACCACGTGCTCAGGGCCAAGGCGAACCACACTGTATTCGTGGATTTTGGCTGTGGCCAACAGCCTGGAGAGGATTGGGCACCGCCAGGTCTTTTTTGCCCAAGACACACTACATGATGACACTATCCACTAATTCCATACCGGATCGGTCGTCGCCCGGCTCAAGGAACGCGCCGTCCTTTGGCCACCAGGACGGAGGTGTTAAGTATGCTACTGATGGACAATTTAGCAAGTTCCGCACGAGAAACATCATCGTCATAGGAACCTGGAATGTCAGGACCCTAACTGCGGAAGGAAAATTAGAAGAACTGGCCCACAAGTTGGACCACTATCGATGGAACGTTCTAGGCATCAGCGAACTGCGCTGGAAAGGCCTAGGTGAAACAACGACCGACAAAGGCCACAAGCTCTATTTCAGCGGTAGAGATGAGAGGCAGAACACGGCGTTGGATTCTTGGTCCACAAGAACATTCTAGCCACTGTCATGGGTTGCCGCTCAGTCTCCAGTAGACTCATTACCATCCGCCTGAGAGCAGCCCCTTTCAACATCACCATCATCCAGGCCTATGCCTCAACATCAGACTATGACGACAGCGAAGTGGAGGATTTTTATGAAAATCTACAGGCGGTCCTTGACCAAGTGCCGAAGAAGGACATAGTCCTAGTGCAAGGCGACTGGAATGCCAAGGTTGGCCAAGATGCGCACCACAACTGGGGAGACACATGTGGACCCCACTGTAACAACGAGACAAATGACAGGGGTCTGAGACTCTTGGAGTTTGCCAGATACAACAATCAATACAATACAAGATTATTGCTTTAGGTCCAGCGGACTCTTCCGAGCCAAATCAGGACCAGGATACAACAATCTGGTACTGGCAAACACGCTTGGTCTCCACAAAAACTCCAGACGATGGACATGGCACAGTCCCGGCGGGGAGCATCACAACCAGATAGACTACTTCATGGTCAAGAAACGCTTCAGATCAAGCATCAACATAGGCAGGACACGCACTTTTCCAGGAGCAGACATCGGAAGTGACCACGATCTCGTGATGATGTCTTTCCGGCTCCACTTGAAGAGAGTAAATACAGCAAAGTGCACTAGACTGAAGTTCGACCTGGACAAACTGCAAGACCCAGAGGTGGCAGAACTACACTGTATTTCAGGCCACAATTGGAGGGAAATTTGCACCACTGCTCATTTTGGGGGCTGGTGAAGTAGATGTCAACACCATGACCACCAACTTCAACTGTGACAGATGCCGCCACTGAGATCCTTGGCAAGCACCGACCAAAGAAGAAGCCGTGGATCACACCTGAACTTTTGGATCTGTGTAATAAACGAAGAGAGATTTCTTTAAAAAAAAAAAAAAAAAAAAAAAAAAAAGAAAGAAAAAGAACACCTCACTGGGAGCTGATGTCTACCGAAAAATCAACAATGACATCCGAAAAGGCATGCGCACAGCAAAGGAGAACTGGATAGAAGATCAATGCCAGGAAATATAGAACAGTCTGAACAAGAACAACAGCAAGAAGGCCTACCAGACTGTGAAGCGGCTGACAAATGTCAAACAGCCCAAAGTCTCCACGATCCAAAGCAAGTCTGGCATATGCCTTACAGAAGAACAAGAAGTCTTGGACAGAGGGACAGAGTACTGCTCTGACCTTTACAACCATACACCAAATGGAGACCCATCAGTTCTAGCATGTCCCGAGAACAGAGAAGAAGAAGAAATCCTCCCAATTCTCTGGGAAGAAGTTGAGGCAGCAGTGCAAGCGCTGAAGAAAGGGAAGTCAGCGGGAGTGGACAACATACCCGCGGAAGAAGCGATGATTAATGCCCTCACCATTATCTGTAACAAGATCTGGCAGAGTTGGGAGTGGCCTACAGCATGGACCCAGTCGCTTGTCATCACTCTTCCCAAAAAAGGTAACTTTCAGGAGTGTGAAAATTAACGCACCACCAGCCTCATCAGCCATCCCAGCAAGGTCCTGAAAATAATACACAACAGGTTGAAACCCCAAGCTGAACAAATCATAGCTGAAGAACAAGCAGGAATCAGGGCAGGGCGAAGTACCACTGAACAGATTTTCAACCTCAGAATAATCTGTGAGAAATATCTACAGCATCAACAACATTTATATCATGTGTTCATAGACTTCAAGAAGGCGTTTGACCGAGTCTGGTATGCAGCTCTATGGGCAACAATGAAAGTGTACAACATCAGCCCTAAAATTATTGAAGTCATCAAAAGCCTGTATGACAAGGCTACCAGTGCAGTCCTCCACAACAGCGCCATCGGGAATTGGTTCAGAACAACAATCGGAGTGCGTCAAGGATGCCTACTCTCTTTAACACTCTTCAACATCTTCCTAGAGCGCATCATGTCAGATGCTCTTGCAGATCATGAAGGTACAGTCAGCATAAGGGGTAGAGCAATCTCCAATCTTCGTTTTGCGGATGACATTGATGGATTGGCTGGAGAGGAACAAGACCTTGAACAGCTGGTACAGAGGCTTGACACCACCTCCAGAGCTTATGGAATGGAAATAAGTGCAGAGAAGACCAAAATGATGACCAACAACACCAATGGCATCAACACGGACATCAAAGTCCAAGGCTAATCCCTCAACACAGTGCATAGCTTCAAATATTTAGGAGCCATTGTATCAGACAATGGGTCCCGACAGGAAGTCCTCTCCAGGATCGCACAAACAACTGCTGCCCTGACAAGGTTGAAGCCCATTTGGAAAGACAGGACCATCAGTCTACATTCCAAAGTAAGACTGCTGCGCTCCCTTGTCATCTCCATCTTCCTATATGCTTGCGAAGCATGGACCCTCACAGCAGATCTCCAACGAAGAATACAAAGCATGGAGATGAGGTGCTACAGAAGACTTCTGGGCATTTCCTACACCCAACACATCACCAACGACGAAGTCCGACAGACCATCACACAAGCCATTGGACAACACGATGACCTGCTCACAGCGGTGAAGAAACGGAAACTCCGATGGTAAGGCCACGTCACCAGATCATCAGGCCTTGCAAAGACTATTCTGCAAGGCACAGTGCAAGGAGGTAGAAGAAGAGGGAGACCGAAAAAGAGGAAGGAGGACAACATTCGAGAATGGACTCGTTTGACACTGAGCGAAGCCATCAGGGCTGCTGAGGACAGAGAAAGACGGAGTATGCTGGTTAAACGATCATCTGTGGTGCCCCTACGACCTCCGGGTTACTGGACAGAAAAAGGATAGGATAGTCTAAACGCCTACCCATGTTCTTTACACCCACGCTCGGGGCCAGCGCATACCCGGTACCCCGAGCAAAGTGTTCTTTTTCGGAGATTGCCGAGTGCGATTAACAACTCAGTGGAAAACCCGGAATTTCCACACCTACGTCACAAAAATACTGAAAGTCACTTGTGGTCTTGAAAGGAATTGATCCGTTGTCTTTTGTAATAGTTGTCCTTGCATGGTAATACCGTATGTTGTGTAATAGTTGTCCTTGCATGGTAATACCATATGTTGTGTAATAGTTGTCCTTGCATGGTAATACCATATGTTGTGTAATAGTTGTCCTTGCATGGTAATACCATATGTTGTGTAATAGTTGTCCTTGCATGGTAATACCATATGTTGTGTAATAGCTGTCCTCGCATGGTAATACCATATGGTGTGTAATAGCTGTCCTTGCATGGTAATACCATATGTTGTGTAATAGTTGTCCTTGCATGGTAATACCATATGTTGTGTAATAGCTGTCCTCGCATGGTAATACCATATGGTGTGTAATAGCTGTCCTCGCATGGTAATACCATATGTTGTGTAATAGTTGTCCTCGCATGGTAATACCATATGTTGTGTAATAGTTGTCCTCGCATGGTAATACCATATGTTGTGTAATAGTTGTCTTTGCATGGTAATACCATACCGTGTGACTGGATGACATTCCACTCCCACAGACAACACACATTCCACCCATCTTGATTCCTTTCTCTACGTCACAAACGGGAAAGCCCGTTACATTCGGGTCTTGCTATAGGTGAGATCCACTTTAATCATCGATCCTCTCTCTCCTCCCTCTCTCTCTCTTCCCCACCGTCCCGTGGGGGTGCCGTGGGTTTCAGTATAAATAGTATCACCACTTTCTGGAAATTTAGTGTTTTAAATTCACACTGTCGCTGTCTTGCTCATTTGCTCTTTCTCATTCCTGCTCTGTCCTATCACTCTGCTATACTGTCTTCTTCTTCTCTCGACCAGTCGCCTACCTTTTTTTCTTGAAAACTCTTCCGGGACAAAACTCCTCATTTGTGTGTGAGGTCTGTGGGATCAGCTTGGGAATATTGGACGCTTTCTGCCAAATGGTCTCTGGGGCTTCATATGATGTTATTATTTGGCAATGTAGGCATTTTAAATGTATATTGTTGATATTTTATAATGATGTTTGTATTCTATTTTGTTTTTGTACACGGGAAGGGTGTGGGGGGTGTCGATAAATTAGAGTATAGCCTCAGAGTCCCATGCTTGGGATGTCTTTATTGTAAAGTGACCGGCTGGTGGAGTGCCTTCAGTGTTACCACTAGGGTTGTTTCGGCAGATCTTTTATGCGGATAGGGGGTGAGTCCACTTTCAGCCAAGTTGTGGTCTTGATTTTGTGGTCCTGGTTCGGCTCTTTGCAGTCCGCTGGAACCTGTAAGCAATGAATAACTAATTAACTCTCTGTCTCTTTCCACATCCCACCCCTTCTATGTACACACATACACTTTTTAAGAGCGTACGTGATCATTGACACCCTGATGGAATTTTTGAACAGCGAGGATCAGTGCCTACTTGTTGTACATAAGCTACCAAACTTGCTGAACATATAACATGTTTTTTTATATATTGCTCATACTTATTATTACAATTCTTATTCCATGTTGTGCATTTGTACACGTCCCTTCCATCAACTTCTTTTGTGGTGAAGAGCCAAATGCAGCGTGCAATAAACAAGATAGCCATTACTAGATCTAGTCTTTCTGAAAAAAACCTGAAGATCTGACGAGTCACTGTGACTGACCTGTGCAACATTCATATTTTTTCATGGACATACGTGTTTGTATGCGTAGGTGTGTACGCATGGATGATATTAAAAAAAAAAAAAAAATAAAAAAAAATAAAAAACAAATAATAATAATAATAATAATAATAATAATAATAATAATAATAATAATAATAATAATAATAGTAATCATCATCATCATCTTCTTCTTCATCATCATCATCTGGAAAGTACCTGAAGCTTGCTGGCGTAGCTCGCATATTGACAACAACATACGGGGAAACACGTTAACTGGGATAGACTATCTCCTGTGATAGGCATGCAGTCATCATTTTGGTCCCCGAGTTGAAGCAGGAAGGAGAGGTAGGGAGGGAGAGAGAGAGAACGAGAGAGAGAGAGAGAGAGAGAGAGAGAGAGCGAGAGAGAGAGAGAGAGAGAGAGAGAGAGAGAGAGAGAGAGAGAGAGAGAGAGAGAGCAAAACAATGGGCGCTATGCACAAAGGCGTGGCGGCCACGTGCTGCGGGAATAACACAGCGTGATCGAGTTTGAAAATGGTGAAGTACTGTGCTGCGTTTGGATGCTCTAACTCTGACGTAAAACCTTTCTGCAAAGAAAATAACATTTCCTTTCATCGATTTCCACTTCAAGCGCAAATGATGAAGAACTGCATGTCGTCAACTCTAAACCGAATGTCAGTGACAAATCGCTCTGTAATCATTATTGCACGAGTGTGCTATGTTCAAAACATCACAATATCCCAAAATGTCGGTAAATTAAAAAATTTTAAGCAGCATTGGAGTACACCCGAGCGAGCTAAAAGAAGCCATGACCGCTTTGTTATTCCCGCGCCACGTGACCATGCCGCCGACTTGTGCATAGAGCCCATTCTAAAAATGTGATCAGCTAGTTTTTAGACAAACTTACAGCGCAAAACGCGTTTAGAAAGTGATAAAGCACGATAACCTTGACCGTTAAGAAAGTACAAATAGGAATGATCTGACATACTTAGCAGTAGTTAACGTATCCGCAAAGTAAAGATGAAGAATTTGGGTTAAAATATTGTTGAGATAAGGTCCAAATGTGTTCTATACAAGCAAAAGGTCCAAATGTGTTTTATACAAACAAAAAAGTGAAATTCCGAGCATTATAATGAATAACATCAGCATACAATTTGCGCACTGTCATTAATTTACGTTGATAACTTGGCAGTTTGAATGTGAATACAAGTTACGTCTACCACTTGCCGTTATGGAAATATACTACTCAAAATAATACAAGGGCCACTTGGACATATGGGTCTCTCTTTAAATCAGAAACACGAATTCAATTTATTAGTTCATCATATTTTATTGCAATCATTTCTGTATCAATAACAAAAAAGATTTTAGACATCAGTCGCTTAAAATTCGAGTAAATTCAATTTAACTGGACATACCCCTCATTTACAAAATCAAAACTTTAGAAACCAAAAATCTATAGTCAGTATCGGGTGTGGCCACCGTTTGCATCAATGCAGTCTTGGCATCGTTGTCTCATGGATAGTATCAGGTTATGGAGGATGTTTCCTGGGATGGCCAACCACTTTTGCTGGAGAACTTGGGCCAGAACTTCAAGGTTAGCTCCTGGAGGGAGGTTTGCCCGTGTCTGTCGACCCAAGACATCCCACAGATGTTCTATGGGGTTCAAATCGGGTGATCGAGCCGGCCAATCCATCCTTATGACGTGCTGTTGCTGCAGGAAGTCATTGACGATACGCGCTCGGTGGGGTCTGGCATTATCGTCCTGTAGTATGGCACCTTCCCCAATGGCCCGCAGAGCTGGGAGAACCCTAGGTTGTAGGACGTCATCCCTGTAGCCAATACCGTTTAAGTTGCCATGAATTTGGAGCAGGGGTGTTCTGAAGTTTAATGCGAAGGCACCCCACATCATGACAGATCCTCCACTAAAGCGGTCATGCTCGCGCACCGTCGCATCAGCAAAACGCTACCGTGGACGCCTCCAAACATTCACTCGACGGTCGTTGAAAGACAAGGAGAACCGAGACTCGTCTGTAAAGAGCACCCTTGACCAATGTTGCCTAGTCCACACCAAATGACGCCGAGCCCAGGCCAAACGCGCTGCACGGTGAGATGGGGGTGAGCAAAGGCCGTACTGCTGGTCGTCTTGATCGCAGGTTTGCCTCGTGTAGACGGTTGCGAATTGTCTGGTCGCTGACGTAAACATTGCTGGCTGCGTGAAGCTGTCTTCTGACGGTGTTTGCTGTAGCGGACCTCATCCTCAGGGCTGACAGGGTGATGAAATGGTCTTGTCTTGCAGTGGTAATGCGGGGGCGTCCGGACCTTCTTGGTTCTTGGTCGCTTCCAGTGTTGTTAAAGCGCTCCCGCAGCCTTTGGACAACGGAGTGGGACACTCCCAGCCGCCTGCCAACTTCTCTCACCCCCACCCCTTCCTGAAGCCATGCAATAGCTCTGCCTCTATCCGCATCAGTCAATCGTCGCCTTGGGGGCATGGTTAGAAAAGCAGCAAAAGCGCTGCCATTTATACCCAGAAAAAAGCGCCGATTGTGGAACTGAACTCAAAAAATGCAAGCCTTTCGCGTGCAAATCACTTTATAATGTTGAAAATTTTGCTTTATTAGCAAGACAACAGTAAATTAGGGTCATTTTTTTGTAAAAATTGGGTTTGTTTTTCAACTCAGTGCAGAAAGTTCAAAACTCACACATGTGATTACTTGTCAGAATAAGATTGTCTTGAATGTTACTGTACAGGATAAGTTTTGAAATAAGCAATATAAGCGATATTATTGATAGCAGCAAAAAATAATTAAACTAAATGAAATATGAGAGTGGCCCTTCAATTATTGTGAGTAGTATAGCTTCTCTAATGTCTTCATTGGAATGATCGTTGAACGTTCGGGGAGGTTCAACAACTGTTTTTCAAGGTTCTCAGATCCCAAACCTATGAACCTTTGCAACCAAGGTTCGGAATCTGAGGACCTCAAAAACCAGTCTTGGAATCCTCCCACGAACCTTCCAATTAAGACAGGCCATTAGAATTGCTGGCCTGACCCTAACAGGCATTATAAAAGCTGGCCTGACCCTAACAGGCCATTAGAAAAACTGGCCTGACCCTAACAGACCTGAGTTCCACAGGGTTCTGTTCTTGGTCCTATCCTCTTCACCATGTACACTCAACCTCTCAGTTCAATCATCAAAACTTTCGATCATCTGTACCATTTCTTTGCTGATGACTCTCAAATTCACAACTCCGCTCCTCCAGCCGACATCCCCAGCCTTGCTGGTGATTTGTCGCGCTGCATCAGCTCTGTCGCAGACTGGATGGCAGAAAACAAACTGAAGATGAATGATGATAAAACTGAAGTCATCGCCATTGGTACAAACAGCAAGCTCCGCCAGCTCTCGACACACTCTCTGCAAGTCAATGATCACTCTATCCCTTTCTCAACTTCTGCTCGAAATCTAGGTGTACATCTAGATGAGAGTCTGTCCATGGGATCTCACATCAACAATCTCTGCAAATCTCTGAATTTCCATCTTCGCCGTATCAGCAACATCCGCCAATATCTTTCTGTTGATTCTGCCAATAAGCTTGCCGTCTCCTTCATCCTTTCTCGGCTTGACTATTGCAACTCTCTCTTGGCTGGTCTTCCTAACAACAAACTTCAAAAACTTCAGCGCATTCAGAACCATGTCGCTCGGCTGGTGCTCCAACAATCCCGACGCGCTAGCGCTACTTCCGCTCTGACTGCTCTTCACTGGCTGCCAGTGAAAGCCAGAGTTGACTACAAAGTTGCCTCTCTTTGCTATCAGTCTCTTCATGACCAACATTTTCCTGTCTACCTCTCTGAACTTCTCAACCCTTACAAGCCAACCCGCACTCTTCGCTCTCAAGACGCTTCTCTTCTGACAGTTCCTCGCTACTCTCTTGAAACATTTGGCAAGAGAGCATTTTCCGTCTATGCTCATACCCTGTGGAACAAACTCCCATGCAGCCTTCGCCAATCTCCATCTCTTGACTCTTTCAAAGCCCAAATGAAAACCTATCTCTTCCGCTTACACCTGTAGAACATCCTCCCTTGCGGACATCCTGTCACGCTGACATCTGAAATGTGTGTGTGTGTGTGTGTGTGTGTGTGCGTGGGTGAGTGTGTGTGTGTGTGTGTGTGAGCGCATGCTTTTTTGTTGTTGTTTTTCTTTTCCTTTTTTGGTAGTCTGCTTTTTTGTTTTGTTTCCTGACGACATTTGTGTGCGGTTCGCTGATGATTTGTGGATGTGAGTGAATGAAGAAATTGTTTTTAGGTCCCGAGCTATTCACAGATGTCGGGACTAATTGTGTTTTTAATTGTTATTGTCAATGATTTATGCCATTCCCAGACGCGCAAAGCAAATTCTTCTGTGTGTGACATTTGAAGCGAATAAAGAATCTTATGTCTTATGTCTAATATCTTATATTACTTTGTTTTTGGTATAAATTACGTATAGATTATAATAATAACTAGTAAAGTATCTGCGCTTATGTTTCGTTTATGCTCATTTTTATTCTTTAACTAAATTGTCATGGTTGAATGCTGTACGTTTCTTACTGAACGATCTTGGTTTGTCATTCGTATGGACTCATGGCTGTAGCTACCCCCTTATTTATTTTAAAAACCTCGGTAAGCAACGCCTGAGAGATCAGTTCTGACAGTAATGACAACAAAGTGCATATGCTCACAATATCTGCATTACTTATATAATTTGTAAAGACGACCTTTGTTTTGAAAAATATTTGCTTTTTTGTTTGTCACCTTTGTTAAGAAGAAACTTATTGAGATTCAGACTTCGTTGTCACAAATTGCCTATTCAGTTTCAAAGAGACAATGTACCTAAAGAAGAACGGTTGTGTCCTATGTGTGGCTTAGAGAAAATTGGTGACGAGTTTCATTATTTATTTACATATAAAAATGATGTGCTGATAGAAAATAGGACCTCTAATCCAAATGCCTTTAAATTTAACCAGCTGATGAATACTAAATTTTTTTTTTAAAGCAGGTTGTTAAATTTAAGCCGTTTTGTTGGCGTTGTGAAGTCACTAATTTAAATAATGTGCATTCTCTTTCCTCTCCTTCTGTGAAAACGACTTATTTCAAAATTGTGATGCGTACATGTTTGTGTTATTTTGTACACATGTTGTATTTGATGTGGTGGTTAATATACACATTTCTTTCCATACTGGGCCAATGTAAACTTTAAAGCGCGTGTTTGACATTTCAGAGATATGTCTTGTGGTGCCTATAGGGCAGTATTGTTTGTGCCGTTCATTGGTTTGTTTTTTTAATGTCTGTAATCCCCCCCATTTCTTCCCCTACTTTTGTCTAAACTGCACAGCAGACAAAAGCGCATGCATACGCCATCTTCGTTTATGACGCCACATTCAATGGTATCTGACAGTATCTATTACGCGTTTGAGGAGGAGGTGGAGGTGGAGTCGTATGTGCTACGCTTAGCATAATATATTATTGTATTTTTGAATTTTACTACTATATTAGTACTGCCTATATGCCTGTCTATACTTTGTATATGTTATTCTAGGAATTTTCTCATGCACAGGCACTCTGTTTCAAGTCTGTTGCAATATTTTCATTGCGAAAATGCAGATTTACTAGGCTAATAACCGTTATGGAAAGTAACAAAAGTGAAAGCGAAAGTTAGGAAACTGTACCCAAACGCGGCCTCCTACGAATCAAATGTTGGCTTTTGACGGACAGCAAGTGCTGTTGCAAACGCAACATAATTTCAGGACGCGAGTATTGCACGCTTTGATCAACTTGTCGCTCTTTTTATGTCTGTATTGTCCCGAAAATGGACGTTATTTCTTTCACGGGGATCGACCTTTCTTGCTCTCGTAAACAAGAATATTCACGCCCTCTGGCGGTAGGCCGGTTAATAGTATGCAAATGACCTCTCCCAAAATGGAAATTGACCTGCCGACCTCGTTTTCAACGGTGCTAGTCGCTTTGAGCATGGCGGACGGTATGTAGACGTTTGTGTGTTTCTGTTCGTTTTTTCTTAAATTTGTGCCGTGGATTTCAATCAACAGCACTTTGCACGTATCCACAAGAATGACTAGAGCTGTCCAAAGGGTGTCGTTGGATTATTGTTGAGCCACGATGGCTAGGAACGTCCGATTCAAAAGTTGGAATGTAGCTGCAGTACTCTCCTGCGTTGGGGTTTGTCTGCTATCGTTCGCACAAGGTAAGTGTTAAGTTTTCTGCTGTAATGTTCGTTATTCCGATCATTTTTGAAGCAGTTTACACAATTTCCATCCCGCTGTTACAGCTAAATATCTAGTATTCATCCCGATTATATCTTGTTTCTTTGTCAAAACTTATGTTGTCAGTGCTTCAAATTGTAAAGTTGCGTCCCTTGCCGATTTTTTTTGTCCAAAACAATCTTGAAAAGTAAACTCAACTCCATCCATTGTTTCCATTTTTTTAAAATCACTGCATTCTTGTTTTCTTCAATCCTTGTTACCACATTCCTTTTCATACTTAGTGTGTCTGATCGTTGTAGGCAATAGGTGTGGAATGAAAAACAAAATTGCAATCTGACATGGTTGCACGTATTGCAGTGGCACTAATGAAATGTAGTAGGAGGATCATTCTCTGGTGTCGTCGATGAGAGTGAGAGCTAGGAGTTGAAAGTGTGACCTCAGTTCAATTTAGTTCAGCCGTGTTGCCTTTTGTGTGTTGAATAAAAGGGCTGAGGTTTGACAGTATTCATAGCTTGTCACACTGTATTGACTGTTGGTGAATAGTACAGCATGTTGGAATTTGGGCTTTTGTGACTGCTGCTGTTTCTGCTAGCTGCTGTATTTTCAGACTGTGAATTTACCCCAGTAATCTTTAGACAACTACTACTATAACTACTACAAACTACTACTGTTCCTGCTAAGCCTTTTTTTTTTTTTTTTAAAATTAAGATTTTCTTGTTTTGCTTGAATGTTGCATTATCATTTTATCTAGAGCAGGGTTGTAAAATTCCAAAGACTAAAGGGTATTCACACTTGCAATTAAATATTATTGGTGCTATTTTCATACCCCCTTTTGAAAAAAATTTAAAAGATATTCATACCCCAAAATGTTTGTCAGGATGGGACAAAATTACATTATTTATTAATATTAAATGATAAAATTTAAATTATAACACAACGCTGCCAGTGCCAGCATTTAATGATTTATTTAGATAATAAAATATGTTTAGAAAGCAATGACAGCTTGATTAAACTAGCACTGGTGAACTTGAAGAGTTTCAGCATTAATTTGAAAATCTGACTTGTTTTGTATTGTCTTCACTTTGTTTATAGTAGCATTTGTTTACATTTTAGCTTCAAATCCCTAGAACCTTGCCAGCATTTAATTTTTAAATAATAAAACATGATTGTTTTGAACAACAGCGACAACTCCATCCAATAGAATAACCTGGTGAACGTGGAAGAGTTTCAGCATTCACTAGCATCTTACTTGTTTTCTCTTGTCTTGTCTTTTAGTAGGGCTCCTTTATAAATTTACATTTCATGGCTGTAGTGTAGGCTGTGGCAGCTGAGATTATGAGTCTAAAATCTGTACAAACACACACAACTTCTTGAAAAATGTGCGCAAGGAGGCATTTATTAATTGTTAGATGCTTTCTCTGTCAGTCTACAGTCCTATGTCTCTATGTCTTTGTGTGTATGTGTGTGTCTCTCTCGGCCTCTCTTTTTCTCCACTTCTTTCTCTCTCCTGCTCTGTCTCCCTCTATCTCGCTTATATTAACTTACACACTATGTGTGTACTGTATCCATTTGGTATCTTGGCAAATGCTAGGTGTGGGGTAGATGGGGCAGTATCAGAGGTAGCTGTAAAACACGCATCTTTATGGGCCAGCTTTATTGGGATGCTGGCAGTTTATGAGGGGGCCTGGTGTAGTAGCAAAATCACCAGTGTCGGATCCCAGAGGCGGAAGAGGAGCAGGAAGTTAATGCCAGTTTTACCAAATCCTGACAGTGATGGAGTCTGTGAAGATTCAAAATGTACAGGCTGTATCACCAAATGTATGCCCGGTCCTAAGAATATTCATATTGTATTAAATTATCTAGTTCTTATGCTGCACGCTGTACATTCTTTGCAATCCTGAGAAGAAAGATAGATGTCATTTAGTTTCAAGTGTTTATTGCTTGCAGTACTTTCAGGAGCCGGAAAATAGACCTACAGATAAGATAATAATAATAATATAATAATAATGCAGGATGCTATCACATGCTTTTTCTTCAATAGAAATCAAAGCAAGGTGATCTGAAGAGATGGCTATTAAAAAAGTAGAATAGCAATACTTTTACAATTAATTTTTTTAGATTGACTGTATCCAATACCATTATAAATTATAATGGCATTGTTGAAGTTGAAGGGATGGAGGAAACTGGAATACCAACTCTGTCCTGAAAAGTCTCGTACATAAGTCAGTGATGTCCCGAGGCCTCGGACATCGGTCATGGTCCGATTCGTTTGGAAAATGACCGAATGCAAACACCTGTGTCCCGTCAAATGTCCGATTCCATTGCGAAATTAGCGGTCATTGTCCGATAGTATTATGACTAGAGCGGTCACTGCAAGAAACATCTGTACAAACTGGAGTGTCAAAGCCGTTAAAACGAGTTTGAATAGTGCACAATGCTAGACTATTATCACTCTTTAGTACATTCCGTCGAACAACAAAAGGGCCGCAACTCTTGACACTTTTGAAAGGGAAATAACCGACACCATACTTCCTCTGCAACGATCTTAAAGAAGCACCATTAATCGGTTCGCTTCACAATCTGAATGTCCTAATGCTTTTATGTAGTCAGGACATGATGTCCGATTAGTTTTATGATTTAGGACATTTTGTCCTATTGCCCTCTAATCCTAGGAACACCACTGCATAAGTGATGTAAGTTGGTTTCACACGGGTTCTAAGCCGCGACCTCTGGCATGGGAAACCAGCTTATGAAAAACTGAGCTAAAAGTCTTCCCCTGATAAAGTGATAGGATAAGATAGATCTCATTGTGCTTTACAAGCTGAACTGTGTATCCCTTAATTTGCCAATATTTGGTATCATTTTTTTAGTCTCTCTCTCTCTCTCTCTCTCTCTCTCTCTCTCTCTCTCTCTCTCTCTCTCTCTCTCTCTCTCTCTCTCTCTCTCTAACCTTTTATTTTAAGCAGTTCTAAAAGTCTGTAAATTGTAATTATTTTATAGTTTCCCCAATTTAAGTTTCCAGAAATGAATAAATTGCTTGTATCATCTGTCTCTCTTTTGGCTTTGCCCTCCCCTTTCCCACAACTCCTCCATCCGCACTCTCTTACAACCCCTCTGTCCCTTTTCTCACTCACCTCTCTTTCTCAAACTCCCCCTTCCCCCTCCCCCCTCACTCAGTCTTAGACTCTTTCTTTCCTCTTCATCTTCTCTCTCTAGTTCTTTAGTTTTACTGTTCAAGCCCCAAGGGCAAGATGAAAAAAAAAGCACACCCAGTGCTTACTCTTGTACCCTTGTTAAATAAAATAGTTAACTTATTGTATCTTATCTTCCCCCTTCCTGCCCTCACCCTCTCCCTCTCTAATTCATTGCATGCTGAATATTGATGTGTATACATGCATGTACATAAAGTTAATTGCAGATTACTTACTGGTTAATCAGATGCTTTTTATCTAGGAACTAACTTACCGTCTTGCAAATTTTTATGATGCTTATCAGAAATCGTTTTGTGGGGTTCCGATGCATTTTATTTTATTTCTTTTTATGTTTTATTTATCATTCTTATAAAGTGCTTTTCCAGCTCAAGAGCTGCTCAAGGTGCTGGCCGATACAGGATCTAATTCAAGGTGCTCAAGACGCCCACTTGCTGCCTAGGGCACATAGTCTGACGCTCAGAGGACTGAGCACAAGCAACCAGGGATGGGGGAGAAGGGAAAATTATACACTGAAACAATCATCACACTAATAGCAACAGTATGATGGTCAGTGCTCACAGCCAATGTTTATGTCCTGGCCACCAGGAATCGAACTTGCAACCTTTGTAACATGATCTTGCCACCGACTGAACTATCCTGTATTTTGACAGACAGCAATTCTCATGGTCATAGTTCAGAACTGAATCATGTACTTTATTCTGATTTTATTTTGAGTAAATCAAATTAATGGGGTTGGGTGAAATCCAAAATAAACTCACAACTGAAAAAGTAACTTCCGAAGTGAGCTGTGTTACTGTTAATTGAGTGTGTGTATCAAGGAAGAATCGAATACGAATCAAATCCTTTTTTCATGCTTCTATAAATACCTGGCCAAAGATTAACCCAGATCTTGCTGCAAATGTACATCCAGCATTTGATGTTTTTCATGCTCAGATACCCCCCACCCTCATACCCACTCACCCACTCACCCACCCCCCCACCCCCCAACAATTTTTTTAATGCTTAGTTGTATGGCCGGCCGTTCGCATGCCTTGATCCACTTCAGGCATCAGTTCTAGATCAGGGGTGTCAAACTTATTCGCTCAGCGGGCCAAAACTCAAATCACACATAAGGTTGCAGGCCGAACACCATAAACATTGAAGAAGCAACGTTCAATAACATTCAATAATAATAATTAAATATTGCTAGGTTACTGTAATGACCAACATCCCCTCACTACACAACTTTTAGTTTTGCTTATTCTGATTGAAGCGAGAACACTCTAAGGTAGCCTATCATTCGGCAAGGCTGCTAATTAGGGAATTTGATTTGCACATTATTGCTTGGCCATTACAAAAATATTTTTGCCTAAAATTCTCTCTCCGGCCGGATATAATTGTACGCTGGTCAATACCTCTCGGGCCTGATATAATTGTACTTTTGGGTCTGATGTGGATCGCTGGTTTTGAGTTTGACACATGTGGTCTAGATGATAATTATAAATACATTCCAAGCTTGACAAATGGAATAAACTTTATCCCTGTACGTCTTGCAGAATACCTGGAGTCAGTTTTGCATGTTCCCATGCACAATGCTTTACTGTCTGCATCTTTTGCGCAAGGCAGAATATAGCCGAGTAGCCATGTTTGCTCTACAAACCAAGGGAGGTAACCCTGACGAGCAAGAACTAGGCTTGTTTAAGGAATAGACTTATTGGGGGGTTCAGTTGGCTCAGTGGTGAAAGCGTCGGAGAGAGAGGTAAAGCATTGCATGTTTTAGTGATAGGCAGTGGTTCCAATTTAGTTCACGACTTGGAATTCGAATACAGAAAAAAAAAACGCAAATTGCTAATATTTGCATTGGGTGATTTGTTTCAGCACCCTTGATTTAGTGATCATTTAATTCATTGATAAATATGTAATAAATTAATGCCGATCAGCCAGTAGGCGATTTTGGGATTTGAAACATTCTAAAGTTCAGTAGGACTAGGAAATAAAAATCATATCAACTCGGGAGTCACAAATGTGATATTAAGATTTTATAAATAAATTCAGACCTGATATGATTTTAGTATAGTATAAATTTACTTTTACACAGCAGCTTTTCTTCTTGTGCGACAGCTTACCCTTTGGGAACTAATAAACAGGTTTTGGGCAGAGCCCCTGGGCTGTGGTGTATAACTATGTATATTTTATTTTTATATCCACATTTTATATTGAAGTGGCGCCACTGTCTCTGCATGTGGGTGTGAATGTGTGAGCATGGTGGATAATGTTATCCATTTTATTAATATGTGTGTGATAATGCCATTGTCTACTTGTAATCACTGTAAATATCATCATTATTTATTTTCAATTTTATATTGCTATTACAATTTAATTTTGTTGTTTTGAATGTTTGTGGACACTGCACTGTGTAAATGTTAATGGGAATCATTAAGGATTCTGTATTTTGTAAAGTTGGAGATTTTCTGCAGCAGCACACCGGCATTTCTACCAGTTGTAATGCAAAATGGTTAGGATAACTGCAGTCGTCAAAATCAAATCAGAAGTAAGTCATGGAGTTTAATATAGGGGTTAGTGGGTTCTAAATGGCAGGTGGGTTGAAGATTAAGAGAGGAGGGAGGGGGGAAGGGGAGGAGAGGGGTTGCACCCTACCGCATACAGTAGACCCTGACATCTGGTACACATTGACTCCAAATTCTGATTAGGTCTGCTGTGAGGGTCCATGTTTTGCAAGAGTATAGGAAGACAAAGATGACAAGGGAGCGCAGCAGCCTCACCTCGGCATTGTAGGCTGGCTGTGCCTTCGTGGTCTGCATGGACATCTGACATGATTCGTTCTAGGAAGACGTTGGAGAGGTAAAAAAAAGGTAAAAGGTAAAGGTAGTCCCATAGCCTTGTGGCCGTAGGGGAGCGTGATGTTGGAGATCACACTTATCTTGGGCCAGCGTAATGAGGGTGATGCCCAACTCTCTCCCTCGCTGCTTTACCTTCCCCACCCTCAAGAGAGTAGGTACTCAATCACAGTTGAGTCAACTGGGGGCGTTGTTGTTTGTCGCTTCACACCTTAGCGGTCACCCATCCAAGTGCTAACCGCACCGGACGGTGCTTCACTTTCGACACAGTAGCGAGTGCTCCAACCACTGCACTATCCGACACCCCGTTGGAGAGAGTAGATATCATTGACGCACACCGATTGTTGTTCTGAACCAGTTACATTACATTACATGATTATTGCTTTAGGTCCAGCGGACTCTTCCGAGCCAAATCTGAACCAGTTCCCGATGGATGGCGCTGTTGTGGAGGACTACACTGGTAGTCTTGTCATACAGGCTTCTGATGACTTCAATAATGTTAGTGCTGACGTTGTACACTCTCATGGTTGCCCACAGAGCTGCATGCCAGACTCGGTCAAACACTTTCTTGAAGTCTACAAACACATGATATAGTTGTTGTTGGTATTTCTCGCAGATTATTCTGAGGTTGAAAATCTGTTCATTGGTACTTCGCCCTGCCCTGAATCCTGCTTGTTCTTCAGCTATGATTTGTTCAGCTTGGGGTTTCAACCTGTTGAGTATTATTTTCAGGAGGACCTTGCTGAGATGGCTGATGAGGCTATACTTTTCACACTCCTGAAGGTTACCCTTTTTGGGAAGAGTGATGACAAGCGACTGGGTCTATGGTGTAGGCTATGAATTCCCCACTCTGCCAGATCTTGTTACAGATAATGGTGAGGGCATCAATCATGGCTTCTCCTGCTGCTTGAGGCAGTTCTGCGGGTATGTTGTCCACTCCTGCTGACTTCTCCTTCTTCAGTGATTGCACTGCTGCCTCAACTTCTCAGAGAATTGGGAGGATTTCTTCCTCTTCTCTTTCTGGGGACATGCTAGAACTGATGGGTCTCTGTTTGGTGTGTGGTTGTAAAGGTCAGAGCTGTAATCTGTCCATTTATCCAAGACTACTCTTCTGTATGGCATATGCCAGACTTGCTTTGGATCGTGGAGACCTTGGGCTGTTTAACACTTGTCAGCCGCTTCACAGTCTGGTAGGCCTTCTTGCTGTTGTTCTTGTTCAGACTGTTCTCTATTTCTTGGCATTGATCTATATAATCCAGTTCCCCTTTTCGGATGTCATTGTTGATTTTTTGGTAGGCATCAGCTCCCTGTGAGGCGTTCATTTTCTTTTTCATCTCTCTTTGTTTATCACAGTCACACACTGTAGGTCCAAACGTTCAGGTTGATCCACCCTTCATTGTTATTGTTATTATTATTATTATTATTATTATTATTATTATTATTATTATTATTATTATCATTATTATTATTATCATTATTATTATAATTATTATTTAAAAAGGTAATGTCAAAGGGATTGGGGAGGGGAGATGTACAGGGTAGGGCTGGGCAGGGATAGAAACAAGAATGTCAGAGAGAGAGAGAGAGAGAGAGAGAGAGAGAGAGAGAGAGAGAGAGTGGGTGGGTTGGGGTGAGTGGGAGGGGTGTGGGTGGATGGTGGTGGTCGAGAGATGCTCCAAATAAGCCTTTTGACAGGATAGAAAGAAGAAAATTGTGGGGGGTGGGGGGCGAGAAAATTGAGATGCGCAAAATAGAACGGATAGGAGGTAACAGGGATAGAGGGACGGGATTGGGATAGGAGGGTGAGGGAAGAAGGGGTGGGGGTGGGGAGGGATGCTGTGGAGAGTGGAGGTGCATAGACAGCAGAGAAAAAAACGGGAGGTGCCAGGCAGTCTGCCTGCATGTGAAGTGACTATCCTTGTTGTGAAAGCTCCCATCCCTCGTTCCCCTTGCTACAGACACGGTAGTCGAGTCATGCCCCTCGTCCCTGTAAAACTTGATTACACTGCCACTATAGAGCATAGTCGTAGTAGTAGTACTAAGAGTAGTCCATTAGTAATTATAGTACTGTACCTTCACTATGAAGTGTGAGAGAGTATATAATTATGTAACTTTGCTAGTCTTAAATGCCAGAATGTTGGATTAAATATATATTAAAGAGGCAAACAAAGTATTGCATTATTATAATAACACGTAAAGAGCATGCTGTCACAGCACTACATAGGACATCAGTACATCATGACTCAACCTCTCTCCTCTTCAGTCCACTGCTCCTGAGAATACTCAAATTATGGTAATAATGACTACGTCAGTGCCAGTTAACTTGGATTCGTTAGAACCTTTTAGCTTTTGTGCTGCAGTTACAGTAGTCTTCGTGCACATCTTCACTCAAATTAATTGTATATTTCTTTCATTCCTTCCTTCCACCTCCTCTTAGTTACCCCTCTCTTCCTCCCCCCCCCCCCTGTCTCTCTCTCTCTCTCTCTCTCTCTCTCTCTCTCTCTCACACATACACGCATACACGCATACATTCACGCTCTCATAATGAATGTGTCCGTGTCGATTTTTCTTTCCACCTTGGTTCTGCAGCGACAATATTCGTGCGACTGCGAGAGTACCCTCCTCTAAAATGACTTTTCTCTTCTGTCACCCCTCCCCTCCCCACCCTTGCCACATCTCTGTTTCTCTCTCCGTGTTTATCTCTCGTTCTGTCTTGTCTCTCTGTCTTTCACTGTCTGTCTGTCTCTCTCTCTCTCTGTCTCTCTCTCTCTCTTTGTCTCTGCCTGTCTCTGTCTCTCCCTCTACCACCAATGCCCCCTCTCCTTCTTTCTCTCTCTGATAAATGATGAAATGATTTCCCCCAGATCTGATTTGCTGGTTTGGTTTCTTCAGCACGAAAAACAAAACCTCCGTTTCATTGTTCATAATATCGTTCTTTCTTTGTCTGCCCCATCCCCACACCACCCACATCTCTGTCTCTCTCTCTCTGTCTCTCTCTGTCTCTCTCTCTGTCTGTCTCTGTCTGTCTCTCTGTCTGTCTCTTTGTATCTCTGTATCTCTGTCTCTCTCTCTCTCTGTGTCTCTCTCTGTCTCTCTGTCTCTCTTTCTTTCTCTCTCTGATAAATGATGAAATGATTTCCCCCAGATCTGATTTGCTGGTTTGGTTTCTTCAGCACGAAAAACTCCCCCCCCCTCCCCCCTCTCTCTCTCTCTCTCTCTCTCTCTCTCTCTCCCTCTCTCTCTCTCTCTCTCTCTCTCTCTCTCTCTCTCTCTCTCTCTCTCTCTCTCTCTCTCTTTTTTCCCTGTTGTAAATGGGAGTCCGTGTCAGCTTGCATTTGGAGACCAACAAGCGCGCATGCAGCAACGCACTCAACCTAACTTGAACCTCCTAATAATGCAGTCGGGGTAAATACACCCTTCTTCTCTTTACCGATCGTCGTATTTTTGGGTCCCATTTTTTCTGTTCTGTCTTTCTCTACTAGTCTACTGTCTTTCTTTGTCTCTCTTTCTGCCGATGGCTGTCTCGCGCGCAACGCACACAAGCTAGTAATGTATAGGGGGTTTTCTTTCTCTATCTTCTTCTCTGTTTACTATCCTATTCTTTCCTGCTCAGTTTTTCTTTGCGTGTCATACATGTTTGTCTTCTGAAGAGGGGCGTAGGGCTCGAAGTGTATGCTGGATAAGATGTTTGTCTATCTATCTGTCTCTCCCCTCTGTGATATCTGCGCTGTGTGACTTCCTCTCCCTCCCCCTCTCTCTCTCCCTCAGCTCTCTCTCTCTTGACAACGATACCAATACCGCGCGCGTCCATTCACAACAAATGTATAAGATGTTTGTCTATCTGTCTCTGCCCTGTCTGTAATATCTGCGCTGTGTGACTTTCTCTCTCTCTCTCTCTCTCTCTCTCTCTCTCTCTCTCTCTCTCTCTCTCTCTCTCTCTCTCTCTTTCTCTCTCTCTCTCTCTCTCTCTCTCTCTCTCTCTCTCTCTCTCTCTCTCTCTCTCTCTCCTCACTTTCTCTTTCTCTCCTCACTTTCTCTTTCTCTCCCCACTTTCTCTTTATCTATCCACATTCTCCACTCCCCCCACCCCTCTCTCTCTCTCTCTCTGGAGGAAGAGATTGAAATGCATTAACATTTCTACACGGAAACAGAAAGATGCTCTATTATTGTAATTTAAGATTTCGTTTTTTTTAAATTATTTAAGACACATCTCGTCGATTTGAAAAAGGTACTTTTCATGTTATTAAACGAAGAGATCAGTTGATGGAAATTCAAATAATTAAAGGGACTTATTTCTACGATTTTGGGACTCACCTGTTTTCAACCTATTTTTTGATGTACATGATTTTTCCCCCTCTTTAAATACTTATTAATTATTGTATAGATCTCCTTCGTCATTATTATTATTATTATTATTGATGATTTTTATAGCGCACTTATCTCGCCGTACTTGACCAGACTCTAGGCGCTGGCCGATACAGGATCTAACTCAAACCGCCCGAGACGCCCACCCGCAGCCTTTGGGCGCATGGTTTGACGCCCGGACAACTGCCAGCCAGGGATTGGGGACCCGGGAGAAGGACCAAGTGCATGCTAGGTGTGTTCTTGTTACCGGCACTCACACAATGGCCCGGACAGGGCTCGAACCCGGAACCTTCAGATCCGCAAGCCAAAGCACTACCAATAGACCACCGTGCCTCTCTCTCTCATTACCCCCCCTCTCCCTTTTTGTGTATATGTGCCAATGGCCCAAGTTCACCAATAAATTGTCAATTTATGTGTCTGTGTGTCTGTCTCTCTCTGTATGGGTCTCATTTCGTGTGTATCTCTTTCTGTGCTTGTCTCTTTCTGTTTCTCTGTCTCTCCCTCCCCCACATCTGTCTGTATATATCGGTCTGTTTGTCTATCCTCAATCTGTGTCTGTTGTACCCTCGTTTAGTTGAATATTACATTATGAATAATCACTGTCAGATGGTTTTTACGTGGAGAAACAGCAGTCCGCTTCTCCATCCCCTCTACACGTGATTGTTGTCAGATTGTGTTAGTAGTCGGAAGCAGCAGCAGTTCCTACCCAAACATCCCCATCTTCCAGCTCGCCCCGCCTCCCCCTCCCTCCACATTCCCGGCAACGCTCTGTGGTCGACCTCCCCCCCCCTCTTTACCCTTCCCTCCACTTTGTACTTTAGTTTGATTTCGCTGCATGGATTTTATACGAAACCCACACCAATCCGTCTAAGGCCGAAAAAAAAAATTCTGCTTACGATATTCCGACCGACCCTAATTTTTTGGCCCGACCCTAAACTGTTTTTGGGGATCGTCTGGAAAAAATATTTAAAAAAAGAAAAAAATTCGCACCCAAGGTGGAAAAAGGTTTTAAGGGGAAAAAAAAGCCGACCTGCAGACCCTATTTTATTTTCCTAGGTTACCGTAAACGATCATATTATTTGTATCCTAGTTTCTCTCCCTCCCACTCCTCCCCCCCAGCACACACTGCCACCACCACCACCACCCTCTCTTCACACCTAGCTTTCTTCCCAATCCTTGGCCCAATAACGCCCCACTCTTCCTCTCCATCCCAAACTTCCCCTAAACATCTCTAGATCTCTCTCTTTGTTTCTCTTTATCCCTCTCTCTCTCCCTCCCCTCTCTCTCTCTCTCTCTTTCTCTCTCTCTCTCCCCTCCCCTCTCCCCCCTCCCTTCCTTGATATCATTAGGAATATCAAACTCCATCTAAACGTGGAACATCTTCACTTTTCCCTGGCCCCTTTTCTCATTCTCACCCACCTCCTCCTCTCCCCCTTCCCCCACGAACCCCCCTCCCTCCGTTTTTGTCCCATACCCCTCGTTCTCTCCCCATCTCCCTCTAACAGCTAAGTTGCTGGGCAACATAAGGTACATTGTAAGGCTGCCTAACTTCCCGCAGAGCTGATCACACGGCGTTTATGTCTTTTTACAACTTGGGAGGAGGAAGTGCGATCTCATTGTAAAAACATTACGAGGTGGTGTCACGGAGGTGTACGTTGATGTAGGTTACCTCTCTCTTTCGCGCGCGTCCAGCAAAGCACGGAGGTTCATACCGTGGAAGCGTGGCTCCGCTCCCTTCCATACGATGCGTATAATCTTTGACTACCGAAATTATCTGCCTAATTGGATTGTGTCTTTTAATTTCCGGCAGCTCTAATCTTTCAGTTAATCAGCGGACAGAAGGGCCATTCAAACCGCGTTTATCGAGTACACACCTTTAACGACACTTAACGATAGTGCACGTTTCCTCGCCAATTCAAGGATGACAATCGGTCATTTTTATGTCCGATGATCTGTTCTACACCAACTGATTTTCAGTGAAGTCCTCCCGCTGCAACTATGGAACTTAGACGAGCTGGCCTTTCTTGTGATGCCGTCACATGAACTGTTTCGACGTCATTGTGATTTTTCGGAAATCCCGTTAATTGCGACTTTATGAATAAGCCTGTGGATAAAATGGCGATTTAGAGGCTAAATATACATTGTTTTAGGCTGTTTCTGTTCCTCCACGCTGCTGTTGTTATTGAGCTTTACCCGTGTTAGCATTTCCCGATGACCGACAGCCTGATAGAGTGTGATGATCTGTTTCGATTTAGCGCAAGATTAGTGCGAGAAGCACTCGTAGAATCAGTGCAAGGGTGGTTACGAACGTAGGTATAGTCCTGTTCTCATACTGCCGGAAATAAAACACAAAATCCAACTTGGCCGAGAAGTTCGAGCCTCAAACCGGGAGCGGTGGGAGGACTGGAGCAAAGCAAAGCAGTCGCCACCTTGACTCTGCTTGAGTTAGGCTTCTATAGATCTATGGCTACTGTACGTGTAATGAAGTCCGATTCATTTCTGTTTCGTTTCGCGCATAAATTCACCTTTCCGCTTATTTTCTAAAGGTACTCGGCGGTGTCACTGAGGAGAAAGAGAAAGAAAGAAAGAAAGAAAGAAAGAAAGAAAGAAAGAAAGAAAGAAAAAAAGAGAGAGAGAGAGGGAGAGAGGGTCTAATGTACCCGTTTATTAAAGGGGGAGGGGAGGAAAGGAGAGAGTTGTGTGCGTGTATGTCTAAAATGTAATTGTTTATATATGCTTGCAGGCTAACATGCTTTGCGCGCGTCTGTGTTCGATCGTAGGTAATTGTTTTTGTTGTTTGTGCAATCTTGGAAGATGAAGAGAGGACGTCAGTTTGGTTTTACATAGGTCGTAAATTCCTCCCGCCCCCCAACCCCACCTGCCTTTTTGTGGTTTGGTGTTAGTAATGTTGGCGTAGGGCTATAGAAGTTGTACCAAAGAGGCAGAGAACAAGACAGATGGTTTCCTAAAATTCGCAGCAACTGAATCAGAGAGGCCTGAGACAGAGACAAAGTCAGATGGTGTTGGTGTTTTGGTGTTGTTTTTGTTTTGTTTTTAAGGGGGGGTGGGGGGGAGAGAGAGAGATAAGGGAGCAGGGGGAGGTCATAGTTTGGTTATTGTGAATTTTTAAAATTGTTACTTTTTTCTAGTGGTTAGTGTTAAGTCTAAATTCGCACCCAACGTACTTCCAACTCTCTCCAACTGTGACTGTTACCTAAGGTGAGAGTGGATGATGCAAGGACTTGATTGAACAGTTCTTAGGTCTTATAGCCTAAACTATCAATTGTTATTAAATGTCTTCATCTGAATCTCTCCCACTCCCTCCCTTTAATTCCCTCCCGATCTCTCTCCCTTCTCCCACTCTCTCCCTCCTCCCTCCCTCTCCATCCCCCTCTTTCTCTCCCCCTTTCTCCGGCTTTTTCTTTTTTTCCACTCCCACCCCATGTCACGAGATTTCCTGACTTTGCATGTCAGGAAATGCGTGCTTGGTTCATGTTCTCTGTCTCTGTCTCTGTCTCTCTCTCTCTCTCTCTCTCTCTCTCTCTCTCTCTCTCTCTCTCTCACACACACACACACACACACTACTCAAAGTCAAACATAAGAGAATTCTAAAGTTTTTATAAAATGATTATTTCCAAATAACTCGCATACAAAAAACCCAAACAAACACAAAGCAATGATTATTAATCTTCCCCTCCCCTCTCTTTCACAATGCAAACATACAACACAAATAACATTCAGATTTTTTTAATTTTCCACTTTTGACAAGCAGGCAACTTGACTCAACAACCACACACCTTGCAGCAAATTATTGTCACTTGATTCATTAAGTTCGTTTCTTTTCCCCAGTTCACTAGTTTCGAGTCAGAACTATCAGAAAAAGAAACCTGCATACTAAACAATGAATTATCTCCCTTCCGTTGTCAGCCTGCAATAGAAACGTCAAAATGCATCCTTCGTTAACTACAAGGTTTAAACTTCACAAAACAATCTTATTTTATTCCTCAAGAAAAATGCAACTAAACAACATTCTATAACCATTAAACAGAATACTTCATAGTTTTGCTTTGCTTAACGCAACATT
This sequence comes from Oncomelania hupensis, assembly GCA_036898135.1. Lineage (NCBI taxonomy): Eukaryota > Metazoa > Mollusca > Gastropoda > Littorinimorpha > Pomatiopsidae > Oncomelania > Oncomelania hupensis. Next base: position 7,745,606 of record CM072522.1, read on the forward strand.
ATATTCCGTTATATTTTACCAACACAGAAAACATTGGTTGCGTCCCTTGAACATTTGTTTTTCTCAATACATAACATGAGCGATAAAATAAATGCCTTGCTAACATACAATAGAAAAATGCATTAACGATAAACCTATTAATTAGACGATAACACACTACAATTCTTGTATACATTTTTCAACAAGCCCTCTCTAAAATTCCCAACACTCATGACCGGACCGACTTAGACAAAAGTGCAAGCAGCAACCGCATCATTATCACTTACCGGCTCGTGCGATTTCCTTCGACCACTAACGCCCTAGAGCTCTGACGTAGGAGGATGAGACTAAGCAACCGAGTCCCCAAATCCAACGGCTTGACGTGGAATCCTAACTCAAATTCCCCAAACGTCCCCACCAGTGTTCGAGCTTGCCTTTCTTACTAAGTTACTCGATCTACCCCAAACGGTGGCAAAGAAAGAAGTGCGACTTGACCCAAACAAGTCTTGGATACATTGACAGTGATTAGCTATTACCCCCGTGGGGGTGCCGGGGGTATCAGTATAAATAGTATCCCCACTTTCTGGAAATTTAGTGCTTTAAATTCCCACTGTCGCTGTCTTTCTCATTTGCTCTTTCTCATTCCTGCTCTTTTCTATCAATCTGCTATACTATCTTCTTCTTCTCTAGACCAGTCATCTACCTTTTTTCTTGAAAACTCTTCCGGGACAAGACTCCTTATTTGTGTATGAGGTCTGTTGGATCAGCTTGGGAATATTGGATGCTTTCTGCCAGGTGGTCACTAGGGCTTCCTATGATGTTATTATTTAGCAATGTAGGCATTTTATATGTATGTGTTTTGTTGATAATTTATAATGATGTTTGTATTCTATTTTGTTTTTGTAAACGGGGGTTCGATAAATTAGAGTACAGCCTCAGTACCCTGCGTGGGATGTCTTTATTGTAAAGTGACTGGCTGGTGGAGAGTATTCAGTTTTACTACTAGGGTTGTTTCAGCAGATCTTTTATGCGGATCAGGGGTTGTCCGGTCCTGATTTGGCTCGGAAGAGTCCGCTGGACCTAAAGCAATAATCATGTAATGTAATGATTAGCTATTGATATAATACAGTGTGGTAAGCTTCCACGAAAAGCATGCCTAAGGCCACCCGAAACCGACTTCTAAACCACCCTCGTATCTCCCACCTTAACCCTTACTCTGCCCCCGGTTACAAATAGCCTAAAGCGCATAAGGTAGGCCTAAACGTGCAAATTCAGCAAGTACGCTGCTATGTCCGCGTCACACCCCACCCCACCCACCCCTCTTTCTTTTCTTGCCTTCACTAAATAAACCTGCCAGACTAAAAAAAAAAAAAAAAAAAAATGCGGACGTGTTCCTTGAATGCCGGTTGCGGAATTGTAGCTAAGGCAATTTGGGTCAATAGCTATTGAACCACAAATACTCGTTTGACGACGTTACATTTCCCTGGCACGGTTTTGCTCAACGATGCGGTGGGTACGGAGAAGCGGTGTGGAGAAGACAATTTTTACAATAATAATTTAGAAATAGAATTCCTTCTCAGTGCATTTAGTGTTTTGGGCCATTGCAGGTTTTCTGGGGGAAATGAAGTGAGATGATCCAACTTCCAAGAAGCGTGACGCATTCAACGTTGACGTTACATAGGACCTGTAAGCTAGTAGTAGTCCTAGTATTTTTGAAAGCCTTTCCATGAGTATGAAATGGGATAGTCAATGATGGACAAAGTTGAATGATGTAGCAACCCTTTCTCTCCTCCCCCTCCCTCCCTCCCTCCCTTCGGTCTTCCAAGATGGCTCTTAACTTGTATTCACTGTGAATGAAATTAGAACTGCTATTATTATTATTATTATTGTTGTTGTTATTGTTATTATTATTATTATTATTATTATTATTATTATTATTATTATTATTATTATTATTATTATTATTATTATTGTTGTTGTTGTTGTTATTGGTGTTGTTATTGGTGTTGTTATTATTATTATGTGAATCACAAATATGTTTTCTTTTTAAACCAGATTAATGCCATTACACGAGCTTTTATTCTCTTCATCTGGCCTGTCATATGTTGTAACGATGTTTAGTTATTCTACGATTATTCTATTTTTAAAGCTGCTGTATTTCACCACCATTTACACTTTACATCTTAGATGAGGCATTGTTGATCTGCCTCTTTTGGTATTAACGTTGAAATTATTCATTTATTTTATAAGTTGATTGATTGATTGATTGACTGACCGATTTTATATTTTTATTTGTTGGTTTGTTACCTTCACTAGGTTTATATGTTGTCTTGTTTTTAAATGCAGAATAGATTTATTATGCGTGTGTATCTGTGTGTGGCTGCGTGTGATCAAGCGCTTTGTGAAGCATTTTATGTTTGAATTGCGCTATACAAAATATATTATTATTATTATTATTATTATTATTATTATTATTATTATTATTATTATTATTATAGTTGTCTGGGGCGTCAGGCAGTGCGCATCAAGCAGCAAGTTGCCTTTGGGGGCATTGGGCAGTTTGCGTTATTAGATCCAGCTCCAGCTGTTTAAACACTGTATAAGAATGATAGTGATATTGATCATTGGTCGGCTTGGAAAATCTAGAACGAAATGTGATAGTTACTAACTTAGTCACTAAGATCTTGTAGTATGAGGATTTTCAAACGTACACGACTAGCTAGAGAGAGAGAGAGAGAGAGAGAGGGAGGGGGAGGGAGGGAGAGAGAGAGAGAAAGAAAGAAAGAGAGAGAGAGAGAGAGAGAGAGAGAGAGAGAGAGAGAGAGGGGGGGGGGGGGAACGTCTCATGGGACAACAGGGAGAGGGGGAGGGGGGGGGGAGTGGTGAAGCACAATCCCAGACCTAGACATCGACGGACCCGCAACTGTCTTTTTGTGCACTCGATGTGAAGTTTTTCTTCATGTTGTGTATCGCATAATGCGTTTCAAAGTAAAGTAAGCGTTAACAAGCAGTCAGCTGTGTTAAGCTTACGCACACTATGATACTTGATGCTGTAGCGGGAAAAGGACAGTAATACATGACGTCATGAGGCAGACTCGGAC
>CM072522.1:7751185-7766185 GCA_036898135.1 Oncomelania hupensis
TTGACTCTTTCTGTCTGTCTGTCTATCTATCTGTCTCCCTCCTTCCCTCTCTCTCCCCCCTCTCTCCCCCCTCCCGCCCTCCACAAATATCTATTCTCCCTTTTCTGAGATTTAAAATGAGTGTATCCCCACTACACTTCGGCAAAAAAGTGTTGAGAATGCGTACTTTCGGCTTATAAACCCACGGGGCCTTGTGTTTGACGAAAATCCTGATTTTAATTTTTAAAATATAGGGGATGCGGCTTATATACCGAAGCGCTCCATGGCACGAATTTTACGTTAACTTTGCCTCTGTGTGTTTGTGTGTCGGTGTGTGTGCGTGCGCGCGCGCGTATGTGAAGACGACGGGAGTTGGGTGGTGGATGGGTAATGAGGTGGACTTTGTTCTTGTTTCAAATTATTGTCTGTGATTTTTGTTATTTCATTTTGTTCTGAATTCTTTATGGAAAATCCATAGGACCTAATGCTGTTGTCCTGTTTAAAGGTTTTCAACTTGTCGCTCTCTCATGTCACAAAGAATTGGATTGTTTTGTTTACTCAGAAAGAAACCCCTTTCTCCCCATCCCAAGGAAAAGACGATGTGAAACATCACACAGTTTTCATCTGACGCAGATACATTTCTTTGTCTGTGTATGTCTGTCTCTTTCTCCTTCGCTCCTGGTAAAGTTGCCACCTACACCTGCTCCCAAAGGTCAAGGAACACCTCCCCCCTCCCCTCTCGGTCTCTCTCTCTCTCTCTCTCTCTCTCTCTCTCTCTCTCTCTCTCTCTCTCTCTCTCTGTCTCTGCCTCTTTCTCTCTCTCTTAAATTATCTATTTTTTCTCTTCCTCCTGCTCTTTTCTCTCTTCTTTTTGATCCAATTTCTCGGCCTGTTTCTCTCTCCCCTCTCCCTCTCCCCCCCCCTTCTCTCTCTCTCTCTCTCTTTCTTATCCGTAAATCTAGCTCTTTGCCCTCCAACCCTTTCCCTATTTCTCGTCCCACACCACTCTCTCTCTCCTCTCTATAGATCTCTATCTTTGAGCTGATTTATTCTGAGGAAATAGCGCTTGTTTCTTCTTCTTCTTAATCGTTCTTATATAGCGCTTTTTCAGCTCAAGAGCTGCTCAAGGCGCTGGCCGATACAGGATCTAACTCAAGCCGCCCGAGGCGCCAACTTGCAGCCTTTGGACGCACCGTAACAACGCTCCAGACAGACAACTGAGCACAATCCTGGGCAGCCAGGGATGGGGGAGAAGGACCTAGGTGCATGCTGGGTGTGTTCTTGTCACCGGCACTCACCCGTCTAGGACATGAGCGTCAGGATCTTTAAAGTCCGTTATGATGGAATGTATGCGACACACAGACTAGACCTCGGTTTATTCTCTCATCCGAAGGAGTAGGAAACGGGAGTAAAGTGTCTTTCCCAAGGACACAACACAATGCCCCGGACAGGGCTCAAACCCGGGACCTTCAGATCCGCAAGCCAAAGCTAAGACCATTAGGCCACCGTGCGTTTCTTCTTCTTCTTCTTCTTCTTCTTCTTCTTCTTCTTCTTCTTCTTCTTCTTCTTCTTCTTCTTCTTCTTCTTCTTCTTCTTCTTCTTCTTCTTCTTCTTCTTCCTATTGTGCGCCAGGCATGGGATTGGATTACATTGGATAATTATTCCTTCTTTCCTCTTCCCTCTATTTTTACTCTCTCCTCCCACATCACCCCCCATACACCCTCGCGCCCCCTCCCTCCCATCCAGCTGTTCCCCTATTGACCAGCCTCAACGTTTGCATGCAAAGCTTTATTGTCATTGCGATGTTTTATTTTTGTGTTGCGTTTTGCCCCTGTGTGGGAGGGCTCTTCAGTGCGGAATGAGCTCACAAAATTATGCACTTATAAAGCAAAAAATAAAATGTTTCTTCGGCGCTGTTATGAGTTTTATTATATTTCCTCCGTGCTGTTATGATTATTGATTGAAATAACAGCTACTATGCATCATCATGGCTCTCACGAATCGGGTTTTAGGCTATTTGGTGCATTAGTTGATCCTCTTATTTCTAGTTTACATCTTTCGCTTTCAGTACGGTTTTCTCCCCTCTATTTTCCAACATCTTACCCCCTCAGTCTGTCTGTATGTCTGTCTGTGTGCCTGTCTGTCTGTGTGCCTGTCTGTCTGTCTGGCTCTCTCTCTCTCTCTCTCTCTCTCTCTCTCTCTCTCTCTCTCTCTGAATGAAGGGATTGAAATGCACCCCTCCATCCCTACTTCCTTCCCTCCCTCTCTCCCTCTCTCTCTCTCTCTCTCTCTCTCTCTCTCTCTCTCTCTCTGAGTGAATGCATTAAAGTGCATAAAGATTTGCACACAAAAAGAGGCTCCTTCTGCCTCTCTCCCCCACTCTCTCACTCTCTGTCTCGCTCTTTCCTTGCCCTCCGTCCCTCCCTATCTCTCGCTCCCTCCATCCTATTGTTGTTCTTCGCGCGCATGGAGCATGCCTGTTTCATGTGTCTTAAAGGACTGCGATCATCATCATCATCATCATAATCATCATCACCATCATCATCATCACCACCACCATCGTCATCATCAGCATCATCATCTGTCTCCCTGTCGTTATGCATGAATGCACGATCATGGCGTCGAGATATTAGGTGTCAACTTAACCTCATCCCCCCCCCCCTTCTCCCCTATCAACATATCAAATGATTTTAGTTGGCGCCTCGGGCAGCTTGAGTTAGATCCTGTATCGGCCAGCGCCTTGAGTCCCCAAATACTGTGAAATACGTGCGCTATAAAAATCCTCGATGCTTGCTTGCTTGAAATGATTTCTCTTACATTGTTTCTCCTTTGCGTTCCTGCATTCTGGACATTCTCTCTGTCTGTCTGTCGCTGTCTGTCTCTCTTTCTCTCCTCTCCCCCTCCCTCTCCCACTCCCTCGTTCCCTCCATCCACACCCTCTTTCCCTTGCGTGATCGTGGTGCTGGGAAACCCAAATCAAGCCTGTGATGATCCGCGTGCGTGTCCAGTTCTGCTTTCTTCGCATTTCCATTCCAGTCCAGTTCTTTTTTGTGTGTATTGCTCCATCACGTTATTTGTGTTTAATATTATTATCCTTAACGTTAGTTTTCACAATGTTCCACATCGTTGTCCTCCTCTTCCTTCTCCTTCTCCTCTTCATCATAATCACCATTATCACTCTTTTTCTTTGTAAAAGGCTGTGGCTGTGGTTGAAAGGAAGAGTCATTGGCACGCACACGAACACCAGGCGAGTGGTGAAAGTTCAGGCCAGGAAGGTATTGCTTTTTATCGAGAGAATAAAGAGGCCAGATAGGACAAGACGACCCGATTTAGTGTCAAACAGGTCCAAGAAATCAACACAACTACAAGCACTAACTCTAACGTGAAAAAGTAACGATAAATAAGTTCAACAATATCACACGCAAGCTGACACAACTGGCTGACTGATAATGACCACTACAACTACATGATCGGAGATGCTGCTGCCACTAGGTAAAGGTAAAGGTGGTCCCATAGCCTTGTGGCCGTAGGGGAGCGTGATGTTGGAGATCACACTTGTCTTGGGCCAGCGTAATGAGGGTGATGCCCATCTCTCTCCCTCGCTGCTTTACCTTCCCCACCCTTAAGAGAGTAGGTACTCAGTCACAGTTTAGTCATCTGGGGGCGTTGTTATTTGTCGCTTCACGTTTTGCGGTCACCCATCCAAGTGCTAACCGCACTGGACGGTGCTTAACTTGCGACACAGTAGCGAGTGCTCCAACCACTGCGCTATCCGACACCCCAGATGCCGGTGGGGTAGCCACTAAGGCTACGAAAAGACTGACGACTTCCTCTCTGATAATATTTCCAAAATCAGAATTATGTTCGTGAAAAATAATATCTGCTGCACAGTTATGAAAAATGCAGAAAACTTATAAATTGCTTAGCCGGAAGTCCTTCTTCGCCACTACTATAAAGTTTGTCTCCTATGGACGCTGATCTGGGCACGTGCTGAGAGCTGCTGATCGGCCTGCTGTGTGCTCAAAACCAGCCAAATCGTTATAGCCGACATTTCCTTACCGAACGTTTAACCGTTTCTGAGATAAATAAATAAACAAAATGTCCACAAACTGCAATAGCCTCATTCCGCGCGCTTCCATTAAAAATCAAATTGAGGTTTCAGCATGTTTTCCCATATAGAACAAAAAATTCATGGTTTTTCTACGAAGCCTTCGTAGCTTAGTGGTTTAATCTTTCGCCTACGGTTTCGGGCGACCCAAGATCGATACTCACGCGGGCCATATTTTTTTTTTAAGTTTTTTTTTTTTACACTACAATATGGATATTTTTTTGAAATTTAGACTTTTTACATTTAATTTATTATTATTATTATTATTATTATTATTATTATTATTATTATTATTATTATTATTATTATTATTATTATTATTATTATTATTATTGTTATTATTAATAAACTAATAATAATAATAATAATAATAATAATACTACTACTACTACTACTACTAATAATAATAATAATAATAATACATTATTATTATTATTATTATTATTATTATTATTATTATTATTATTATTATTATTATTATTATTATTATTATCATTATTATTATATCAAATTTTCTTTTAAAACCTTATTGTTTTTTATGATTTCTATTTGTATTATTCTATATTCAATATTATTATTATTAGTAGTAGTAGTAGTAGTAGTAGTAGTAGTAGTAGTAGTAGTAGTAGTAGTAGTAGTAGTAGTAGTAGTAGTAGTAGTAGTAGTAGTAGTAGTAGTAGTAGTAGTAGTAGGCCTGCTGTGTGCTCAAAACCAGCGAAATCGTTTTAGCCGACATTTCCTTACCGATCGTTTAACCGTTTCTGAGATAAATATATAAACAAAATGTCCACAAACTGTACTAGCCTCATTCCGCGCGCTTCCATTAAAATGGTATGGGGAGGTATCAAGTGGGTTCAGGGAGGTATCAAGGGGGTATGATGAGGCATCATGGGGGGGGGGGGGGGGACGGGGAGATATCAGGGGGGGGGTATGGTGAGGTATCAAGGGGGATATGGGGAGGTATCATCGTCCAAATGAAACTCGCAGACAAAAGTTCTCTCTGTCTACATTTTAAACAGCATCATGTGTACCCTGGCTTGCCAGGGTACAAAAACCACTAGTATTATTATAAATTAAAACAGGCAATGGAGTTTTCCATATCCTACGAGTTAGCCAATCAAAACTGACAATAATATTTTAAATCACGTATTTGATATTGAAAACTAATCACCAATATAATTATACAGAAAAAGTGATTATAAACATGTCTAATAAAATAGGGATAAAGAAAGTAATATAAAAGTTGCGTATACGTTAATCCTTACTATGTTTGATAATATTTGCACAGCGAAATTTACCATAAAAACAGCCACTCTATTGCATCTTTTCCCCTCATCTTTTGACACAGCAACTTCGATTGTATTGCTCTCTCCAAATTACAGTCGATTATTGTTAAGTAAGTAAGTAATAGCGATAACGCACGCATAAGTCCTGACTCTGTCTCCCCCCCACTCCTCACCCCCTTCCCTTCCCCCCCCCCCTCTCTCTCTCTGGATTAGTTTCATGGCAGTGTTTGTCATGCTAGCCTTGGCGTGTCGCCGAGTGGAGATCAACTTCCAAGCGCTGGAGTATCGATTCCCTGATTGTCCATCTCGCGGCCAAGCCAGCTGATGACTAAATGCTGCTTTTTTCCCTGGAGGGGTGGGATTGAGGGGAGGGGGGCCCTTTGGGGCAGTGGGTTGGGTTGAAGGTAGCGTGGTGTGCGTGCGTGAACTGGAGGAGTGAAAGAGCTAAAACGAAGTTCCAGAAATCTGTGAAGCCGTTTGAGGCGTAATCTGAACTGAACATTGAGGTTTAACAAGTCTACACCCACCATTGGCGAAATCGCAGACGGGGATAACCATCCCAGGAAACAAGGGGTAGGGACCTAAATAACACTGAACCACCAGAGCAATCATACTGCTAAAATGGACAGTGAAAAATGGCCACTTTGATTTCGCCCACCACGGGATTCGAACCTGGGTCATCAGTGTGCCAGGCGAACCCTTTACCACTTGAGCTACGACGGTGGGCAGGAGTAGTCCAAAATAATTCAGAAGAAAAGGGAGCGAGCTGAGCTTCTATGACATTGGTACGAGTCTTTTCAGGTCACCGAGGGTTTTTTCCGGGTACTCCGGTTTCCTCCTCCTCAATAGTGGTAATGGGTGCAGTCAATCTTTACAATAAAAATTACAAATTCCAAAATAAAAATAAGATTTTCCTTTCCGTCTTCTTCTAATGGCGACATGCTTTAACACCACTTGTTTGGGTGATGGACTGTTCGTTGTGTGGATAGGAGAGTGTGTGTAACATACGTAATTCCTTGTAAGAGGTAATACAGATGTGTTGAATTGATTGTGAGCGTGTATACATTTGATCTGCACTTGATCCCCTACAGAAAGTTCAAAACTTTGCTGCACGCATCATTTTCCGTTCAAACCGCCGTGAACACATTACTCCTTTGCTTCACAGACTCCATTGGCTACCAGTTGCTGAACGCATAAAATACAAGATAGCTTGCCTTTGTTTCTCTGTTTTTACAGGCACAGCTCCTGCTTATATTTCTGATATTTTATCCATCGACACCCCTTCTCGAGCTCTGCGATCATCTGCTGACACACGTCTTCTTAGACAGAACCGCTTCAACAGATAATCACGTAGTTACCGCTCTCTACCTGTCTTTGGTCCTCAACTCTGGAGTTCCCTTCCATACAACATTAGACATTCTTCCTTCATTTCCTCTTTTAAATCACAGTTGAAAGCATACCTCTTTATGGAATATTTCAATTAAACATTTACAAGAGAGTGTAAGCAGGTGTGTGGGCTTGTGTTTTTCATAGTTGTTCAACTGTATTTTGTACATATGTATATTATGTATCTTTTGTCCAGTTTTGTCTGTCTTGTCTTCCCATTCCCCCAACCCCTTGCGCGCCTTGATACTTAGGGTAAGGCGCCTTACAAATGACGAACATTATTATTATTATTATGTTGGTTACAGAGTCTTGATGTAGGAACGAGGAGTGAATAGAATCAAGTATTGGCGAGTAGAAAAGAGCAGAAGGTTGAAATGAGTAGGTGAGGTGGAGGTTGTTTTGTGTGTGTGTGTGTGTGTGTGTGAGAGAGAGAGAGAGAGAGAGAGAGAGAGAGAGAGAGAGAGAGAGAGAGAGAGAGAGAGAGAGAGAGAGCGAGAGAGTGTGATGGATAGCGTGAGGTTGTTGTTGTTACAGTGTCTAACTCGTGTCCAAAGCCACCTGTTGACTGAATGCTGGGTGTTTTTTGTATGTAGAGTGATGGCTGGGTGCACTAATAGGGTGGGGGAGGGGTGGGGGGGGGAATGCAAAGGGAATGGCGTCAACAGGAGAAAGGGAAAGAAGATTGGGGTGGGGACAGAGAATGGGGGGTGGAGTGGGGTGGGGTTGAAGCCCTTTCTCTGCCGCCTCTTACTGTAGTGGCCGCTTCTAGTGGCAGGCGCTCTTGAAAGCCAACGAGGCACAATAAATGCCAAACAAATGGAACATAGCTGCAAAGCATTGACCACGGTTGGATCGGCAAAGGAGGGGTGGGGGTGGGGTGGTAGGATTATATCTCTGGGGATAAAATGAAATTGATCGTGTTGAGTGAGGGCGGGGTCCTTGACATCCAGGGGAGAATAAGGTGTGAAGATTCATGAGAGAGAGAGAGAGAGAGAGAGAGAGAGAGAGAGAGAGAGACAGAGAGAGAGAGAGAGAGAGAGAGAGAGAGAGAGAGAGGGGAGATGCAGAGAGAGAGAGAGAGCGAGAGAGAGACGCTTTCGAAAAAAAAAAACCTTGTTGCATATTTAACGTTTTCTTTTTGTGTCTTCTCTGAACCAGGAGTCTTTGCTTCCTTAAAAAAACAAAACTATTTTTTTTTGCAAATTAACACTTTATTTTTTTGTTTTGGAAAATCACACCCTTTTGCCATTATGATCTTTGTACTTTTTAAGTCCTCAACTCCTCCCCCACCCCCACCCCTTTTCACAGGAAAGAATATTTATTTATTTAATATTTCTTATATAACGTTTTTCCAGCTCAAGACGTTGGAATAATCAGGGACATGCTTCTTTTCTTTTTCTTTTTTTTAAATTTAAATCTCAACTGTTCCCATGCCAAATTGGTGACGATCAGAGCCAAACTGTGGATATATTTGTGTTGACTCACAGACACACACACAGACAGTAAGATAAAATAAGATTAGATCAGATAGATTAGATTACAATTTTATTTTTCAAGGGTACAAGAGCAAGCACTGGGCGTGCGTGCATTTTTACATCTTGCCTCTGGGACTTGTAAATTAACAATGAGTATAAGGAAATAACTTTATAACAATAATTATTAATTATTAAATCACATTGTAACAATACAATCAAGGTATGTACACACATAAACACAGAGAGAGAGGGAGTGAGAGGGGGAGAGAGAGAGAAAAAAAAAAGGAAAGAAAGAAAGAAAGAGAGAGGGCTTGGGGACGTACGCTGTAATTCCATCAGTAGCCATTGTATGGAAATTTCTATTATTGTATCATGTGCCCGGCAGGTCCCGTTTGTTTACATGTGGGCTTTAGGAAACCTGTCCACTCCCTTCGCTGTTGTTTGTTCATGAATTATAGACGTAATAGAATGCCGTGGTTGTTAATTGATACTACAAATGATTGATGTGTCATACTTGTTCATTCAGTAGTACTGCATGCAAAACCAGCTCTTTGCCTACACTTTCTGCAGATGTGCTTTTTCGGGGTTATATTAAAGCGATTATAGAAATCTGAATGACCTCATACTCCAATGCCACATGTTCCCTATTATGCTATATATCTCTCTTTTTATAATACTGGACGAATGCCCCCGCCCGCCCCTGCCTCGCTTCTTCTTCTTCTCCCTCCCCCCCCTCCCTCTCTCTCCCCCTCTCTCTCTCTCTCTCTCTCTCTCACTCTCTCTCTCTCAATCTCTCTCGTGGTAGTATAGTAGGTTACCGTTCTTTGCTTCTGCTGCCCAAAGGGTTTCTTACTACTTCGGATTTGAACCCGCGGCAGCCAAACGGTTTGGCATGGTAACCCATCCTTTTTTTTTATTTATAGTTCATTGGCCACAACGTAGAATCTGTGTATTGTACCGTCCAAATAGCATCGTGATCGGATGAACTGTGGCGAGTGCTTCGGTATGGAAAGTGGAACTGACTGAAGCACTGCTCTTATTGGTAATAGAGTATCAGAACGACCTACAAGCAGATATATCTATACAAGGTGAAATCTGTGGAATGGGCAAAACAAAAAATTTCATCGCCTCTTGCAATATTGTGAAACTGGGGAGTGGGGTAGGGGGACAACACACTACACAATAAAGCAGAGAAATGTGTGGTTATTACGGTGTTGCTTGTCTGCCTTTGCCCCATAGGTGTAACAGAGGTGTGTTTAGGCAGTGTTGCGAGGCCAGGGTTGTAGCCAGCCCTGACAGACTTACTGCAGATGAGAGACTCATTTCACGCACCAGCCAACAGCAACGGCGACACCTGTGCTGGAAAGCCAGAGGAGTATCGGGAACCGCACTGAGCATGCTGTGCAGAGCAAATATGGAGCGGTGGAAATTAGAAGAAGTAATAATAATAATAATAATAATAATAATAATAATAATAATAATAATAATAATAATAATAATAATAATAATAGGAAAATGAAGTAGTAGTAGTAGTAGCAGAAGAAGTACTGCTTGTGGCAGCAGAAGTAGTAGTAGTAATCCTTTGAATGAGAGCATAAACCGAGGTCTGCACGACGCACTCATTCCATCGCACGGTCTTTAAAGATCCTGACGCCCATGTTCTAGACCGGTGGGTGCCGGCTACACAAATGCAGCCAGCGCCCATTAGGTCCCTTCTCCCAATCCCCCAGTCGCCCAGGATTGTGCTCAGTCGTCTGGGCTTCAAACTTTGCGCCCAAAGAAGGTTGAAAGTGGGCGCCTCGTGTGGATTGAGTTAGATCTTGCATAGGCCAGCGCCTTGATCAGCTCTAGTGCTATACACGCGCGTTATAAAAGTGAATAATTAAATAAATAAATAGCTGTAGCAGCGGCAGCAGAAAAAGAAGCGGCAGAAGAATAAAAAGCGGTAGCAGCAGTAATAGCCACTGCAGCAGTAGTAGTCAACGGTGACATTACTGATTAGCAGTATCGTCAGTAACAACAGCAAAGGCAATCAGTAGGAGTAGCAGCCTCCTCTTCCTCCTCCTCCTCCTCGTCAGAGATGAAGACTACCCTGGACATATCCGTTGTTTGTTTGTATGTAGATTATAGTCACACGACACTTTCGCATATAGGTGACTACTGGACCGATTTATACTGACACCAGCGGGCCAGTTGTTGGTAAAGGGGAAAATAATATGATCACACATTGACCAATCCGGGATTCGAACCAGCGACCTTTCGGTTACTAGCAAGACGCTCTTACCAACTGAGCTACCCGGCCCCACGACATATCGTTGTTATACTGTACTATACTATACTTACTTATACTATTGGAATAATGTCTTTTCTCCCTGTTCCAGTGGTTGATCCTTTGTTCTTTGAAGTTGATACTTTTCGCTCAGTGTTCAATCTTCTCTCCAGACATCAGACATGACTTTTCCAGACATCAGACACGACTTTTCCAGACACCAGACAGGACTTTTCAGTATACTGACGTAATAGTGGGGCCACAACAAACTATTAAGTTTGATCTTGTATCGACCAGCGCCTTGAGCAGCTCTTGAGCTGGAAAAGCGTTATATCACAACGATTACATTGAATACATTGTACTGTTCATACCTCTATGAGTTCACATTGGCGATAAAACGTTTTGGGACATGCTCCATAGGATTGTTTTACTCTTCTGTTGATTTGCTTGTATTTTGTGTTTTCTATCCCATTTTGAACCTCCAATCCCCCTGCCACCCCACCCTAACCCCCACACTCCCTCCTCCATTTTTTCCTCCACCAAGCCGTACAAATACATGTAGGCTTCCTCCCCTCTCCAGAGTGTCAGTATTAAGCTATGTGTGTTGTTTAGATTGTCTGCAAAAAATGGCCGTGTTCTTTCTTCTGCTTTGCTCTGCTCCTCTTTCTGGCATGGCCGTCGTTCCTCTTCCTTCAGCTGTCATGCGGGTAGTAACTAGTGTGACGTGTTTTCAATTGCTTCCTCCTCTCTCTACCTTCCCCCCCCCTCTTCCTTCCCCGCCTCTCTCTCTCCCCCCTCCCTCCCTCATCCCCAGCTGCCATCCTAGTAGAAGTGCTTCCTCCTCTCTCTACCTTCCCCTCCTCTTCCTTCCCCGCCTCTCTCTCTCCCCCCTCCCTCCCTCATCCCCAGCTGCCATCCTAGTAGAATTGCTTCCTCCTCTCTCTACCTTCCCCTCCTCTTCCTTCCCCGCCTCTCTCTCTCCCCCCTCCCTCCCTCATCCCCAGCTGCCATCCTAGTAGAAGTGCTTCCTCCTCTCTCTACCTTCCCCCCCCCTCTTCCTTCCCCGCCTCTCTCTCTCCCCCCTCCCTCCCTCATCCCCAGCTGCCATCCTAGTAGAAGTGCTTCCTCCTCTCTCTACCTTCCCCTCCTCTTCCTTCCCCGCCTCTCTCTCTCTCTCTCTCTCTCCTTCCCTCTCTCCCTCTTCTCTCCCTCCTTCTTTCTCTCTCTCTCTCTCTCTCTCTCTCTCTCTCTCTCTCTCCTCTCTCTCTCTCTCTCTCTCTCTCTCTCTCTCTCTCTCTCTTCTCTCTCTCTTCTCTTTCTCTCTCTACCTCTCTCTTCTTCTCCAGCTGCCATCCTAGCACAAGTGCGACGTGTTTTCAATTGTTACTTACCTCTCCATCTCCCCCTCCCTATCTCTCCCCCTCCCTTCTCTCTCTCTCTCTCTCTCTCTCTCTCTCTCTCTCTCTCTCTCTCTCTCTCTCTCTCTCTCTCTCTCTCTCTCTCTCTCTCTCTCTCTCTCTGTCTCTCTCTCTCTCTTTTCCCCAGCTGCCATTGTAGTAGAAGTGCGACGTGTTTTCACTTGCTACTCTCTCCACTCCTCCCCCTCTCTCGCCCCCTCTTCTCTCTCTCACACTCTGTCTCCCTCTTTCTCCCTCTCCCTCTCTCCTCTTCCCCAGCTGTCATCCTGGTAGAAGTGCGATGTGTTTTCAATTGCTTCTCTTTCCCTCCCTCCATCTCTCTCTCTCGCGCTCTCTCTGTCTTCACCCTTCCACTCATATCCTTTAACCGCTTCCTCTCCTACCCTCACCCACCCTCACCCCATCTGTTCTCTCTCACCTACCCCATTGTGTGACTTCAGCAATGCCGGGTAGAGTTAGTTGTTGTGAATAGTGTTAAAGTGAGAGCCAACAGTCCTGCAACAACTGTTTATGTTGCGTAAATCGTGGTGATGCCGATACCTTTCAACACCCAGACCTCCATAGCCATGGAGAGTCAGCTCAGCCTCTCAAGGCTGTCAGTTTTGTCCTTGGCAGTTCTGCTTTTAAACTACAATGTCAGAGTGAATCTGGATATGGATCTGGATCTGGATTCCGTCTTGACGTTGGTCAACAGGGTTAGCCGCAGGCGCCAACTATATATAATTATTTTGTACGTGGCTTTGGGTCTGAGCAGTATGATGGCTCACTGTGACATTTAACCTTTTAAATCCAGTTTCCAACTTCTCTGCTTCTAGATTGTTGTCCATTGTGCTTCCGGCAAGATACAGTATCACAGCCTATAACACAGCTAACAGGCATTGTGGATGTTGCTTAGTCTGTAAAACAATCTGACTTTTGCTATACGTAGAGCGGATAAGAGTATAAACCCTAGATCTAGACTGTGCACGCACGCATTCCATTGCGTGGACTTTAGAGATCTTGAAGCTCACTTCCTAGAGCGACACAGTTACACCCAGCACGCACTAGGTTTCTTCTCCCCATCC
The DNA here is from genome assembly GCA_036898135.1 of Oncomelania hupensis. Classification (NCBI taxonomy): domain Eukaryota; kingdom Metazoa; phylum Mollusca; class Gastropoda; order Littorinimorpha; family Pomatiopsidae; genus Oncomelania; species Oncomelania hupensis. The sequence continues at coordinate 7,764,171 of CM072522.1, forward strand.
TCGGTCGCGCAGGTTTGTGCTCAGTCGTGTGGGCGTCAGACTATGCGCCCAAAGGTTTCAAGTGGGCGCCTCGGGCGGCTTGAGTTAGATCCTGTATCGACCAGAACCTTGAGCAGCTCTTGACCTGGAAAAGCGCAATGTAAAAGTGATAAAATAAATAAATAAATTATAAATATATAATTATGCCTAGGTTACTTGAAATGCTGGAAGTGCAGCGAACAAACTATCTGTTAAAGTGTAACATGGCTTACACAACAAAGCCAGTTATTGATTTAACCTTCTTTACTTTAGTCCGCTTAATCCCAACACGGCGCGCGGCGGTTCGTGTTCCTTTGTTACCTGATCATGCTTGAGACTGACGCCGCACAGGACAAGACAAGACTAGCGGAGTAAACTTGGGAAACATTGCTTTGCGCAGAAACCTAGTTGCTGATCTAATAAGCTAGATCGGTGACTCTCCACGTTACCGCTAGCTGTACAACACCTTCCCGTACTCATCGCTAGAATATTGACTTCTTTCTGCCCTAGTGAAATCCCTTCAGTGCCTACTGCCTAGTTCCATTTTATTCTGTCTGTCCAATCGCCAATGCTGGGTGTGGATGTTACGCTTTAATGCTACATTCATTAAGTTTTACTTTAGCTATAAGAAAAGGAGAGAAAAAAATATCCCCGTTTTCAGATTTTATCACATTGCACGGGCTGTAAAGACCTTGCACGGGCTGTAAAGACCCTGACACTCATGTTCTAGACGGGGGAGTGCCAGCAAGCACTATAGATCCCTTCTCCTATCCCTATCCCTATCCTATCCTGTCCCATAACCCGAAGGTCGTAGGGGCACCACAGATGATCGCTTAACCAGCATACTCCATCTTTCTCTGTCCTCAGCAGCCCTCATGGCTTCGCTCAGTGTCAAACCAGTCCATTCTCGAATGTTGTCCTCCCACCTCTTTTTCGGTCTCCCCCTTCTTCTACCTCCTTGCACTGTGCCTTGCAGAATGGTCTTTGCAAGGCCTGATGATCTGGTGACGTGGCCATACCATCGGAGTTTCCGTTTCTTCACCACTGTGAGCAGGTCATCGTGTTGTCCAATGGCTTGTGTGATGGTCTGTCGGACTTCAATGTTGGTGATGTGTTGGGTATAGGAAATGCACAGAAGTCTTCTGTAGCACCTCATCTCCATGCTTTGTATTCTTCGTTGGAGATCTGCTGTGAGGGTCCATGCTTCGCAAGCATATAGGAAGATGGAGATGACCAGAGAGCGCAGCAGTCTTACTTTGGAATGTAGACTGATGGTTCTGTCTTTCCAAATGGGCTTCAACCTTGTCAGGGCAGCAGTTGTTTGTGCGATCCTGGAGAGGACTTCCTGTCGAGACCCATTGTCTGACACAATGGCTCCTAAATATTTGAAGCTGTGCACTGTGTTGAGGGATTGGCCTTGTACTTTGATGTCCGTGTTGATGCCATTGGTGTTGTTGGTCATCATTTTGGTCTTCTCTGCACTTATTTCCATTCCATAAGCTCTGGAGGTGGTGTCAAGCCTCTGTACAAGCTGTTCAAGTTCTTGTTCCTCTCCAGCCAATCCATCAATATCATCCGCAAAACGAAGATTGGAGATTGCTCTGCCCCCTATGCTGACTGTGCCTTCGTGATCTGCAAGAGCATCTGACATGATGCGCTCTAGGAAGATGTTGAAGAGTGTTGGAGAGAGTAGGCATCCTTGACGCACACCGATTGTTGTTCTGAACCAGTTCCCGATGACGCTGTTATGGAGGACTGCACTGGTAGCCTTGTCATACAGGCTTTTGATGACTTCTATAATTTTAGGGCTGATGTTGTAAACTTTCATGGTTGCCCATAGAGCTGCATGCCAGACTCGGTCAAATGCCTTCTTGAAGTCTATGAACACATGATATAGATGTTGTTGGTGCTGTAGGTATTTCTCACAGATTATTCTGAGGTTGAAAATCTGTTCAGTGGTACTTCGCCCTGCCATGAATCCTGCTTGTTCTTCAGCT
>CM072522.1:7771185-7871185 GCA_036898135.1 Oncomelania hupensis
ATGGCGTTTAAAAGCTACAGAATTGCCATTTCATTATTCGTGCAACGTAACTAGGTACTCGTGCTTTGTGAGTGGTGATTTGTGAATGTCACCATTCCTCCTTTTTGTCTCTATGTCGTCCCAGTAACTCCCAGTGTTAGTTCTATACACGTTATTGCGGTGCATCCTTTTGACACGCATTTCTCGGTATGATTACGTTGAAAAGCTACAGAATTGCCGTCATTATTATTCGTACAACGTAACTAGGTGTGATATGTGAGTGGTGATTTGTGAGTGTCACCATTCCTTCTGTCTCTCTACGTCTTCCAAGGTTCCGCCAGTGTATTTCTAAGATTTATTATATTGCAGAGGACTGGAAAATAATACAAAACTCGCTTCCACAGCCCGCGTTACAGCATCACGGACCCAAATCTTTAGCGTTGCACCTTGACTGCATTGCTTGTAGAAAAGCTAGATAATTATTTTGTGCAAAATGCACATAGTTTGCTGTGGTGGTATGCCATTCGTCTTCTTCTGCGCAGTTTTTTTCTTTTCTCCTCTTCTGCTCCAACTCCTCTCTTCCCCCTTTTTTTTCATCCAACCTCCCCATTTATCATTTATCATCTCCTCCTCCTCTTTATTTTTCGTACAGTGGAGTGGAATGTAGCAATTTGTACGCACGAGGTAGTCCTGTGTAATATAGCAGTAATTGAATTACCAGGCTGTACCTGTGTGTGATGTTGAAGAATTAGTATGTCATATGCAGTGTAGCAGAGAAAACTTGACTTTGAACTTGAGCTTGAAGATGGCCGAATATTTAGGATCAGTGCAGCAAGTTTCTTCAACACATTGAAGTCGGCTTCCTGCACCTAAAGAAGGAAAAGAAAGAAAGAAAAAAAGAAAGAAAGAAAGAAACAGATTGCTCTTACATAGCGCACAAGTTAAGAGAGCTTCTCAAGGCACTGGCCACTAAGAAGAAGAATATCTACAGTTTCTCCTTTTCAACAAAGGGTGGCGCAATGACATTCAGTTTTAAGGCTAAAGTTGAGACCAATAAAGTATTGTATTGTATTGTATTGTATTCGCACCTGTATCAGCAATCAGGCCATTCAAAGCATTTCAATGGGTTGCCGGTTCGAATCCCCGCGGGCTGTCGATTTTATACAGATGTACAATAATAATATAGATCTTAATTTGTTCTTTAGGATTACAAAGAGAATATTGTGCAGAACCTATACACATATATGCAGGAAAACCACCAAATTTAGTATTAGAACACATTAATGAGTTAAACAATAATGGCTATTAATATGATATAATATATATTATAATATAATATAATATAATATAATATAATATAATATAATATAATATAATATAATATAATATAATATAATATAATATAATATAATATAATATAATGTGAACTTTAGAAGTGCAAGGTTCATAACACTGCGCTCCCCCCCCCCCACCCCCCCCCCCCCCCCCCCTCCTCCCCCGGATTAGCGTCTTGAAGAATGACATAATTTCTTCCTCTTTGTGTGCGTTTGTATATTGAGGGTGGCCTTTTAGGAAAAGGCTTACTCCGTTATTTGTAGAAGCTGTTTCACTGCAGGCTTCCCCAGCAGGCATTTTGCTATTTAATGCGTTTTCCTCTTCCCTGGTTCTCCCGTCAGGTGTGTGTTGAGCTTGTTGCTAATCACTTTCTGATGACTTGGGGGTGGAACAGTAGAGAGGGTGAGTGGGAAGATTTGTAATATCACCAACACCATTATCATCATCATCATCATCATCGTCGTCGTCGTCGTCGTCATCATCATCATCATCATCATCATCATCATCATCATCATCATCATCATCATCATCATCATCATCATCATGATGATAACAAGTTGTCAACATCCATACATACAAATATTTTTATTAAAATCATAAACTTTTTTGGGGTGGAGTTCGTTGTTGCTTGGCATGGACATGTGTACATGCTTTGTTTTTGTGTAAAACTAAACAGTCTAAACTCTAAGCGGTGAAGTAACCAGTTTTCGCACGCGACATTTTGCTTCCATTCTTAGCGCAGACGGCACATTTTCCACTCTCACAGGAGTCCACTTAGTGCTGCGGGCGCGCATCTTCTGTGTGTTTAAAAAAGAGAAGAGAGAAAGACCGAGACGGAGAAATGAGGCGGAAAATGTTTGCCAGAGATAGTTTATTTTTGCCTCTGGCTATGGCTCTGTCTGTCTGTCTGTCTGTCTGTCTGTCTGTCTCTCTCTCTCTCTCTCTCTCTCTCTCTCTCTCTCTCTCTCTCTCTCTCTCTCTCTCTCTCTCTCTCTCTCACACACACACACACACACGCAGAGCCTGGAGCGTGTCAGCGATTCTATAAACCTGGAAGATGAACCAGATAAGACGGTATAACAAAACTGCAGGTGCCCGGCATCGCTTGCAAAGAAAACAAGCTACCAGCCATCCATATAAATATGAAGACGACCGAGGCGCCGATTTTTAAGAATGAAATAGAAGGTAAAATCGTCTCTTCTTCCCACCCCCACCCCAATATATATTATATATATATATATATATATATATATATATATATATATATGTGGGGGCGGGAAGTGGCAAGGGGGAAAAAGAGGGGGGAAGAGACGATTTTACATTTTATTAGCTCAAATAACAGCTCAGAGACCTGCTTATGGCGCTGGTCGAAGCCAGTAGCCACCTCTAGACGTCCAAGTGTGGCAAAACGTCAATTTGTGTCATCTAGCTTACTCTCAAAACGGCACGAACAACAGAGTCACCCGGTAGACTTAGATTTAAGCGCTGTTCTTTTTATTTTTTTTATTTTTATTTAGCGTGATAGCATCCTGTATTATTATTATTATTATTATTATTATTATTATTATTATTATTATTATTATCATCATCATCATCATCATCATCATCATCATCATCATCATCATCATCATCATCATCATCATCATCATCATCATCATCATCTGACATCATCATCATCATCATCATCATCATCCTGTTGTGGCTTCATTGAGTTGCGTTCTTTAATGTGTCGGTGCGGCGCTGTATAAGTCTGCGTCGTCGTCATAGTCATCATTATTATTATTATCATCATCATCATCGTCATGCCATCATCAATCATCGTCGTCACTTAAAGTCATAATCAGTCTATGATACAGATAGTGCCACCTGTTGTCACCTGTTGTAGACATTGGCTGAAGCCACGGCGGCTACGGGTAGACATCTCCTGGGCAGTCCTGACGGAGACTGAAGTGAAGACACCTTCTGACAGTGGTAGGGGCTGGGTTAGTTTAGTGTTCCATAAAGAAGTTTATTACGGAAAAAGCGCAAATGTCTACGGAAGAGGATTGTGATGGGTGACGAAAACACCCCACAAGGAGTAAAATATACTACACAATTTTGCACTACAAGATTGCGCTCTTTCCGACTAAACAAACCGATTTCACTTATTGGATCCTCAAATTGTATGAATCCAAGTGGGGACGCTGTACAGTGTCAACAAACGGTTCAAAAATATTTTCAAACGGTTCGAAAAAGACAGCTGACCCAGATAACAGAAAGTTTAACCTAATTTGTCGCCTAGAGGAACCGAAAGTTGCATTTCATGAACACTTTGTTTTAAAAACCCGGGTAATCAAACTGTCTTACGACCGTGATGGGTGTGACGGTGGGTCTATTGTTGCTGGGCTCTGCACAATGGAATGCTATTACCCACTCGTCTTTCGTCTGCGGGATCGGCTAGTTAAATCACCATATGACTAATCTTAATACATTTAAATGTTTGGCCCGGTCTGTGGTAGGATAGGGCTATAGAGATAGGGAGAAACGTGTAAAAGATTCACTGACACACTAGCTCTCGCACAGCTATGAAACATAGGTAGTCCAGCCACTTGTTAACAGTAAATATCACACATTTATTTCCTCTACTCTATACATAATTCTCTAAACACTAAATTAGCTTAAATGTCCAAAACGTAATATACTAGGATTAACTTAACAGTCCAAATTCACTTCGAGCGCTCCTTGATGGGTCTATGCTGCTACTGTTCTCGATATTTGCTACTGTCTCATCATTGGGCTATGTGTTCTGGTTGGCCTAATGTTCGTTTTCAGGAGAGTGGACTACCGCACAGTCTTCTAGATCAGTGTTTGAGCAAGTTTTCTTGAGCATTTAGCTGTATCGTTGAGGTGTGGGGCTGGTGTCTCCTCTTCTTGTTTGTTGACTATTGGGCTATCGGAGCTCAGTGCTCGATGCTCCACTGCAGGCCGAATGTCAGGGTTGACTATCAGTGGTCTATCTCCTGCATCGGACTAAGCCTGCTCGTCTGCAAAACATAAGACAAGTTTCTGCAACGCCTTGTTTACAAAGGGTGGTCAGAGCGTCTCACTGATGGCAGAAAAAGCCCTCAGTGATCGCGTCCACTTATACAAACAATAGACAAACAATCTTCTACATCGGTGGTCCACTGGAATCTCCAACATACTTCCTATACATATACATATCATGGCTAACATAAACACAGGGATAAGTAATTAATAATATACACATGCTCCGGTACAGCCACTGTCTGCAATAATACACATAGGAGAAACAACAGTTGGACAGTAGGGGTACGTCGTGGTTTCGAAAACTGGTCGCAGGCCAGCAAGCAAGGTTTTACAAACATTCACAATTATAAAACATGGCAAGACTTCACAAGCATAATCCAACAATAATATCAATGAATCTCGGTGAAACAAAAGATTGATCATTTACCTTTTTGACAATGTCAGGCTATGGCTATACTGCGATGAATGAATTTCATCCGTCACCTGCGTAGTCTGTTGAGAGATCTTTCCACGTGTCCGTCTCGGGTGAGGTTTTAACAAAGACTGACTACCTTAACCCTGTGGTCAGCTTAAGCCCGCGAAATCTCGTGGGTGGCGGATATAGGTCAGCTGAATGATGTCACTGCCTACCCTAGCGAGAGTTAGCTTACACATGCTTAGACCAAACCTTTAACTTCTGTCGTTTGCTTGGCATCGACTTTAAGTTACAAAGGCTACAGCAATATGAACTATTTGAGGCGTGAAGCCTTAGTGCTGGGTCCAAACTAGCCTATTGTGACATCATCATCATCATCGTCGTCGTCGTCGTCGTCGTTTAGTATGATAATCATCCTCGTTTAGTATGATACAGTTATTGCAGCTGTATGCGCTGGAACTCGTCTTGCCAGCCCTATGCATTAACGATGGCTGACAGCTGTTTTCCTTGGTTCAGGCGTTTTAAATGAATAGTATGCTCTCAATTTTGCCAGTGGCTGGGGTGATGGGTGGGCGTAGGTAGTCTATTAGCAGTAGTTAATATAATGTTGGGACTGTGTTGAGCGGCGGACTTTGGCTGGGTGTTGTATCGTCTGTTTTAGTCTGTACAACTGGAGGAAGGCTGTTAAGGAGAGTTGGTGAGGAGAGTATGGAAGGCTGTTGAAAGGGTTGGGTGGGTGAAGGTTAGGTAGTTGTGGTTTTGTGGAGTGAAGGAAGGAGAGGAAGGGAAAAAAGAGCTTCCTTTCTAGCGGAATAGAAGTAAAAACCATTTCCGGATCAGTTGCTAACAAGACCAGGCCTGACGCTGAACAACCGTTGTTTTATAAGTGTGTTTGGTGTGGAAATGAACATCGAATTCTTTTTTTTGTGTGGGAGGAACTTACTTTTGTTTCTCTTTGTTTGCATTTGTCTCGACAGTTTCGTGGCTTTTGTTTTCTGAATAATTTATTTATTTGTGTGTGTGCGTGTGTGCAAATTTGTCTCGACCGAATTTTATTTTAAAAGAATTTTGAACGATGCTTTTGTGAAATGCTTAAAAACATATTTTACCAAAATATATATTTAGACCTTTATTCTGCGTGACTACATGCGCTATGCATCATCATCATCATCATCATCATCATCATCATCATCATCATCATCATCATCATCATCATCATCATCATCATCATCATCATCATCATCATTCTTGTGATGTTCTTCAGTACATTTTGTTCGTCTTTGCATTAAACTACAAGAACTGCCCCGTAAGAGTGAGGAGCAGAAGCAGTAATAGTAGTAGTCGTAGAGCGTAAATAAGCAACTTACTGAATTCATCCTCCGAAAAAAAAAAAACACATTGTGAGTTAGGGACGGAACATCACAATATTTACCTTGTTGAAACAGTTATTGGCAGACATTGGAGAAATGACCCAATACGATTCAGCTCACTAGCAATACAATACATTATCCACAGTCGTCTCAAAGCACACAACTCCGGCAGTTTAACAATCCTAGATAGTATCGGACTGACAATCAACGTCTATACGTGGTATTGGTACCATACCATGTGCCAGCTTTGAAATGGATCCAGAATAGTATGTGCCCGGCGATGGATTATCATTCTATATTCTATTTTATATCATCATATTATTCTACAGTCCCCCGACGTTGTGTATGCTAGTGAATCTCTCAGTGACCAACGCCTTGAAAAGCTCTCTGTATAAGCTTCTCCAGGGACAGCAGAATAGTATGATGCACTGTGGGAGTAAGAGTCTCGCCTTAAGGTAATTTAAATTAAGGTAAAGGGGATACAGTAATAATACCATAGAGAATAATTATATATAATCCTTAAAGGGACTAACGTATACAGATTTCAGCTTCACAGATCCGTTTCAAATTCACCTTGAGTGTTTCCTCACTGGACCAAAATAACACATAAAATCCAACCACAAAAAACCTCTTCAGAAGTACGATTTCGATATAATTCCATAAGTATATTGTTTTTGGATTGGAAATAAGTGCAAAGAAGACCAAAATGATGACCAACAACACCAATGGCATCAACGCGGACATCAAAGTCCAGGGTCAATTTCTCAAGACGGCGCATAGTTTCAAATATTTAGGAGCCATTGTATCAGGCAATGGGTCCGGACAGGAAGTCCTCCAGGATCGCACAAACAACTGCTGTCCTGGCAAGATTAAGCCCATTTGGAAAGATAGAACCATCAGTCTACACTCCAAGGTAAGGCTGCTGCGCTCTCTTGTCATCTGCATCTTTCTATATGCTTGCGAAACATGGACCCTCACAGCAGACCAACGAAGAATACAAAGCATGGAGATGTGGTGCTGCAGAAGACTTCTGGGCATTTCCTATACTCAGCACATCACCAACGACGAAGTCCGACAGACCATCACACAAGCCATTGGACAATACAATGACCTGCTCACAGTGGTGAAGAAACGGAAACTCCGAAGAAGAGGGTGGCAGAAGATGTGGGAGGACAACATTCGAGAATAGACTAGTTTGACACTGAGCAAAGCCATGGGGGTTGCTGAGGACAGAGAATGATGGAGTATGCTGGGTAAGCGATTATCTGTGGTGCCCCAACGACCTTCGAGTTATAGGATTGGATATTTGTTCATGTGCCTATTAACACCACCAAGGGGGATTTTAAAACTACCAACACGGTCGGCGTATTTGTGTGTGTGTGTGTGTGTGTGTGTGTGTGTGTGCACGTGTATTTATGTCAAAGTGGGGACTCGACTGTGTTGATTTAGTCATAAATGGGGTCTTTTGCTAGGACCCCACTTTTTTTCAGGGCCCCACTTTTTCAAAGTGCTCGCAAGTGCTCTTTAAGTGCATGCAAGTGCAGTTGTAGTGCATGGAAGTGCAGTTGTAGTGCATGTGTACTTAAAGTTCACTTCGCGAAGTGCAGTTGTAGTGCATGTGCACTTAAAGTACACTTGGCCAAGTGTAGTTGTAGTGCATGTGCACTACAACTACACCAGGTCAAGTGTAGTTGTAGTGCACATGCACTACAAGTACACTTGACCTGGTGTAGTTGTAGTGCATCTTCCAGACGGGTAGGATAAGGAACTTTCCTCGACGATTAGGGTAAGGCAGTGCCTCGACGATTAGGGTAAGGCAGTGCCTCGACGATTAGGGTAAGGCAGTGCCTCGAAAAGGGTTAGGGTCAGGGCTAGTTGCAGCGCTGCAACTAGCCCTGACCCTAACCCTTTTCGAGGCACTGCCTTACCCTAATCGTCGAGGCACTGCCTTACCCTAATCGTCGAGGAAAGTTCCTTATCCTAGCTGTGTTTTTGAACAAACTTCGTCCTCTATAGGCGAGGAATTAGGTCAAACTTCTTGCGAAAAGGGTGCTTTTTTGAACAAACTTGACCTACTTCGTCTCTTAGGAGAGAGGAATTAGGTCAAACTTCTGGCAAAAAGGTGTCTTTTTTGAAGAAATTTGCCTCTTAGGCGGCGAATTAGGTCAAAGGACCCCATTTAAACATGAATACACGAATGTGTGTGTGTGTGTGTGTGTGTGTGTGTGTGAGACTGGTTCACGCCTGGGAGAGATAGTCTACCTTCCATGTGTTGGTTAGTGTAGTCTTGGGTGGCTCCTGCTGTGCGTTGGGTTATGCAGGACAAGGTGACAACATATTATTATGTTCTACCCGTCTGACTATTCGTCTTCTGCATTTGGTGGTGATCAGGACTACACTGTCAGCAGGCATTTTATGCAGGTTAGTGGCAGTGACCTGCAGAGAGTGTCGTGGCCATCCCGGTTTACCATTAACACGCTTCCCCGCCTTGCAGGGCAAATACGTTTATGTCTCTCTTATGAGGAATAAAAAAAAAAAATAACAGTTGGGGTCGGGCCGTGGTCGCAAGGGCGTGGCCGAGAGACGGGAATCAAATGCTCTGCTCGGCATAATTATATATATATAAGGCACAGTTGTTTGTTCACCTAACAAAGGAACTTTGTCCTCTTATTAGCAAAACCACATAATATAATTCCAAGCATGAAACAAGGCTCATAGCCCAGGGGGCATTTTAGCCAAAAATAGGGGAAAAGGGGGATGGGGAATTACAGACATTAAAAAACAATGAACGGCACAAAAAAAGCTGCTCAATAGGCATCACAAGACAAACCTCTGAAATGTCAAACACCCGTTTTAAGTTTTACATTGGTTGAACATGGAATGAAAAATGTACAGCATCGCATGGTTCACAAACGATGACAAAAGGGAATGCACAATAATATATATGTAGTGGTGTTGGTGGTGTGGTGTCTGGAGAGAAGATGGTGTTATGTGATGGAGGCTATGGTGAAGACACACATTCTCTCTCTCTCTCTCTTCCCCAACGCCAGTTCGGGATGACCGTTGAAAAATTATTTATTCGAAGTACATCATAGGCTACTAAGAGCAAAGGCATTGCGAGTGGCACGACCCTTATCTTCTGCTGGTGCCAGGTGCTCTCCCTCATGCCGATGTTTGTGTTTTGCTTTTATTTCGGACCGTCAGCCGTAGCGGCAGCGCTGCTTAAGCATTTCCCACCCGCTCCAAAATCTAGGCTCGCTGGCTAAGTTTGTGTTAATAACTAAACTTACTTTGACGCATAAGGCTAGAAACGCAAACGAATACTATACAAATTATATATTGGTAGAAACGCAAAAATACAACCTTTCTACTGTTATAACAATGTCGGACCTATCTGCTACGAAATAAAAATAATACGCAATTTAAGAGGGGGTTGGCTGCTGCTCCTAAGAATGTCACGACTCTAAACTCATAATAACTCTTTAATTTAATACAATTATAAATAATAATAGTAATGACAAAGAAAGAACAACGTCTCCTCTTTTCAATGATATACAATATGGCATGGTTACTATTTTGTGTTCCGACTATGGCGAACTAAACTAGAAAACATCTAACACAACAACTTACAGTTACCTTTATAGCCTTCTGACAGCTTTTCACTGTTTCCCTTTCAATGTGTATGTCCCTATAAAACTAATATTTTATTTCCGTATCTACTATTAGAGAATGAACTAAGACATCGGAAAATATCACACTAAGGTGTTACAGTTGAGAATCTTTGCTACACTAGCATCATACACAATTTATAATCTTATGTTTTGTAGGCAAGCGGGAAGGTCCGTTACAACCGGCCAAAATAATCAGCCTCAGCGGCAGCTGAGAAGTACAACAGCGCGGTGTCTTTATCAACATGATATGCATCGCGCTATCCTAAACATCGCGCTCTAATTCAAAATTGCTACATAAATCACAAATAAAGTTTATATATTCTAATAGAGAATTTAACGCTGCGTCTAATGGTTATATGCTTTAAAGGATCGGAAAAATGTATATCAAGTTATTTCATACAGTTAGTTTAAACATAACAGAGAACAAAGTTAGGCCTACATATCGTATGGTCAGAAATACTCGTAGCCAGCACGGCTACATTTCACCCCGACTCTTTCAAAACTCAGCGTCCGCGCTGAGAGAACCATCGTATCTTAAGACAAACGGACATGGATTTACCATTAATCGCGTCGTACATAAGAACCGAACAACAGCAAGAGCGATTCTGAAAACGAGAAAACAATTTCTTTGAAACGCACATTTAAGTACGAATCCGACCAAAACGAAAATATGTTATATCGCGGACCCGGCATTGCCTTTGCTAGATAGTTAGTTATGTATTTAACAGTGAACCAACATCATACAACAAAGTCCATGGTACAACATAGCCAAACAATATCACATGTCATTTAAACACACTATTCAACACGCTTACTATTCATAATCAGTCACATAGGTGACATTAAACATTTTGTTTAAAACTTTTACTCTCATAATAAGCCTACATATGAAATATCCGTGCAGCAATATCCTAATAAACATCGACTAGAGGGATGAATTAAGATGAGGAGAATTTAAACGAGAATGAGATTAAAAGAAAATGGCATGTAAGAGCAACATTCAGATTTACAGAAAGAATGGGCATTAAAAAAATGAAACACATCAAAACATCATTTCATTTTTAAACAAGGCATGAACGTTGACATAATTATCTACAGCATCATTAATATACATCACATTGAATATCATAACAAAGCATATTCATAGTGCATTAAAATCAAAACAAGACATGCATTATATATATTACATAAACGTTTAAAAACGCACCAGCATGAAAACAAAATCCTAATGCAAAATATTTATTACAAACGTCATTTATTTGCTACCAATAAAACATGGTTTAACGCACGATCACATTGCTTACAATATAAACGACCTTGCTACACTCATACCGTGACATCACGAAGGTATATGTAAACTAAACAACTAGAAATTCTTTATTGAATCAACACAAACAAAATTGTACTAATTAAAGAATTTAACGAAGCAAAAAATAATTCTAATCAAACAATAATAACACACATCGATATAACTCATCTAAACTAAAATGTTCTTTTCAGTCTTGGCACCAAAGTTCCTTCAGTCATTTATATATCTCTTCCACAGATATCTCTTTAAAATCTATTTTGTCCAACTGCTATTAATACTATCGCAACGACGTGGCACAACGAAGACATTACTAAGTTACACAACAAACACTAATTTATTAATTCGCACATCTAAAACAAATGTCTTCTGTCTTTGCACAAAGTTTGTGAAAACGTTTGGTTCTGCTATGTCTTTTACTCAAATATATCTGCACAGCCTAGATATTTTATACTGTTTTTGATACTGTCATAATGAAACTTCATTTCCTAAACCTAAATATATACACTGGCACAATAAAATCTTCATTTCTAATCCTTAATATATATCTAACTGTCTCTAGGTGCAAACTATAAAATTGTATCTTGGCCTACACATTTAAATCAAATGTGGCCTACCTTTACTAGTTTGTCCGTTGTGCCAGTCGTGCAGAACGCCGAAGATCAATCGGAGTTCTTCCTGGGGCGGCCATCTGCGCTGGGGGTGCCTGCACCAAAGGCGCTGGCTCCCATGCAGAGGCTGGCCCGTTGTGGTTGATGGTGACCATGGTAGGAGGGAGAGAGTCAGGAAAACTCCCCATCCAGGTCTCAGGCTCTCCTTCGTCGCTCTCGCTGGAAAGCATGGTCTCGAGTGGGTCAGGAGGTGGGATGAGCAGATAAAAGTGTTGACCCACGGGCTGGAGATCTCTTCTGTTCACCACCCGCTCTGGCCCACCTGCTACTGGCTGGATGGTGTAGACGTGCAGGCGGGGATCCCGGCGGGCGGTGACGCGATGCAGCTCAGGTCGCCAGAAGTCCTGGATTTTGTTCCGACCCATCACTCTGTTTCTGGTGTAGACGTAGTCTCCGACGGCCAAGGGATGGTCAGCTGCTCTTTGGACGGCGAGTTTAGTCCTGGTCTCGGCGGCTCTCACCAGTTGTTGGTACGCCCGTCTGTGAGCATCAAGGAGTCGCTGCCGATGCTGTTGGACCCAGTCCACGGCTCCAGTTGCTGCAGGTTCTTGTCGTCCAAGCAAGTCATCCACAGGCAGTCGCGGTTCCTGCCCGAAGAGCAGAAAGTGCGGGGAGAAGCCTGTGGACGCGTGTGGAGTGTTGTTGTAGGCTTGGACGACTTCTGCAATGTGCTGGGGCCATCGTCGTTTCTGGTCCGCAGGGAGGGTGCGCAGCAGGTCATGGAGCGTACGGTTGAAACGCTCGCATTGTCCATTTCCTTCAGGATGGTAAGGAGTGGTGTGCGACTTGCTGATGCCATAGGATGCACACAACTCCTTGACCAATTTGGACTCGAAATCTCGACCCTGGTCGCTGTGGATTCTTTCTGGCACGCCGTATTTCTGGAACCAGTCGCTGACTAGAACTTTGGCCACCGTCTGTGCTTCCTGGTTTCGAGTTGGAACAGCCTGTGTGAACTTGGAGAAAACGTCCGTAAGGATGAGAACGTTCTCTCGGCCGTCGGTTGCAGGCTCCAGTCTGGTAAAGTCGATGGCCAATATCTGCAGAGGGCGGCTGGCCAGGACAGGAGTCGACGTGGTCTTGAGTGGTACAGGACGTCGACTGATGATGCAGGTGTTGCAGTTGGCCACATACTGCTTGACATCGCTGTGCATGTCAGGCCAGTAGACTCTTGGTCGCAGGAGTGTCATGGTGCGCTCGAAACCCTGATGTCCCATCTTGTTGTGGATTGCTGCAAGGACATCTGGCCGCAATGAACTTGGTAGCACCAGTTGGTCCCATCTGCCCTGGATTGGATCTGTCACCTGACGATACAGCACACCATCTTTGCAGGTCAGTCGTGGCTGTTGCTTGAGTAGCAGTCGCAGTGGACGGCTGTCCCCAGGTGGAGGCTTGTTGGGCCAGGCTGCCAACACCGGCTGGATTCCAGGGTCCTCGAGCTGCTTCTGACGGAGATTCTCGGGTGACCTTTGCGGGATGATGAAATCTGGGTCAGCCGTGTCGCCGGACGCAAGATGATTCAGTTCAGGAAGGCGTTGGAGATCATTACTCTGTACATGCTGCTGCTGACAGGTCGCTGACATCTCGCAAGCATGTGCCACTTCTGCAGGCACCGGAGTCGACGTTGCGTGAAGTGGCAGGCGAGACAGCGCATCAGCCGGGTTGGTGACACCGGACCGATACTTGACGTCAAAGTTGAACTGCGACAGCTGTGACGCCCACCGCTGCTCGATGGCTCCAAGTTTGGCTGTTCTGAAGTGGACCAGAGGGTTGTTGTCGGTGAGGATGGTGAAGGTTGCCCCGAGGAGGTAATCTCGGAACTTCTCGGTGATGGCCCACTTCATAGCGAGAAACTCGAGCTTCATGCTACTGTACGCTGCTTGGTTCTTCTCAGTCGGTCTCAGTCTTCTGCTGGCGTAGGCGAGAACCCGTCGCTGGCCGTCTTGTTCTTGGGACAGTATGGCACTGAGACCGTCATGGCTGGCATCAGTCTCCAAAAGGAACGGCTGGGTGAAGTCGGCATAAGCGAGGACTGGCGCCGTGGTAAGAGCCGTCTTCATCGCGCTGAACGCCTCTTGATGTTTAGACGTCCACAGGTGGGTGATGTCGGCTGTCTTCTTCCGTCGGAGCTTCGTTCCTTCCGCTGCTATGTCGTGTAGTGGACCAGCAATACGGGCAAATCCCTTGATGAAACGCCTGTAGTAGCTGGCGAAACCGAGGAAACTGCGCAGCTCGGTCGTTGTTCTGGGTATGGGCCACTGCTGGACGACTTCGACCTTCCCCGCTTCGCAGCTGACGCCATCGGCAGAGATCGTGTGCCCCAGGTAAGTGACCTCTCGTCTGAAGAACTGGCACTTCTCAACTCGCAGCTTTAGGCCGGTGTTGACGATACGTTGTAGAAGCCGATCAAGGTGCTGGAGGTGTTCATCGAAAGTCTTTGAGTACACGAGCAGGTCGTCTAGGTAGACGAGCAGAAAACTGAAAATGAAGTCGGACATCGTCGTCTGCATGAGCCGTTGGAAAGTGGCGGGGGCCGAGATGAGACCCATGGGCATCCTGGTGTACTCATAGAGGCCCATAGGAGTGACGAAGGCCGTTTTATGTTGATCTCGGGGGTCCATGGCGATTTGGTGGTACCCACTGGCCAGGTCCAAGGTGGAGAAGTATTGGGCCCCAACCAGCGCGTCAAAGGACTCCTGGATGCGTGGCAGCGGATACGCATCACCCACCGTCTTGGCGTTTAGGCGGCGATAGTCGACGCATAGCCGAACGGTCCCATCTTTCTTTCGCACAACGACGATTGGTGCCGCGTATGGACTGTGGCTCTCGACAATGATGTTTTTCTCCAGAAGGCCTTTGATGTGGTCTTGGATTTCCTTCAGCTGGTGAGGTGGGATGCGCCTGTAGGGTTGGGCGACGGGCACTTCGTCTCTCGTCCGCAGTTGATGTTGGACGATGTCCGTGTAGCCCAAATCCAACTCGTTTTGGACAAAGGCTTCTCTGTTCTTGTCCAGGACTTGTTGAAGAAGTTCCCGCTGTCTGGTTGTGCCATCGAAAGTGGGGCAGGAAATGGTGTTCTTGGGGATCTGTCCTGCTGGTGCTCCGATGGTGACCACCAGTTCATTTACTGTGGCGGTGAATGCCACCTCGTCCTTTCCTTGGACATCGTCTACTGCCTGTAGTGACGCCAGTGGAGTCCGGGCTGGAAGGATGACGTCCACCTCTGAGAGATTGGCCACTCTCACGTATCGCCGTGAAACGTCACCGCTGACGAGGGTCGGGACGATCAGCAGACCTCCAGGCAGGGTTTGTGTTAAAGGTGCCGCCAGTAGCTGTCGCGTAGGCCGCTGCGTTGAGGTCACTCGCACAGTGGCCATGGCGAAAGGTGGAACCACTGTCTGTGTAGCTGTCTTGGCGATGCCTTGGACCAAGGTGTTGTCATGTCGCACTTCTTGGATGGACGCAAACAGGCCTTGAGGTAAGCTGGTCGGTCTGGCTGTCATCCACTCTCCCAGGATGTTCATTCCGACCAACAGCGGCAGGCGTTTCTTGCGTTCCCTCATGACCGGTTCCGTGGGCTCCCTGACGACCAGGATGGGAACACTTGAAAACGTGGTCCCGTCCAACTGCAGCTCGGCGACCAGGATACCGGAGTAGGGTACCTCTGCGCCGTTGACTGCCCGCAGCTTGAGGTGGGATGACTGAAGAGAAACGTCACCAAGATTCTCGGTGACCCAGGTCTCCGTCACAGTCGTTACCTCGCTGCCCGTGTCGAGGAGAGCTTGCACAGCTCGGCCATTGAGGCGTGCGGTTGTCGTGGGGCATTCGCCAATCAGCCTTTCACTGCCCTTGCCCCCCCGTTGCCTGAGTTTGGACAACGGGGGCTAGCAGTTTCCCTGCTGCCCTCGTGGTGCTTGCTGACCTCTTGGTGGTTGGACGTGGGGTTGTCTTTGAGGACAGCTCCTCTGGAGGTGGCCCCTTCGGCCGCAAAACCAGCAGATGGCGGTTCTGGTGTCACGTTGGGGAGCCGACTGTGGGCGTTGCTTTAGATGCTGCAGCTCCTTCTTCAGCTCCGCTATTTGACTCTGCAGAGCCGCCATTCCTTGGGGGTCGGGCACCGGCGTTGCCGTCTGCTGTTGGGTTGTCACGTTGTCGCCGTCACGGTCCTCCTCCTTCAGCCAGCGCTGGGCTTCCGCTCTGGCCTGCAGGTAGGAGGCATCCTCTCCCCTAATGATGCGGCGGAGCTCCCGTCGAAGGGCTTGTGATTGGAGCCCCTCAACGAACTTATCTCGCAGCATTTCGTCCGGGATGCTGCCGTCTTTTCTGGCGTTCGACCGCTGGGCCAGCTGTTGAAGATGATGGCCATATTGTAGCACGGTCTCACCTGCTCCTTGCTGCCGGCTGTGGAATCGGCTGAGAAGGCTGGTGACTCCCCTCTGGTCGGCGAACGTGTCCTCCAGGACACCCAGGGCCTCCTCTGCCGTTTTTACGTCTGCCCGCTGGATGATTTCCTGTCGGGCACAGCCGCGGAGAGATTGTAGCAGCCACTCCATAGCTGTACCCCCATCCAGCTGACAGTGGCCCAGGATCCGTCGCGCCTCCTGGGTGAAATCTTCGACGTCA
Organism: Oncomelania hupensis; assembly: GCA_036898135.1. NCBI lineage: Eukaryota > Metazoa > Mollusca > Gastropoda > Littorinimorpha > Pomatiopsidae > Oncomelania > Oncomelania hupensis. The sequence continues at coordinate 7,787,583 of CM072522.1, forward strand.
TCGCCATCCCCCGTGAAGGTTGGAAGTTTGGGGGGTGGCATCATCCACAGCTTCTGCATGTTCGAAGAGGGTGCGTGGGTGGAAGACATGTCACCTTGCGCCCCCTCTGATGTCCTCTCGTGACTGGATAGGCGATGAGGTGTGGTGTCACCTCTGTGGGCCCCTCCTTCCTGGATGATGGCAGTCTCCTCGCCCTCGCTTTCCACTGGTCGGTTTCTCAGCTGCTTCGCCTTCTTAGATGCCTTCCTAGGTTTTGTCATCTTTTAGGAATCCTGCTCGCAGCGCCAAAATTTGTAGTGGTGTTGGTGGTGTGGTGTCTGGAGAGAAGATGGTGTTATGTGATGGAGGCTATGGTGAAGACACACATTCTCTCTCTCTCTCTCTCTTCCCCAACGCCAGTTCGGGATGACCGTTGAAAAATTATTTATTCGAAGTACATCATAGGCTACTAAGAGCAAAGGCATTGCGAGTGGCACGACCCTTATCTTCTGCTGGTGCCAGGTGCTCTCCCTCATGCCGATGTTTGTGTTTTGCTTTTATTTCGGACCGTCAGCCGTAGCGGCCGCGCTGCTTAAGCATTTCCCACCCGCTCCAAAATCTAGGCTCGCTGGCTAAGTTTGTGTTAATAACTAAACTTACTTTGACGCATAAGGCTAGAAACGCAAACGAATACTATACAAATTATATATTGGTAGAAACGCAAAAATACAACCTTTCTACTGTTATAACAATGTCGGACCTATCTGCTACGAAATAAAAATAATACGCAATTTAAGAGGGGGTTGGCTGCTGCTCCTAAGAATGTCACGACTCTAAACTCATAATAACTCTTTAATTTAATACAATTATAAATAATAATAGTAATGACAAAGAAAGAACAACGTCTCCTCTTTTCAATGATATACAATATGGCATGGTTACTATTTTGTGTTCCGACTATGGCGAACTAAACTAGAAAACATCTAACACAACAACTTACAGTTACCTTTATAGCCTTCTGACAGCTTTTCACTGTTTCCCTTTCAATGTGTATGTCCCTATAAAACTAATATTTTATTTCCGTATCTACTATTAGAGAATGAACTAAGACATCGGAAAATATCACACTAAGGTGTTACAGTTGAGAATCTTTGCTACACTAGCATCATACACAATTTATAATCTTATGTTTTGTAGGCAAGCGGGAAGGTCCGTTACAACCGGCCAAAATAATCAGCCTCAGCGGCAGCTGAGAAGTACAACAGCGCGGTGTCTTTATCAACATGATATGCATCGCGCTATCCTAAACATCGCGCTCTAATTCAAAATTGCTACATAAATCACAAATAAAGTTTATATATTCTAATAGAGAATTTAACGCTGCGTCTAATGGTTATATGCTTTAAAGGATCGGAAAAATGTATATCAAGTTATTTCATACAGTTAGTTTAAACATAACAGAGAACAAAGTTAGGCCTACATATCGTATGGTCAGAAATACTCGTAGCCAGCACGGCTACATATAAATAGTGACATAACTCAAACTCCAATAAAGCGGCTTAAATTTAGCAACCTGCTCTTTGATTCAATATTCGTCCAAACAAGAAAATAGAAGTTTGAAATAAAATTAAAAGAGAACTGTGCGTCACTATTGGAAGAGTGAAAAAAATAATCCCTATAAAACGGCTCAAATCAGACAACCTGCGTTTAGCTTTAGAGTTCAATAACTGATTTAACTTATAGGCATTCGGGTGATTCCTGAAGTATTGAGATACTAAAGAAAGTCTGTTAAGAACCAAAACAGAATTTGTGCATCTAAACAGATAATGAAATTCATCACCTAGTTCATCCAGATCACACAGATCTCTTTCTCTCTCTCTCTCTAACAAAGAAGCAAAGCCGAAAAAAGTACAAAGCTTAACGGTCGGATGTGAGCAACGAGTGCCCACTGTATCACCTTTTTTAATCAATGTCAAATTTCCCAGGTCAAACTCATTGTCACGGGGGGAAGTCCTTGAGACCCAAACTCTTTACTAGTCCTATACAATACTGCAAGGGGAAACAAGAAGATTCACTCCACTCGTTGGCTTATTTCCCTTTACTCTCTGTGCTTATGGCGTGATTACGCCCTTGGTTAGTTTTCCGTGCGTTTTCCATGTAAACTATACAGACTATAATTATCCCTTGTGCTCTCGTGCTATCAAAGCTACATGGGTGGTATTAGTGCGTAGCATATGGCAGTTTTCATGTCTGAACCCAGACACATCAGCAACGATCGTAACGTTCTTGGCAATCAATCGTCTCTTTTAAAAAAAAGAAAAGGAGAAAGGAAGGATAAGCACAAGCTGTAGAAAGGTATACACTTGATGCCCATCTGCCGCGCCGTGTAGCACCATGTGCTACTGAAACACCTTGGCAAAGTAGGATGTGCGAGTTGGAGGTTTTTGTTCTTTTCCTTTTTTCCCCAAGTGGGCCAGAATTTACATTTTGTCCATGTACTTTTTTTTAAACTGCACCTTTACACCCTAATGTTTCACATTTTTACACTAGGTGTTTCTTCCTTCCTCCCCCCGCCCTCACCTTTCTTCTTCCACAACGACCTCACAAGTTAAGGTACTAGATATTAATAGGCAGACTAATAGTTGGAAGTGAACTCTGGTTCTCTTGCTAGCGCTGCGCGCGTTAAGTCAGTAGGACCAAACCTCTATTTAACAAAGACTATAAACGGAAAGAGGAAGAAGAAGAAGAAGAAGAAGAAGAAGAAGAAGAAGAAGAAGAAGAAGAAGATGAAAGAAAAAAACAAGAAGAAGAAGAAGAAAAAAGGAAAGAGGGAAGGAAGACAAGAACAGCATGTATGCTATGTACGCGCTTTTCTCCACCTCACTATTTAGGCTCAAAGCGTTGCGATCTATACCAGCCTACAAGCTCTCACAAGAGTAATAATAATAATACACGTTCTTTTAATGAAATTGCTCACAATTTCGTACTAGCAGTTTCGGGGGACCAATCTTCTGCATAGGCCAACTACTAGGCCTGCTTTCTGCTCTGTAGGCGATCCATGTTTCCTGGCAAAACAACTACTAGGGGAAAAATACTACTGCCAGATTAGCGTCTAGCCTTTGACCACCGTCCAAAAAGAATTTATGATGTGGCTAAATTTGGTTTCCTTGCACTTGGTGCCGCTGTGATCTCCGCCGGAGGCTGTGAAGTGGAGAACTCCATACCAATTGGTATAAGGCTTAAACGGCGATAGGGGTACCCAGCGGAGGCTCAGTGGTTCTATTGCTCGCCTGCCATTCAGAAGAACCCGGGTTCGATTTTCTCTCGTTGTCGTGTCGAGATATTTGATTGCTTTTGGTTCTTTTGGTTTCTTTATTTAACGGGAGTCAAGTTTCTGTAATGGCTCGTGCGTGTGTGTGTTTGTGTGTGTGTGAACTGTTGTTCTTTCCCATGCCTTTCTCTGTCTGTCTGTCTGTCTCTCTCTCTCCCTCTATCTGTCTCTCTCTCTGTCTGTCTGTCTGTCTCTCTCTCTCTCTCTCTCTCTCTCTCTCTCTCTCTCTCTCTCTCTCTCTCTCTCTCTCTCTCTCTCTCTCTCTCTCTCTTCTTCCAGATTTGTTTGCTTCTTTGCATTACTTTGCGTTCACCCACAAAGAAGAAACTGGTTTGGCTCGCCTTTATATTTGGCATTCTTATATCACCCACAGTTTCCTTTTAAACGGAGAAGAACCACGGTGGTGCTTTACACGTGACAAGTCCTTTTCCGCTCGCCATTTTATGGTCTGAATGTGCTGATCTGCTTGATGAAAGAAATATATTTTGGTTCGATACCTTTTAATGAGATTTTTAAAATTTGCAATAGTAAACACATATTTCAATTTGTACATGATGTTGGTTTGTTTTATCGCATATAGGTCATATCGTCTTGTTTATATTCTTGGCTAAATTTTATTAGTAAGACTGGTTTTATTTACATTTTTTTTATCATATTTAAATGTTAGCAGTTTATTTCGATTTTGCTTAGTTTTGTGTGGTCCTGATTTGGCTCTTTGCAGTCCGCTGGACCCCATAAACACTGAATATCTATCTATCTGTCTCTGTCTGTCTGTCTGACTGTCTGTCTCTCTCACCCTCTCCCTCCATCCCTCTCTTCCCCTCCTCCTTTTACCCTCTCCATCGTGTCAAAGCACGTTAAAGATTCCGGTCCTTTTGTTAAAGAGTCAGGTGAGGGTTCACACACATAAGCATTATATAATTATAGGTTGATCATGTTTGGCTCAGTTGTCCCGCGTTGTTGACAGTGCGCGTGATGTTGCAGTTGGGCGCCTTGCGATGGGGTGGGTAAGATGCCGATGTCGATCAGTAGCTTGAGCAGCTCTTTGAGTTATTCATCTTATTCTATCCTATCCTAACTCGAAAGTCGTTGGGGCACCACAGATGATCTTTGGAGTTATTCATACTCGATAATATAAGACCAGGCAATGGCAATCATTTGGATGTTGATCAGATGTAGAATAGTAGAGCGCTGGTTTTAGCCACTTCCTTGAAGTAGCCTATGCTGAGGGCGTTTAATAGAAGAAAACTAAATCCTGTGTTTGTTTGTTTTTAAGGGGGAGAGGTTAAACAGGGCTATACATAAACTACTCTTGGCTTGTGTCTGACTACTAAATTCCTGAAATTGTATTTTTTAAAACGTAGAGGATGCGGCTTATATACCGACGCGCCCAACAATGGCCCGAATGTTAAACGGTAGTGGAGGGGTTTGCGCAGATTCCATACTGTGTGTAGCTGAGACTCGCCCAAGCTGACGTTGGCGCCTTTCCACTCCCTAGTGGAGATAGAGAGAGGGAGAGGGGTAGAGGGCGAACGTTAAACCTCAGCTAGTGTGTTCCACGCAGTGAACTTCGGCGGCGAGTGCCAGTCTCAGCTGTGAACTTTAAAGCCTTGGGTTACGTAGTACAGAGGCGACCCTAAACCTTGGCTATTGTCTCAGCTACGCAGTGTGTAAGTGAGAAGGGGAGAGGGCGTGTGTCTGCGAAGAGTCCGACTTTTCCGGCACCGACAGTAGAAAACTCCTGCTGAAAACGTAGTTTCCACAAACAATCCCAGGGCAGCAACATTTTATTTAAAGGCACGCAAGAACTGTAGTTACAAAAGCAGTCTGAAAGTTAAAGGGACCCACTGTAACCACGCCCTCTCCACAGCTCTTTGTAACATTTACAGTCAGTGTTGCTCCACTGACAAAAATAAAGCTTTCCACCAAAATTACACTTTTCCAAAGTATAGTTATATTTGAAATCAATGAATTCCGTAGTTGTTGTGCCTATTAATAGCAACAGCCGTTGGCTAGCCAGCCCACACTGTGGAGCTAAAAATAGCAGCTACCAAAGCTGGTAAGAGACAGAACCCGTAAAAACAATTGCTCGTAAGGTTTTTCGTTTTAGATTGACATAATAGACCCTACTCTCTCCTCCCCCACCCCCACCCCAGACACCAAAGACAGGCTTCAGCTTGGTTGTTCACTCACAAATACGGTTCAAAGGTCACACAGCTGTGGTATTCGTTGTACCGTTAATCATAGAAAATCACTCCCTGTCAGAACCTAATGGAAAATGTAAGATTTAGGGGTTGGTTTTTGAGCAAGGAAAGTCCACTTTATCATTGTTTAATTAATGTAATAGCAATGCCAATTTTAGGGTAAACCCGTTTTGGCCAAAAGTAAACAAAGCCTTCGAATTGGGGCTTTCTTTTTTTTTTTAAATCGGCCAAGCTGATTCAGGTGATTATACACAGCATGTCAGATTAGTTTTCAACATTGTACATGTATCAGTCATTTTGGCTCATGAAGTTTATAAATGCGGTCATATAGCCTGATTGTGTATTTGAAATGGTTTGAATTGGTCCCTGTGTGGAATTTAATGTGTTATTGTGAGGTGTTTATGTGGTTTCATGCGGCTGTTTTGCTAGACTGAACAAAGAAGTCAAAATTGTATCTTTTGTATTTTTGTCCACCTGAGCTGGTTATTATGTGTGATAATTATGATGCGAATAATTATTGATTGCATGAGTACAGTGTAGGAGAGTTTGTTTGGTTTTTAAAACTTTTTTTAAAAATTAAAGTGAATGCTTGTTTTAACGGTGTGCTTTATTATTCATCTTCTTGGATTAAGGAATTTTTTTTTGGGGGGGTGGGGTGGGGTGGGGAACTAGCATATCTTGACTTGACTTGCCAAGGTGAAGAATATAGATCGGCCGCTAAAAGTTTGGCATTTGATAAGACCAGGAGTAGGGTGGGACCCTCCGACTTGTTCCTCCTATCTGGCACCTCGTGATAGGCGTACTGTACACTGTGCGTGCTGACAAATTGGTTCTATACTTGGCTTGCTGCTAAATGTGGGGTTTCACAATCCCAGATGCTTAGTTAAAGGCTCACTCCTATCATTTGGTTATTACTGGATAAGCTGAAACTGGGCGTCAGACTATTATAATAGATCTGAAGAAGTTCTAGTAAGGCCTGTATTTAAGATGCAGATGCTTACCGTTTGATTTGAGTTCCTCGGCTGAGAATAACAAAAATATTTAAAAAAGTGCATCCAGCGCTTACTCTTTTACGCTTGCAAAATAGGATTTTCTCTCTCTCTCTCTCTCTCTCTCTCTCTCTCTCTCTCTCTCAATCTCTCTCTCTCTCTCTCTCTCTCTCTCTCTCTCTCTCTCTCTCTCTCTCTCAATCTCTCTCAACTCCCCTTGGGGGTGCCGGGGGTTTCTGTGTATAAATAGTATTCTCTCTCTCTCTCTCTCTCTCTCTCTCTCTCTCTCTCTCTCTCTCTCTCTCTCTCTCTCTCTCTCTCTCTCAAAACTCCCCGTGGGAGTTCCGGGGTTTTTTGTATAAATAGTATCACCTCTTTCTAGAAATTTAGTGCTTTAAATTCCCCTCCGTCGCTGTCTTTCTCATTCCTACTTCTATCTTCTTCGCTAGACCAGTCACCTACCCTTTTTCTTGAAAACTGTTCAGGGACAAAACTCCTCATTTGTGTGTGAGGTATGTTGGATCAGTTTGGGAATATTGGACGCTTTCTGCCAAATGGTCACTAGGGCTTCCTATGATATTATTATTTAACAATGTAGGCATTTTATATGTGTCTGTGTTTTGTTGATATTTTATAATGATGTTTGTATTCTATTTTGTTTTTGTAAACGGAAGTTCGAAAAATTAGAGTACAGCCTCAGCGTCCCCTGCGTGGGATGTCTTTATTGTACAGTGATCGGCTGGTGGAGTGTCTTCAGTGTTTGTCCAAGAGGTTTTCGTTACCGCCAGTTTGTTGGCTGAATACGCATTTAAACTCGTCACACTGTTTGTCACATTATACTAGTGAGGCACACAACTCGCGCGTGCGCGCGAACATACACACACACACTACACACACACACACACACACACCCACACACACACACACACACACACACACACACGCACACATACAAACACGCACACACTACACTACACACAAGCATACACACACAAACACACACACACAAACACTACACACACAAACTACACACACACACGCCAACATTAACTACACACACGTATACACACACTCACCACAGACACTCACTACACACACACACGCACATACACGCACACATACACATTACACACTTCCTGTGCTCTGTGCATGGAGGTGGGAACCCCGCAGAGCTGTTTTATCTTATAAAGATGATAGGCTTGTTGTACGCTTGACAAACTGCCTCTGTGGGATAGCGAAAATCATTTACACATAGGACAAACTGGGGGAGGGGAAGGGGGAGGAAGAGAGAGAGAGAGAGCACATTTATTTAAAAATGGTAAGAGAGAGTATACTCAGTGGGACTTGTAACACTGTTGTAAGATTGTAAGAGGGAGAGAGAGAAAGAGGGTGGGAAGAAGAGCCAGAGATGGAGGGAGACAGGGAGAGAGAGAAAGATGGAGGGAGAGAGAAAGAAGGAGAGAGGGGGGAGAGAGTAAGCAGGAGGGAGAAAAAGAAAGAGGGAGAGAGAAAGAAGGAGAGATAGAAAGGAAGATAGAGATAAAGATGGAGGGGGAAAGAGAGAGAGAGGGGGTGGTGGTGGTTGTAAGCTTAAGGAGAGAATGGATTCAAAAAGAGCGGAGGGAGAGGGAGAGAGAGAGAAGCAACAATAATATATTTTTAATGTTTACTAGAGAGAGGTAGGATGAGTGGGGGGAGGGGGGAGGAGGGAGGGGAGAAGGGGATAGCAAGAAAAAGAAAAGAGGAAGAGGACGCAGAAGAGCAACAGCAACAACAAGAAGAAGAAAGAGCATAAGAACAAGAAGAAGACCGTGGATAGAAAAGAGTCGAGACTCCAAATGAACCGGTTTCCAGAATTTAAACTTTAACGGCCTGTCGGTCATAACATACACCGCTGCCTACGCTTGTCCCATTAGCCTATTTCTCTTATCATTTATTTTCAGATTTGCTCAAATGTGTTTAGTCTTCACCTTCCGTACTCTTGTTGTTTTCTGAAGAGGAAGCTTTTTTGTTCACAATTTAATTTGTTTGTTTTTTTAAGCGATGATTATCGTTAACATATATATACTACTCAAAATAATTGAAGGGCCACTCTCATATGTCATTTAGTTTAATTATTTTTTGCTGCCATCAATAATATCGCTTATATTGCTTATTTCAAAACTTATCCTGTACAGTAACATCCAAGACAATCTTATTCCGACAAGTAATCACATGTGTGAGTTTTGAACTTTCTGCACTGAGTTGAAAAACAAACCCAATTTTTACAACAAAAAAAATGACCCTAATTTACTGTTGTCTTGCTAATAAAGCAAAATTTTCAACATTAAAAAGTGATTTGCACGCGAAAGGCTTGCATTTTCTGAGTTCAGTTCAACAATCGGCGTTTTTTTTCTGGGTATAAATGGCAGCGCTTTTGCTGCTTTTCTAACCATGCCCCCTGATTTAAAGATAGACCCATATGTCCAAGTGGCCCTTGTATTATTTTGAGTAGTATATTTAAGTTCGATCATGGTCCCAGTTCTTTGCCGGTATTAATTTAGTGTAATTGGCCCAGTTGATTAGGGCGCTGGTTTAATAATAAATTAAAATAATACGATGACTTGTAACGCGCACATATCTCACCGCAAGGCGACTCAAGGCGCTGGTCCATACAGGATCTAACTCGAGCCGCCCGAGGCGCCCACCTGCAACCTTTGGGCGCATAGTCTGACGCCCAGACGACTGAGCACAATCCTAGGCGACCGGGGATGAGGGAGAAGACAAAACTATACACGGTTTGCTAGGCCCAAGGTCGCGGGTTCCTACCCCTCATGGTCCAAAGAATTATTTTGACTTAGGTATAATATCACTATAACATTTGACTTAAGTGTAACATTTCTCATGTCTGTCTGTCTGTCTGTCTGTCTCTCACAAACACGCTCTCTTTCCCTCTTATTCCCCCCCCCTCTCTCTCTCTCTCTCTCTCTCTCTCTTTCTCTCTCTTTAACACAGACACAAAGTGTACGTACATACACACACACACACACTCTCTCTCTTTCTCTCTCTCACACACGCGCACACCACGAAATGTACACATGCTCTATATGTCTGTTTCTCTCTCTTTCTCTCTCTTTCTCTCTCTCTCTCACTCTCTCTCTCTCTCTCCCTCTCCCTCCCCCTCCCTCTCTTTCTCTCTATTTCCCTCTCCGTCTACCTCCCTCTGACTGTGAAAATGTGTGATCCCAGTTGTAAGCAGTGATACACCTTTTTCTTATCCCACAGCGCTATTTCTGTCTAGAAGTTCAAGTGTCAGTCACACACACAAAGTTGCTCCGTCTAACGTTAACGGGGCCAGCCACAGCCTTTCACACACCATCCTTATCAGCTGATAGCGTCTAAGCTGGCTAGGCTCAACGGATCAGTCACTGCAATGCTCACCTGGTGCACAGGAGGACAGGGGTTCAGTTCTCGGTAGGGTTGGGGACATTTTTTTTTGCCGACAAGAAATCCGCTGATAGCATCTCAGGGATCAGTTTACAAGCGCGCCCTGCGCCATTGACGCATAAAAATTAAAAATGACCCATCTACAATTCTTGCCAGGGGCCGAATGGCGCTTCAATTTTTGGTACCAGTGCGCCATTACAATAACAGTGCACTGTATTGGAGGCGACAAACGTGCTTTTGCTAAGGCAAGTTCAGCGATTGGCTATGAGGGCCCGGATGTTGATCTTTCAGCCAATAAGAAGTGTTGTACGATTCTTCCAAATCAGAATTTGCTATCGTCTGCGCGTATGTTGTTTCCGTGCAAGGAGGACTTTGTGTTTTTCTTTGTGCCGCTTTGAAAATGCCCCCCACCCCCCTCCCAAAAAACCCACAAAAAAAAACACGAAAAAAAACAACAACTAAACTTGAGGTAGGACAGTCTGACTGTCGTTTGCTGCTGTTAAACTACAGTCTACCGCCGCTAATCCTACGCAAGATGATTGTGTGAGCCCCGAGTCAAGTCAAAATAGGCTACTGATCCCTGTTCTGGTTAGTGTTTTGTTGGTAAACATGCTTCACAACACATGCACACTCACAATAATCTATTTTGTTTTAATTTCTGTAATAATATCTCCAGGTTATCTTTTACATGTACGTAAATTACTGCTGAAATCGTGGCCCATTGAAATTTGATCTGAGGGGCCCAATGGCCCATAGCTTTTTTGTGTCAGGCTGAACCCTGGCATCTAAGCAGGCTAGGTTGAGTAGATCAGTCACTGCAATGCTCGTCTGGTGCACAAGAGGGCAGGGGTTCAATTCTCGGTATGGATGGGGAGATTTTAAAAAAAAATCTTACATATAACAGCTGTGCGCTGAGCGGATCAGCCACTGCAATGCTCGCTTGGTTTACAGAGGAGGGGTTGGATGCTCGGTAGTGATGGGGAGATTTCCACCATATCCCACAGACATTGACTTTTGCATTGCACTTTGACAATGAATTCGATAGATTAATAGCAGCATGGTTATCAAGGAAGGTTGTTTTATGTTTTTGTGTGACAGTTGAGTTTACTTTGGGAAGTTAATGCATTGTTGACACACTAAAAGATGATATTAATGGGTAATCGTTGCTCAGATAGGCGGCTAAGCTTTGAACATCAGGCATTTCTTCTTGTCATTTAAGCAGACAACTGTTCCTGCTCTGTGCACCTTGGTGCTATTAATAGGCACATTAACACATGAATTTATCGATTTAAATATGTATGAAACCCGTACTTTTAAAAAAAAAAATTCGGGGGGAGGGGGGGTGGGGGGGGGCTTAGTTTTATGTATTTCTTTTCGGTGGGGCGACACTCGCTGTGAGTTTCAAAAAGGATCTGTGACGTTGCAATACCTGATCTTATGGCCCTTGGCACGTCTCAATATTATCTGCAATGACTTAATATAATACAGGGTTCTTCACTTGCCCCCAAACCTCCCCCATCCCCACCCCTCCACCCTACCCCTGTGTCACCTCAGCGGCACATTACAGAACCTATTTCAGCCTCAGCCAGCGTTGATGAGGCCCACCCTGTGACCACGCCCGAGCTAGTCAGTGGCTTCCCTTTTGTGTATGGGTGTGCGTTGCTTTGTAATGAGGACTAGGAGAGACAAGGATCAAGCTGACAGTTGAAGGATACCATGTGGCTATAATGTTCAACAAATCTGCACTTTGTGTAACCGAGGGAGGGGTAGGCCTCATCATAATCTGCTGAGACTGAAAACAGAGCATAGGGAGAGCAGACCAGGGCTGAGAGGCTCAGCAACAGTTACTGTGTGCGTTGATGTTCTCCATCCTCTGACAGCAAGTTCAAACTCTCGCAGCTGATTAGTGGTAGTGATAACAGTGTACCGTCCCTGTTCAACTCAGATAGGTTTAATATTAGTATACATAGCCAAAGCTATTATGGATAGTTAACATCAGTAAACTGTAGACAACGCCTGATATATAGTTAGGGACGCATGCATTATTTTAAATGGAAAACACACACACACACAAACATAACATCAGTTAATTCTAAAAATTGTTTGGAGATATGATTATAATTTATTTATTTAGGAAATCATTCTTAAATAGCACTTTTCCTGCTTAAGAGCAACTCAATGTGGACCTGGGTGATAAATAACAAAAATCCAAAAGGCGCTGGATCTAACTCAAGCCACCATTGAGGTGCATGCTTGTTGCCCGAGTTGCATCATTCAGGTCATTGTGTTCAGATATGTTGAGCTCTGACACACACACACAAACCGGTTTTATTTTGTTCATAAGACACTTGCTTTATTTTATTGAACTGTTTATCCTCTGTTGTTGTTTTTAATGTTATAATTATAATTAACTAACATTTTTTAAAATGTAAGATTCATCCGCACATTTAAGTCATTTTTTCTCCCTCATCTTTCAGAAGTAATCTCCTTTGTTACTGTCAAGTCGATGATATTTATTCCACAAAACTAGGGAAAATTTTACAGCATTAATGAAACATGGCAATGCGTAATTAAATCTCTTGCAATTCAAGGACAAGCAAATTGCAGTCAGCTTATGTCTTGAGGTTAAGCTGTAAATATTACAAATTTGGAAGGGACCCTGTTTGTATGAGGAGTGAAAATAACAAAGTGACGAGTCACCGGCAAGTTCCAACACCCAACATTGCAGATGAGCTGATCTGAATACAAGCCTTATTTAATTATTTACATTATTATTAAAATAAAATAACCTGAAGCAGATTTAAATTAACAATTTTAATTTGGGGGTTTGGTTGTTGTGTTACAGGTGTACTAGGGAGTGTGCCCTATTTTACGGATTTTCACTTTCGTCAAGAGCCTCAGTCTTTGGTGGCCAAGAGAGGGGAACTTGCTTTGCTCAACTGCTCCGCCACGCAAGGACAGCAGACAGCCAGAATACAGTGGATGAAAGATGGAGGATATATTCAGGATATACCTAGAAGGTTGGTTGGCAGAATTAAAATATAAATAAATGGAGAATTGATGTTTAGTCTTGGTTGCTGTATTCACTCCCTCTCCTTTCTCTTCATTCTCCTCCTTTGCCCCCCTTCTCCCAAACACCCTTTCTCTTCCCCACCCTGATCCCCTACACACACCTCCCAACCCAACCCTTTCAAACCTTCACATTTTGTCCATACCTCAGCCTTCCCTCCAAATGGACCTCTCTTCATCTTCTTCTAATCCATGAATGTTGTGGGGAGTCACAAAATGTGAATGCTTTTTGTATGGAATTCCATTTGTAAAATAGTGTTATTTTCACCACTTTCAGATAAATCATCTTTTTTTTAGAAGCATATTTTCTAAATAATCATTTGTTTACAAACAATGTAAGATTTCTCTAAATAATATATTTTCTCCATAAATAACTTATTATTTACCTAAACAATATATAAATTAGGATATAAGGTAAATAAGGCATTGTTGCTAAATAAGGAATTATTTACCTTTCTAATGCATTATTTAGCAGATTGTGTTATATAATGTATTATTTATAATTGTTTCTAAATAATGATTTGTTTACTGGTTTAATGCATTATTTAGTGGAATTTGTATTATTTACAAATAATAATATAAGTAATGCATTATTTACATAAACAATTCATTTTTTAGGGACTGCAATTTTTGTTATTTAGGGGATTCCCAGGTACATGTCGTATTACTTTGAGGTTATGTGGTAGAGAAAAAGAAATTTTTAAAATCATGATTTTACGATGTTTTGCGATTTAAAATGAGGCAACTGCTTTATTTTGCTCAATTTTTTATTTATTCACAACAATATTATATACAAAACTGCAACGGTAACGGCTCCGGAAAAGAGTGATCCATCATTATTTCTGCATTGGCGTCATTGCCTTCAGTGTAATTCCGCCATATTTCTTGTCAGTCCAATCTGCAAAGCCCTGGTAGTTTTGAATAAGCTGAAACTTTCCGTTTGAAATAAAGCATAATTCAACTCAAAAGAATCATTCCTGCTCTGTTCTGTCAATCTGCTGTACTGTCTTCTTCTTCGCTGGACCAGTCGCCTATCTTTGTTCTCAGAAGCTCTACCGGGACAAAACTCTTCATTTGTGTGTGGGGTCTGTTGGATCCGCTTGGGAATATTGGATGCTTTCTGCCGGGTGGTCACTGGGGCTTCCTATGATGTTGTTGTTTAGCAATGTAGGCATTTCGTATCTATGTGTTTTGTTAATATTTTATAATGATGTTTGTATTCTGTTTTGTTTTTGTAAACGGGGGTTCGATAAATTCAGAGTGTATAGCCTCAGCGTCCCCTGCGTGGGATGTCTTTATTGTAAAGTGACCAGCTGGTGGAGTGCCTTCAGTGTTACCAATGGGGTTGTTTTGGAAGATCTTTTATGCGGATCAGGGGCGAGTCCTCTTTCAGCGAAGTTGTGGTCTTGATTTTATGGTCCTGATTCGGCTCTTTGCAGTCCACTGGACCCTGTAAGCAATGAATAACTAACTAACTAACTCAAAAGAACAAATGGAAACACAGTCTCAGCACAGTGTTTGGACAAATACATACAAAAAGAAAGCTTTTTTTCCCCTTCCTATGGAGATACTCAAAAATTGAACACTCCCATGCAGAACTGACCTTGACCTTTCATTTGTGTTCGGGAGCAAAGCCGTGAGGGTTGCTGAGGACAGAGAAAGATGGAGTACACTGGTTAAACGATCATCTGTGGTGCCCCAACGGCTTTCGAGTTACGGGATAAGATAGGATGCAACAACATTGGGTTATTTGATCAGACATGCATGAGAGGTCCTATGAGGGTCAAGGTCATTCTAAGGTCAAGGTCACTAAAGGTCAAGGTCATCCCAAGGTCACTTTTTTTTTTTTTGGGGGGGCATAATGCAACTTTTGCTGTATTTTATTTGATGGTATATGAGTATTTGGAGCTGGAGGTCAGTGTCACCTCAAGGTCAAGAGCATAGGAAGATCAAATTCGGTATTACTTTGCATTTCAATGCCACCGTTTCATTTTGTTTTTTCTGAGCACTCGTTTTCATGTTAATATTGCCAGGTTCATAAGGAGCATGTGAGTCATATGGGCTTCTGCCCTTCTAGTTTCATTAGGATTGTGCTCATCAGTGTACACCAAACTGGCTTTGTTGATTATTTAGTTTTATTTAGAACTTGATTTGTTCATTCTGGATCTTGCATTCTCTTTAGAGGGGAGATCTATCGTGCAACTTCGTAAAAATTGGAAATCAGGTTATGGAAAATATGTGTCTTCAGTAAAGGTTTGCTTGTCAGTACAGAAAACTGTTGTTGTTGTTTGTTTTTTTAAATTTATTTTTGTTTTTTAAAATTTTTTTGTTGCTAGTTTTGTTTTATTTCAGGTACATGTTGGAAAATGGGTCGCTCATTTTCAACCCGGTTGTGGATGACAGGAGCGGGGACTCGGACGATGGAAGGTATCAGTGCCTTGCCACGGTGGAAGGTCTGGGCACCATCATCAGTAGACAGGCTACACTCAACGTAACATGTAAGTCATAATACATTGAGAGTTAGGTGGGTAATACGTGGATAGGTTGATATTTATGCAAGTAATAATAATAATAATAATAATAATAATAATAATAATAATAATAATAATAATAATAATTCATATTTATAAGGCGCCTACCCTTGGGACCTAGGCTCACTGGAATGGTGGGAATGAGGATGAAACTTGCACAAAACAAACATAAATTTTACACTCACACACACATATAAACTAACACCAGGTATTTGTGCTGATTACTGGTAGTACTGCGGAAAGATGTACGTTTTGAAGTTGGACATCAAAGATGTGAGAGGTGAACAATGCCTGATGTGAAAAGGAGAGAGAGGAAGTGGACACTTAGCCTCACACCATCTTTAATGACCCACTTGCCCCTAATAATTAGCGCTTTTTGAATACCTCACCCTCACTCCCACTTTCACTCTCTCCCTTACTCTATTTCTTTTACAGTATATGCTATTTTAAAGCGGCTTAAATCCTGTTTTGAATTAAACCCTCGTTCTTAAATATAGTCTATTTTTACCAATTACTCATTCCTACCCATTCAACCCGCAATCGTTTACTTAAATACAAGCATTTCAATACTTAAGTGTTGTATTATCAGTTATGTAGATACAGACGCTTTCAAACATATCTTGGCAAGAGTCCAGTCATTAGTATTGTATCGCCAGCTTAGCCTGCATAGTTATGCATGAAGTTGTAATAAACACCTCAAGCTACCCTCTCAAAGGGGTCAGGTAACACAGTTGGTAGAGCGGCTTACTACTAAATGTTCCTGGTTCGAATTCTGGATTGACCAAATTTTTCCCCTGGTTCTCTGGTGTCAGAATAATGTGACTAGTACGCTCCGATGTGGTGTGACTATAATCTACAATTATTAAACTACCTCCATCCCCATCCCCACTCCTCATCACCCCCACCCACCCCCACCCACCCCCACCCACCCCCACCCTCTTTACCACCTTCACACACCCTCACCCCCACCTCCACCCTTCCTCACTTTCCCCCATCCTCTCTACCTCCTCCCACTCCCCTATGAAGTAGGTTATTATATCAAGCTCCCAAAATGGGGCACGCTTCGAAATATGTGGTACACTTCGAAATATGTGGCACGCTTTCCAAAACGGGGCATGTTCACAAATTCGGGGCAAATGTTGTCTTGCCTGTGGGTTGCTGTAATTTATGATTGTCGAGCTGATGAGATTATTATGTCAGATGATGTCAAAGCAAGTATCATTCTATGTCTCCCCACCGCAACCCATTTTCCCCCTTTTTGAAACTTAGTCATGTTGTCCACAAAACTTGACAATGGCGGACAATCCACAAGTTGATGATCGGGGTTCAAGAGTTTATGTATTATTTTAAAATTTATTATTTATTCATTTGTTGCAGCTTTATCGAGGCAGTTTGACACGCTGCCTCAGAACTTGACACTTCATCTGAATGATACTGCCATGTTTGAGTGTGAACTGCACGGCGAACCGTCCCCTGATGTGCGGTGGTTCAGAGACAATGTCCCCGTCACACTGGGGCCAAGGACTGTCATTTATCCCACAGGTAAGCCATTCTCTGCAATTTAATTAACAACGCTTTGGAAACCGGCAAGGGATGCTTGTTGTCATGTTAGGATTATTTATATAAATGGAATGATAGAATCTGAGTCAAGATAGTACCTACTCAAGACGATATGCTGTTGTTTGAACTGATCTGTATTTAGGGGGAAAAAAGCACTAGTTGTACATCAAAATATGATTGTTTTTGACTGGCATGCATAACAATGTGAGTCTGTGTACTCACACACACCTTCCCCCCCCCCTCCCCCAAAAGGAAAAACACAAGGTTTTTGCAAATCTATGTGAAATAAGTCCTAAATAGTCCCGAAATGACATTAAAATAAAATAAAAAATTCCCTCCGTTTGTCCGCCGTCCGCTGTCTGGTGCAAAACTTGCAAGTGGATTAATATCTTAGAACCTATTTCAACAATATCATAACCAAACTTGGTAAGATAATGTATATTTATGACACTTCATAAATGATCAGTGAATGAATGACTTTACTTCAAGGTCACAGGGTCCACAAATGTTAGTTTAAAAAAAAAAAGACAAATTTTCACACAATTTCAATTTTTTTTAACAGTTATTAATATTGAACTTATGGTTCTTTGATGCATGATAAATATCAATGAGACATACATCCTGTGCAAATTTGGTCAACCTCACTCCAAAGTCAAGGTGAAGAGCATAGAAAGATCAAAGTCGGTGTTACTTTACATTTTAATTCCACTGTTTCATTTAGGTGTTTTTCTTTTCAGGGCACTAATTTTCTTGTTAAATATTGCAAGTTCCATAAGGAGCACAGGAGTCGTATGGGCTGTACCCTTCTAATTTTCAAAATGAATCTAATGAAAGCCCACTCATTTTCTTTTTGTGATGTTATCTGTTTGTGGAAGTGTGTCAATTCAATATTTCTACCCGATAATTTATTTTAATTTCTGTTCACCTACATGTATTCTATGACCATACAATCTTTCTCAGGCATGGACACACAAACATAGAAGCAGATCTAAGTAAAAACCTTAAGTTGCACTGCAACAGTAATACTACACAAATTGTGTTGCAGCATGAGAAAACCAGGCTAAAGTGTCAAAATATGAAAAATTACTTATTTATTTAGTAACAAAGTACTAAAAATAATCTTCAAAATGCAAAAAAACAAATTGTTTTATCTTTATTGGTTGATGTTTTATGATTTTTTTTTAAATATTTTATTTTCTCGGGGGCTAATTTCCAGCAATTGCCTTCAAAGTTTTAAATTGTAAAATGATCATTACTTCACAACCAGAATTTTCCCATGCATGTATTTGGTATCAAAACAATCAGGAAGATGGCAGCAATATGGCAGTGAGTTGAGATAAGATGAGAAAATTCACATTATACACCATCCACACAATACTGAACATAAAAAAATTAAAACAGTACTCACAATTTTATTCTGTACCCATCTATAATGCATAGTGTTTTTAAACATATTAGAAATAAAACAAGTGTTTAGCAAGTCTATAATAACTCAAACACATAATAATATATCAAGAACATGGCCTGAATCAATCATTTTTCTAAAATAAACCCTATCATAATGCCCCCCCCCCCCTACCCCCTCTCCCTCTTAAATGCCTCGTCCATCAAGTAATCTTTTGTTTAATTGCAAGCAGCTACATCAGCTCAGTTCAAATAGTCAAACAAAGATTACAAACCTAAAACAAAAGTTTCATTAGGTAGTTTTCAGTCCTAATAATCAAGCTTTAATAATTCCCCGATTCTCCACTCCCTTCCGCACGTCGAATAAATCTGTCGCGTCACAGGTGTAAATAAAAATAACATGTCATTTTGCTCTATAAAGTTTAAATAAACACAAATATCAAAGCAAATACTAATTACTAGTAATTTGGTAAATAGTCCTCATGTTCATTTCCTAAAACAGACAAACCAACAATAATAAATACTGAGAACATAGTCAACTTGTCATGCTAGTAATATTAAATGCAGGCCAGACTACTTACCTTTTCAACCCTCCCCACCCCACCCCCACCCAACAAAATATACTACTGAAATATTTTCCACACTCCTACTGTAATTCTTTCACTGATATCGCCTTTTCAACCTTTACCTAAATCTATGCAAGTAGAATGACGGATTATTAAAAACACGCCTATAGCGAAGAGGCCTACGAAACATGAATCATTGAATGAAAACAAACAGTATCGTTTAATAACGGGATCAAGCTTCTGCTCGTCAGAATCATAATCCTCATCACAGTTCCCACCGGCACCATCATAAAAATAGTCCGAAAGCAGGTCTTGGAGCTCTTCAGAAGCAAAACCGGGTCGATTCAAGGCCCTAGCTACTCTAGCAGACGACACATCTACTGACGCTGGAGACTAAGCCATCACTTCCGGTTTCCAAAAAGAATCGGTCACTTACTTTGACATATTGTTTCTAACAAATGCAACATAAATATTGCAAGAAAACACTTGAAATAGATGTAAGATGAGTTTATCTACATTAAAAAATTCACTTTGAACTAAAAATCATCGAAAATCTATAGGATACACTTTAGTTTTTCACGACCCGGCTAGAGACACATTCGAACACAACTTGTGTCACAAGCAAGCTTCAGAACAAGGAATTTCATGAAAAATTCATATGCCTCACACTTTTATGTACCAAAAAGTAGTACCAATAGGGACTTTTCACTCCCCAGACGTTATATATCAATCCACATTGGGGATTTCCCTTCATAGTCGGACAAGAAAAGTTGGGGTATCGGAGGTCAATTAGTGCCATTGTTTTAGCAAGGTGTGATCAACACCCTTATCAAAATCAACAAAATAAACAATGTTTTAGTAATTTTTGAACAAAATCCGTTTGGGATATTAAAGAAAAGTCTTAAATAAAGACAAAGAGGCAACAATCTTAAAATTGATGGGGTAGCCTATTTTTAGTGTTCTACGGCTGTAGCAGCGAATCAATCCTGGCGTCTTTAGCCGGGTTTTGTCATGCGGCGACACAATTGACCAACTGCAGACATGTCAAATATATGGGCTTTATCTATTATTGCCACAATATGCAACACAATTGCAATGGATTGTTCAATAACTATGTTGGGGTTCCTGTAGCTTTCTTTATATAGTGGAATCGAAATAGACTTTCATTTGTCACTCACACTCAACAAAAATCTTTTAGAAGATTGTTCTTTCAGCAGCAGTTCTAAAATGTTACATAACAATGTACATAATTATTATTAATTCTTACGTACTATTAATTTATGGCATTTATTTCATTTTAAAGTGTCTCTTTACCCCTAGAGAAAAATATAGAAAAAAGAGCCTTATTGAAGTTATTCATGCTAATAGATAACTATTTACTTACATATATTTATCAATTTTGTTGTGTTTGATATTTACGTGGGTTCGAATCCTGACTTCAGCAAACTATTGTGCGATTCCTGGATATTATGGACGAGCGTCTTGAGAAGCTCTCTGAGCATGTGAGAGCGCTATATCTTTTTTTGTCTCTTTTTTTTCTTTTTTTAAATCTTTTTTTTAATTTTTTATTTTTACAAAAATTGAATCCTAAACGTCATTTCCGAGAGTTCAGTGTTTACTGAAGGGCGGCAGGGATAGCTCAGTGGTCAGAGCGTACGACTTGTGTGAGTGCGTCTTGGGTGACGTGGGTTCGAATCCTGACTTCAGCAAACTATTGTGTGATTGCTGGATATTACTGACCAGCGCCTTGAGAAGCTCTCTGAGCTTGTAAGTGCGCTATATAAGAGAAATTTCTTTCTTTTTCTTTACTGGCTATTTATTGCTTAATTATTTGATTGAATGGTGAATGATTGATTGATACCCGGGTTGGGGTATCAGGGTTTTATGTATAAATAGTATCTCCACTTTGTAGAAATTTAGTGCTTTAAATTACCAGTTTCTGTCATTCTCATTTATTCTTTATTGTTCCTAATCTGTTATATCAATTATATCTTCTTCGCTAGACCAGTCAGCTATCATTTTTCTTGAAAACTCTCCCAAAACTCCTATTCTTTTTATGAGGTCTGTTGTATCAACTTGGGGATATTGGACACTTTTTGCTAAATGGTCACTATGGTTTTCTTATATTATTATTATTTAGCAAATTAGGCATTTTATATGTATGTGTTTTTTAATATTTGATAATGATGTGTTTATATTTTGTTTTTGTAAACTGGGGTTCGATAAATTAGAATACAGCCTCAGCATCCCCTGCATGGGATGACTTTATTGTAAAGTGACCAGCTGGTGGAGTGCCTTCAGTGTTACCATTAAAGTTGTTTCAGCAGATCTTTTATATGGATCGGGGATGAGTCCTTTTTCAACCAAGTTGTGGTCCTGATTTGTCCTGATTTGGCTCTTTGCAGTTCACTGGACCCTATAAACAATGACTAACTATCTAACAAACTGTTGATGGATTTATTGTTGTTTTTTTTTTTTTAATTGTTTTTTTTTAGGCGTCTTAGAGGTGTCCATGATCACTTCAGTGGACTTTGCATCGTACAGGTGTGAAGTATCCAATGTGGAGGGTAGCCGGTACAGCCCTTTCGCCAGGCTTTCTTTAGATCTAACAGGTAGTATTTTATTTTGTTTGGCTCATCAATGCAATCTCAAGTGGATCTTATAATATTAGCCTTGATTAAACTACAGTTATGTATTTAGTTAGTTGGGTAGTTGGTTTATGTAATTATTTATGTTTGTTTATGTAGTTTATTTATATTTTATTAGATTACATTTTATTTATTTTATTTTATTTTTAACTTTGAGATATTTGTATCATTGCTTTGTTATTTATTCCTAATGTTGATACTTGTGTGTGTGTGTGTATATATGTATGTATGTATGTGTGCGTGTACATGTACCCCTCTGTAAACTTGCCTATTTTATATTTACATGTGATGTTTTTTATTATTTCTTACGATGTTTAGCGTATTTTATCTCATAATTTTGTCTAATTTCGATATTTCAGTATATATGTGTGTTGTTGGGTTTTTTCCACTGGACCTTCTTTTAAGCAGCCAAAGTTTGTAAATGTGACTCTCCGTCTAATTTCGATATTTAATATATCAGGGTTCGTACGCGGTTGGGAAAGTTGGGAAAGTTTGGGAAAACTGAGGTACCCTTTTCCCAGTTGGGAAAGTCTGGGAAAAATGGCATCAGGTTGGGAAAGTTTGGGAAAATTCGTTTTGGCTGGCAACAAGGGATTTTGGTTTTTTCATACATGTCAAACACATGCACTGACCATAAAATTTTGCATAAAGAAAAACGTATTTTTCTATCCAAATCCATAAGAAATTTTCATAATACTTAGTTTTGACCTTTTTAAAAATTGTTATAATTATTTGTTAACATTCATTATTCAATTTATTATAGCATACAATTTTGAAAATAAAGAAAACTATGTTTGAAATCTTATTTTTTTTAGGGAACGGTTTTTGAATTACCTCCCTTTTCTGGCAGATTGTTTTTTTCACAGTTATCTTCCTAAAGACCTTTAAAGACTTTAATATTTTTTTAATTTTTTAAAATAATATTTTATTTACTTTCTTAAATTCAAAGCTATTAAATATTTTCTTTCTTATTCTCTCGGAATCTTTAATGTCTCATTTACAATTACATGCTCAAAAACCACCATCAAGAATGGGGCAACTGAAAAGGCTTGTCAAACTTTTAAGATGGAATGCCGTGATTTTCTCCTGGTTATAGTTAAAAAAATCATGGACAAAGCCCCAATTAAATATCAAATTGTTAGAAATTTAGCATGGATGAGTCCTAAGTTGCTTCTGTCAGAAGAAGGCTTGTCTGAATTTGAAACAACTGGAGCTGTCACTAAGAATTCTCTATGATGCTGAAAGAGTAAAAGAAGTCAACTGCGATCAAATCAAGTCCCAGTTCAGGCGATTTCGTGAAAGTGTGCTGTCAGAAAACAGCATACTACAGTTTCAAAACTTCGACCCAAGCAATGACCGAGTAGATGAACTGTTTTTCAAACATCTGGCTGGTCGAAAGGAGTTCTCTCTTCTCTGGGATGTAGTCCAGCAGCTGCTGATCCTCAGCCATGGCCAGGCGACAGTAGAGAGGGGGTTCAGCATTAACAAGATGACCATGGTGGAGAACCTAAAGAATAATAATCTAGTTGCCAGGCGGCTGGTGTTAGATAAAATAAGAAGAGCTGGTGGCCCTGACAAAGTTGCAGTAACTAAAGAGATGCTGGTATATGCATCTTCATCTAGGAGTAAGTACCATGCCTATCTGGAGGACGAGAGGGAGAAACATGCCACAGAGATGAGAGCACAAAAAAGAAAGGCTGCGACTGAGGAGGTGGATATGCTTAAGGCTAAGAGACAGCGCCTTCAAGAGGACATCACTAGTTTGGAGGCTGCAGCTAGGGCTGATGAAGCGGAACGACTTAGTGCTCTATCTCTGCTCTCTCAATCTAATGCCCTGAGACGAAGGGCAACTAAAAAGAAGGCTGAAATAGCCAGTGTAAATAAAGACAGAGCGGAAAAGAGCCAGGCTCTCCTACAATGTCTGTGATGAGTATGATGTTGACTATGTAAATTGTTTTTATAATTTTAAGCTTACTGCAAATAACACAAGACATTTTTCTTAAGCTTTTTTAAAAAGATTTTTTAAATCAATAATGTTTTGGATTAAATGAAAGTTTCTATCTAATAAGTAATATAACTATGACTTTCATTGTGATTGTGATCTTGTAAATTTTAAGCTTACAGTATATAAAACTAGACATTTTTATAATTATTTAAAAAAAATTTGTTTGAATGTTTTAGATTAAATCATTAAGTGAAAGTTTGGTGTATTTTAAGCTTACTGCAAATAAAAAAAAGAAATTTCCTAAAGTTTTTTTTTTTTTAAATTAATTTGTTTCGATATTTGATCTTTATTATATGCCGACTACGGTTGGGAAATTTTACTCATGGGTTGGGAAAAGGTTGGGAAAAGGTTGGGAATTTTGTTTTGTTGATTCAGTACGAACCCTGATATATAAATATGTGTGCAATTTCAATGTTTGTTTTCAGCGGATCCTCAACAAGTGCGGGCACCACAGTTCGTGATGAGACCCCGTAGTCAGAGCGTGGAGATCGGTCAAGAAGTGTACATGCACTGTGGGGCTAACGGACGTGACCATCTCTACCATGCACCCTCCATTCTATGGCTGAAAGATGGATCTACCATTGATTTTCAGTGAGTTTTCCGTACTTTTGTTTACCAGTTTAGTTATTTTGATACCTATTATTTAATTGTTTGTTCAGTCATTCTTTCATTCATTTATTTATTCATTCTTTACATCTTCCTCTCCCTATCCTTTAAAATCTTTTTTCTTTGTTTCTATCTTTGTTTCTATCTTTCTTTCTTCTTCATTTGCATATTATATTATTATTAGTAGTAGTAGTATTAGTATTACTATTATTATTATTACTATTATTATTATTATTATTTGTATAGATCTATAGGATAAAATTAAAATGCACCCTTTTTTTTTTTTAGAGCTGACTGTTTTTGTGTGTGCATTTTTTGATAATATTCCAAAATTACTTTGTAATAAGGACTGTGTGGTATGTTATGGTAGTATGATATGTTAAATTATGGTAAAATATGTTACTTTAAACGTTCACTGCCTAAACAGCCATTGTGCATTTTGTAAGGCTCTGGCAGTATAAATATGGAAATAAATCCTCACTTTAATCATTTTCCTTCTTTCTTCTCAGGGTGTCAAAGCACATGAGGATGTTGGGCACTGGGACACTGCACATTACAGGGGTCCAGATTCCTGACGCTGGAACATATACATGCCGCGCCAAGGATGCAGAGGATTCTATAGACACAGATGCATCCCTCACGGTCTTGGGTAAGACGTTTGTGCTGCATAATGTGCAGGGTTCAGGTTTGATTAGCAGTAATAGACCAGCTTGGTCCCTTTCTCGGAAAATCAATGGACGTGGATTTTAGATAAAGTTTGTTACTTATGCAGGCGAAGTTCAAGTTGTGTTCTCAGTACAAGCATGGCAGTTGCAGAGCAGTGCCATCTTAGGGTGAAGGAGAATGAGACCTGGTGCTTTGCAGCGTTTTTATGTTTATATTTGGCACTCAGCCCACGTAGGTTCTTTTTGAAGTTGGTGCGGTGGAATGTACGGACTTGTCCTCGGTTTATACTCTCATGTGAAAGAGAGTAGGGGCACTGCGCTTCATCAGCATCAGAGTCATGTGATGTGTACTCTTAGCCATATGACAATATATTATTGGCTCTTCTCCTTTCATGTCAGTTTTAGTCTACGCATAATGTCTACTATGTCACCATTCCAATTGCCTAATTTTTGCAGAGCGCCCCTACTTCACCAAGAAACCGGCCAACGTGTTTGCCTTCATCAACAACGACGTTATGCTGGAGTGTGAAGCCGAGGGTCGCCCCAAGCCGGTGATCACCTGGTTCAAGAACGGTGACCACGTCTACCCTAGCGACTACTTCCAAGCAAGTCCTACGCCTACATTAATTTATTTCTAGATACCTAGCATTAACAGTTATTTGAGACGTATTTTTAAAACCATAGTGCACACTGGTAAGAGTGTGACACTGTCAAAGTTATGGTAGCGAACACTGGTGTGCTGCTGCATAAAGAAAATGTTCAGCTTTACTCTACTTACAGTCTCTTCGCCCCTAAACCTTATTATAGGTTGAGATCTATCGGCTGACATTTCAACACAACTTGTTCTCCTTTCACGCTTTATTTTAATACTTGGCCTACAATACCATTTATTTACAATCGTCATATTAACTCTTCTAGCGTCGTCAGCAATCAGACCCACTTAGCGCTAATACTCCGTGTAACGTCACCGGCGGGTCAACCCTCCTCGCTACACGCTGTACACAGTGCCTCGCTGCGGGCTATTTTTAGAGCATTAGCTCATATCCTTTTAAATGCCTGGACATGCTCAGTTGGTCACAGGAAGCCAGTCGAGCTACCGCATGCTTTGTTTACTCTTTTTAGCTAGGAAATCTGTATTTTTTCATGATGAGTGATGACACAGATTTTTGGAGAGAGTTGCTAGATAATAGCGCTAGTGATGACAAAGCTTTTGAGGGGTTTACTGTGAAAGAAGTGTCAGAATCTAAGTAAGCTAGGAAGGATTAAAAAAAAGATCGCGAAGTGCATCAGGCTATCAGACTTACAAAATAAAGTTGGACTACAGCCTAGTACAGGTGCATTGTTTTCTGTTTATTCGTTTTGTCTGTTCTAACTGAATGCATGTTTTGTCAGTGTGTTTGTATGTCCGCATGCTTGGTTATACAAGATATTTGTGATTTTTTCAGTAATTTTCTTTATTCTGATCACATCACACCCACCACCACCAACAAAGTAAACTGGACACTTTATTTCAAAGTTTTCATGTACCTTTTTCAATTTCTACACAAGCATACAGAATTTCATGAAGATCCATCAACATTTGTATTTTTTATGATTTTTTTAAAAGTCAACTGGTGCATACATTAGTCTTTAAAAAAAAAGACTTGGTATAGACCAGTATAATTATGATTACCCAATTACTTAGTGGTAGGAGAGTTAAACAAGGCAATTCAAAAAACAACAAACAAAAATTTAGCATGACATTTTTTTTTTTTGATTTTTTTTTTTTTTTGGTTTTGTTGAGGTAGCGGAGCAAGTATTGTAACACTGAGAAAGACGACAGAGCCACTCCATTGTGGCAGAGGTATCCTTGTTTATTTCAGTCGACTGTCCTTTTCACAGAATGACTGGATTCTTTAATGTACCTGTACAGTATCAAGAAGAGAGTGAATGTACTACCCTAGGAACAGAATATGTTTAGAAAATCTTCTGTCGTCATCAAGAACCCAGAATAGATGTTATGTTAATAAATAAATAAAAGTGTTATTTTTTCAGTTGGTGGGAGGCAGCCATTTGAAGATCCTGGGTCTGATGAACTCGGATGAAGGCATCTACCAGTGTTTTGCTGAAAACAGGCTCGGGAATGCTCAGGCCAGCGCTCAGCTCATCATCTTGCAGCAAGGTAGATTAATGTCATCAGGTCAGGGTGAATGATTAGAGGTCAGGGTCAAGGGTCAGGGTCAAGGGTAGAGATCAGGGTGAACAAAATTGTATGTTTAGATCTGGGATTGGGTTCTGAAGTTTAAATCTGGGCTTAATCTCTTTGAGCTTAGATCTGGGCTTAGGTTCTTGAGGTGGGTCAAGAATAGACAGGTGTCCAAATCTTCCGCGGATCCGCGAAAATCCGCGTAAAGTAAAAACTTTCCGCTGAAAAAATTTGCGATTTCCGCAAACATAAAAAATTTTCAGAATAAAAAAAATATATTCTGAAAAAAAAAAAATTATCACACTGTCGCGATTCCCAAACAGTGTAGGTCCACAAGCAGTCAGATTCTCTATCTTCACTTCCTTTTCCAACATGGCGTCTCATTGTGCACCACGCATTGTAGCTTGCGGCGATGCTTATGACGATTCAGGAGTAAAAAATAAGTGGCGATGGGAGTGGTGCGAAAAATCTGTTAAAGTTATGTCCAACCCTGATGTGTATGAATGGCAGGGAATTTTATCCCAACCTGTTCATGCTAAAGAACCTTTGCACCCTGCCTGTCACTACTGCCGAGTGTGAGCATTTAAACAGTCAGTTGCGCAACCCAAAAAACTACCTGCGCTCTACAATGAATGGGGCAAAAGAGACTCAGTAGACTTGCTTTACTGAAATAACAGGGATGTTAATATTGACTTCAAAGAGGCAGTGAACTGTTTTGCCAGAAGATACAATTCACAAATGGTACTAATGCCGAGGAACCTTGTCAGCTAGTGCAGTAAGACTGAAAGTGAAAGCAGGTCGGTGATGTTCATAAACTACAAGGTAAAGCTTTATACTGTTAACGATCAACAAAAAGTGGTGAATAATAATAGACTATACAAAACATGTCTGCTGGTAAATAAACGTTTGTGTGTGTTTTTTTTTTTTTGTTAAGGTAGGGGCAGAGGATAATTTTTGTACCCCAGAGTTTGTCAGTTCAATTGTTCAAAAAGCTCAAAGTCCCAGACCATCACAAATGGCTTTTTCAAGGTTCAGATTGCACCATTTTGCATCCTTGGAGAAAAACATTTTCCGGGAAGGGGCATGCCCCCGGACCCCCATAGAGGGCTTGGCGCTTCGCGCCTTCGCTGAATCTGTAACCCCCCCCTTTTTATCTCCGCTCTTATACAAATTTTCCTCTTTTTTTTAAGTCAGGTGTTTGGACCCCTGAATAGAGATTGGAGTGAATGACGTTGGTTTAAAGGTTAGGGTAAATGCCTATGGGTCAGGGTCGAGAATAGAGGTCAAGACCAAGAATAAAGGTCAGGGTGAATAGAATTTAGTGGTTAAATCTGGACACTGATTTTTGAGGGCAGGGTGAAGAACTGGGGATTGACAATTTAGGTGGGAACCAAAAATAAAGTTTGAGGTCAAGGACAGAGGTCAAGATGAATATTGTTTAGATTTGGCGCACAGCCTTACAGGTCAAACTTTTAAATCGAGTTCAACTTTTTTATTTTAGTTTTTTTGAAGCGATATTCGAGAATTAATAAATAGATAAAGTAACAAATTATTCAGTACTTTTATAAATCATAACTAACTTTAGTTACTGCAGAAAGAACCAAGCGATACTGTTTGTCATTGCAAAGACGTAAATGATAAGTGATTAACTAATTGCAAACAACTAACTTGATTTGGTAAGAAGTCTGTTTTGATGTTTATAATGTTAGACTTTATTATCAGTTGTAAGAATATGAACTTGAGCATTGCAAGGTTTGTGAGATGTGTTGTTGCACATCTTTCCCCCTTGCCCCCAGCCCACCACTCTCCCCCCCCCCCCACCCACCTTAATACCTACACACAGTCAGTGCTACCCCATCCTCACACACACACACACACACACATGCACAGTCTTGAAAGTCAAGTACTTTATTCTCTTTGTGCTGAAATGGAAACACAAGCAAATGAAATGCACACACACATACTGAAATACACACACATACACAAATATACTCACACACACACATGAGCCCACACTCTTTCTCATATACTCATGCTTGAGTGCATTTAGTAACAGCCATTTTACTTGGACAGAGCTTGTAGAAACCCCATTGAAAAGAAATAGTTACCAAATACTTTTGGACTCACATGCATAGCAATGTGAATCTATGTACTCACCCCCTCTCCACTCTCCTCCCCCCCCTCCCCACACACACACACAAATCTGTGCGAGACGAGCTGAAAATAGTTTAAAAAATGAGTCTGTCTGCCTGTCTTCCTGCCACGGGCGGCTTGAGTGAGATCCTGTATCGGCCAGCACCTTGAGCAGCTCTTGAGCTGGAAAAGCGCTTTATAAGAACAATGGTTTACCTGTCCGTGCAAAACTTGCAAGTGGATTAACATCTTTGAACCTATTTCAACTATCACAACCAAATTTGGGAAGATGGTGTATACCCATGAGACCTCATAAATGATCAGTGAATGAATGACTTCACTTCAAGGTCATGGTCACAGTGTCAACAAATGTTAGTCAAAAAATGACAATTTTTCATAAAATTTCACTTTTTCTAGGGTATTAATAATGAACTTATGATTCTTTAATGCATGATAGATATCAATGAGAAATACATACTATACAAATTGGGTCAACCTCACTTCAAGGTCAAGGTCTCTGGAGCTGTCCAAAGTCAGTTAGTATAGGTACTTTGAAGTGACATTGACCCTAAACTAAGAGAGATATAAAGTCCAAACTTGTTGTATTTATAGTTGATAGATTGATCTATCATATGTGTTCCATTTTTGCATTGATCTTGAAGGTCAAGGTCATTTTAGGCCTTGCACAAACATACAACAACAATTAGGTCATTGTATAGTGGAATAGCTGTTTATTTAACCATAGTATGCAACAACATTGGGCTATATTTGATCAGACAGGCATGAGAGGTCACTTGAGGGTCAAGATCTTCCCAAGGTCAGTTTTTGGGGGGCAAAATATAACTTTTGCTTACTTTATTTGATGGAACATGAATGTTTGGAGATGGCGGTCAAGGTCATCTTAAGGTCCAGAGCTTTAAAAGATCAAAGTCAGTATTACTTTGCATTTTAATGCCACCGTTTCATTTAGTTTTTTCAGGGCACTCATTTTCATGTTAAATATTGCAAGTTCCATAAGGAGTATGTGAGTCATATGGGCTTTGCCCTTATTTTTTTTTTTTTTCATTGCTTAACCAAAGTGCATTGCTAAGGCTGAAAATTCTCATCTTCTTTTTAAATGCCCCTTTCTTAATTGGTGTGGCAGATTTTGTGTGAATATGTCTTTATTCGTAGGCTTAGAAATTAGATCTGATGTTGACTAGGATTAGATATTTGTAGATCTGTACAGAAAGTAGTAGGTGTTGTATTAGAAATGTTGTTTTTTTCACTGTGATTTTCTTTGTATGTAGTTCAGTAGGGGAAAGGGTGTATTGTGAGTGCGTGTGTGTGTGTGTGTGTGTGGGTGGGAGTTGAGGGTGTGGAGAAGGGGGTTGAAGGAGAAGGTAGGCTTGTGAATGCAGTTGTGTGGGTGGAGGGGGTGGGAGTGTATGTGAATGCATGTGTGTTTGTGGAGGGGGGATGGGGAAGAAAAAATGGGGGAGAGAGGGACAGTTATGCTTGTGTGTGTGCACGCACACAATATTTGCCCTTGGTCTTTAGTTAGTAGATTTTTGTGAAGAGGTTTGTCAGAAAATTCAAGAGTTTTGTGAAGAGGTTTGTCAGAAAATTCTGAGTTTTGTGAAGAGGTTTGTCAGAAAATTCAGAGTTTTGAGATGATAAAAAAAAGTTTTTATTTGTGTTCATATAATCACACATTAAAGTAACAATGTTTCCTTGGGTGTGTTTTTGTGTGAAGTGTCAATGAAATTGCTGCTAGTGAAATCTGTTTTTTTTAAATTTCAAGTAAAGAACTTTTTTAAAATTTTATTTTAGTGTGTAAATAGAATTTTTTCTAGCGAATAAATATTGTTGCTTTTGGAGAGCGGGGGGGTGGGGGGTGGGGGGTGGGGGGGGGTGGAATTCGGGTAGAATGTTTCATGTTGAATTTAGATCTGAATTGACATTGTTTTCTTGGCTGTTCATGTTTGACTTTTTTGGTGCACGCATGAAAATTTCCTGCACGGAATTTTGAAACAAATGTTACTTCTGGTGTTTGTTTTAAAGTTTAGAAATGCTTTTGTTATTTTTGTTTAAAACAAACAAACAAACAACATGCAATAATGTTGATTTGTATCTTATTTTGTTGTTGTTTTTTTAACCCAGTTTTACTGGTTAGATCTAGAAATGCTTTGATGTTTTATGTTGCCATTCAGTTGATTTTTGTGTGTGTGCTGATTTAGTTTTTTTGTTTCTTTTTGTTTCTTTTTTTTCCCCCTCTCCTTCCCTCGCCCTGCCCAACCTTTTTGCCTTCCCCTTGAACTCGTTTGCGATTTCGCTCATCCACCATGGCTTTCATTAAACACCCTCCGCTATCTAATTTTCACCTGCATTTCACCAAAAAAATAAAATGGCTTTCCTTCCTCTGTGTGTTGCGATTTCTTCTCTTTTGGCAAATTTGGATGACTACTTTGGTATTTCTCTAATTACAAAACCATTTTCACCTCTTTCAAATTTTGTCCCCTTTACAAAAACAAAAATTAACTTGACAAATCAACAACTACTCAATTCAAAACTTCGTTCGTGCTTTTTAACGTGATTCTTGTTGTGTCCTCTTTTTGAACCATTCTATTACTTCTTTCATCACTCATTTTTCATTTTTTGACATTCACGTTTACTCTAATATTCTCCCAATTAAACTGTATAAACAAACACTTTCTGTCTCTTTTGACATCCGACACATATGCAACCTCTCTCTCTCTCTCTCTCTCCCTCTCTCTCTCTCTCTCTCTCTCTCTCTCTCTCTCTCTCTCTCACCCCCTCCCACGCTCCCTCTCTCTCTTCCCAAACCACCCTCCTACCTCGCCACCACCTCCACCATCAACCTTGACCAACCCTAACACCACTAACACAACATCAGACTCTCCCCTCCCCACCACCCAATCTCCCCATATTATAGGCCTGCCAGCAGGAGCCCTGTACTCGGATCTCCACAAGTTGCCAGACGCGCCCGACGGCCTGAAGCCGGTGCTGGTGCACAGGACATTTGTGACGGTGTCCTGGAAACGGCCTGAGGACAACGATGTAGCCGCTTCCATCGTGGCTTACTCCGTGTACTGGCGGGAGCAAGGCAGTGAGAGGTCAGTGAGCCTGCCTGTGACCTGGAGTGGTGTGCTATACAATAGACTTTTTACTGCTATCGGGCTGTTAGTAAGGTTATAGAAGCAGTCAGCCCGAAAGCGACGCTGACCCCAATGTGAGCGTCAGACGTGTGTTAGCCTATGCTTGATAGATCTCTGACTCTGAGCTACAGTCAAGGTCACCCGTTATAATACAATACAATTCAGCGCTATACAATACATTACAACACATCTTTATTAGCTCAAAAGGGGGAAGTAAGTGGGTGTGATGGTGGGGGCAATGATCAACGATGATGATGGATTGACGGATGGATTGATTTGATTATTGGGATGATGGTGGTGGCGGTAGTTGTGGAGTGGATGGTGGTGGTGATGATGGGAAGAAGGGATGAGATGAGGTTGGTGATGGCGGGGTTTGACGAGGATGAAGAAGAGAACGATGTTGATAATAGGATAATAATGGTGGTGGTGAAAAGATGGAGTTGGACTGTAAATATGATGAAGATAATGGTGATGAGGATGAGAATGATAAGGAAAATGATAAGGATTAAAGATGACGATGATGGCAAAGATCAAGAGGAGTTTGATGATGGCAATGATAATTATATTAATAATAATAGTAGTGATGATGATGAGAAGGAGGTGGGTGTTATTATTTTATTCATCTTTCCAAATCACCATCCTGCATTCCATCACTCCTCTTTCCAAAGAGATTTTGTATTTGTTGGGAACGTGCACTTCACAATTTCATATTATCTATTTGGTGTCTTTTGTGAATGGTGATTTTGTAGGTGTGTGATGTTCCTTCGCACCTGCTTTAAAATAATGATTGTGATGTTCCTGTCCTAGACTGGGAGAGAGCCAGGTACAAAATCACAGCCAGCAAGCATTAGGCCCTGTCATCTCTTGTTGTGGGTAGTGCTGCTGCTGAGTCTGCCATACTAAAAGAAACTAAATAAACAACCAAACCACACACACACAAACAAACGTGTATTGTATTGTAGTGTGTTGTAATGTATTGTTTTGTATCATATTGTCTTGTGTTACATGGCACGTTGTATTGCATTGTATGGACCTGCGCTGCACAGAGAGCGCGTAAGCAACACATCACACACGGAGTTCAACATCCAGAACCTAAAACCTGATACAACGTACGAAGTTCGCGTGAGAGCCTACAACCGATTTGGCCCCAGCCAGAGGGAGACGGCCATGGTTGTCACCACCGATCCCGATTGTAAGTGCCATGTCATTGTTTTGTTTTAAATGTTGTTTTTGTTATGAGGGTTCATGCTAGCACTCAGGGTAGTGATCTGCAATTGCATTCACTTTGGTTTCCCTGGTAATTCAAGCCTACTGAATCACAACTTGTTGACGTAAATGATATTGTTTGTACCAAGTTGACCATTAATCCCTTTTCTTCAAGTCCGTCAGTGTACTGATTGTGGCTGCTTGACTTTAGAAATTATAATAGAATTTGTTAATACATATTTATTTTTGTTGGCTTTCATTTAATTAATTTTCATTTTAGTTCTTTTAATGTTGATTTTGTTTATAATTTAATGTTATCTGATATTACAAATATGAAGAAACGTTAAGTAAATCGTCAACTTTAGAAGAAGAAGAAGAAGAAATGTCTAGATGTATTACAGTTTGTGGCAGTTAACTTTTTGAAGTGGAAAACTGTGAGTCTGAATGGAGCTTTCACATGTGAGTTTCCCTTAAAAGGTTTGAGCGGGTTGTCCTATTTTAGAAGAGTTATTTTGTAGGGATGACATAACGTATTTGATGTTTGTGTTCCAGACCATGTTCCAAGCCAGCCAGTCAACCTCATCGTCACCGCTCTGTCCTCCACCACTATCTCCATCACCTGGGGACCTCCAAAGGAGCCCAAAGGGGAAATCACCAACTACACGCTTATCTATTACGAAGTGGGCTCCAACGGTGAGGAGGCAGTCACCGTTGCCGACACCAGCTACATTCTGCAGAGGTGAGTGAACGCCAAGGGCAGTGTTTGGTAGTGCTTAGTGCGCCTGGGACAGTTTCGGCCTTATTTTTGTCATGAAATATTTAACAGGGGTAGTTCATGGCGGATCTCTGATTTCGTCTCTCGGTGGCAAGAGCAGTGACAATATTTCCGTTTCAAACTATTGCAAATGTCAAATACATTCATTTGCCTTTCAGAATATCCTAAGATGTATACACTTTGAGGGATTATATTGTTTTCTACAATGTTTTTCTTGTGAATTATTACCCTCTGTGAGCTTTTCAAATAGTTGCCGCAGGGTAATAACTAAGGGTGACAGTGGAAAGGTTCATATCCTGCAAAGCAGGAACTCAAAACTTCCTGTTCCCAATGATGGTGAGTTACAGTTCTACATCAACATCTCTGGTTTTGGATAACAAACATTTTTCTGTCCATAGGCTTTTGAGAAAACTGGGCTTTTTGAGTAGTTGTGCATGTTTTGTCCAAATGTGAACGGAGTTGTGTGATGGTTTTTTTTTTCTTTCTTAGGCTTAACAAGTTCAGGGAGTACAGCGTGCGAGTGTTCGCAAACAACCACATTGGGCCAGGCTGGAGCACGGCGGAAGTGGTTGCTCGCACCTACTCTGACGTCCCGAGTGCCATGCCCCTCAACTTCACCCTGGAAGTGTCCAGTGCTACAGTAAGTCTGTTGGTGTTTATTGGAAATAAGATTTTGTTGGTTGTTGGTGATGATGTTGATGATAATGGTAGTTTTTATAAAGAAAATTGTTGTGGGTGTTCTATTTGTATTTGCACGTAATACAAAACAGAGGACTGCTGGCATTCAAACCTACACCCCCATGGGGGTGCCAGGGATTTCTGTATGAATAGTATCCCCACTTTCTGGAAATTTAGTGCTTTAAATTGCCACTGTCGCTGTCTTTCTTCTCTGTTCTTTCTCTTTTATAATCTGTTCTATCAATCTACTATACTGTCTTCTTCTTCACTAGACCATTCACCTACCTTTTTTCTTCAAAACTCTCCCAAATCTCCTCATTTGTTTATGAGGCTTGTGGAATCAGCTTGGGGATATTGGATGCTTTCTGCCAAATGGTCACTAAGGCTTTTTATAGTATTATTATTTAGCAATGTAGGCATTATATATATGTGTGTGTTTTGTTAATATTTTATAATGATGTTTATATTTTAATTTGTTGTTGTAAATGGGGGTTGGATAAATTAGAATACAGCCTCAGCGTCCACTGCATGGGATGCCTTTATTGTAAAGTGACCGGCTGGTGGAGTGCCTTCAGTGTTACAATTAGAGTTGTTTCAGCAGATCTTTTATATGGATCAGGGGTGAACCCTCTTTCAAGCAAGTTGTGGTCCTGATTTGGCTCTTTGCAGTCCACTGGACCCTATAAACCATGACTAACTATTTGAAACTGTACAATAATTGGAAACAAAGGTGTACATACGGCAAAAAAACGCTCATTTAGACCCAAACCACACAAAACAACAGCATGGACATTTTCAAGCTAAGCTCTTGGTCAGGCTGTCTAAACACAAAAGAACAAAACAGTACTTCTCAACAGAAGTCCAAGAAAGAATGAAACGAGATTTAGAAAGGAGGCAAGATAAAAAAAACCAATAATAATAATAATAGGAATAATTGTAGGTCATTGATTGTTGTGGCGCAGTAGTGTAGTGCTTTGGACACATGTTACGCGGCGTTGGTATGGGTTGGTACATGGCAGGCAACCATCCAACGACCAACCAAACAAAAAGAACGAACAAAGAGCATGACACACCCTAGTCCTCCTAGCTGGGAATGGGTACTTCAGTCTGCTTACAACCTGGGAAGGCAAAGCAGCGAAGATAGGCCTCGCCCTCTTTAAGCTGGCCTACAGAAAAGGGAGGTCCCCACGAGCGATAGGTTACGGGAACACCTTACCTTACCTTACATTTTCAAAATAGTCCAGGGCTAGCCTGGTAGCTCAGTCTATTCCCATTTCTGTAATAGCCATTTCTTCACATCGCCTGATAGCATCCTGTATTATTATTATTATTATTATTATTAATATTATTATTAATATTAATATTATTATTATTATTATTATTATTATTATTATTATTATTATTACTATTATTATTATTACTATTATTATTATATTTATTATTAAATTGGAAGTATGAAAAGTACACAAAGTAGAATTTAACATTACAATGAAATGAAAATTTTTTAAAATTATTAATTTGAAAACAAAAAATGTGCATAATATCATCGTTATTTCTGCAGCGTATTATTGTTCGCTGGCAACCTCCACCGCCAGAGGCTCAGAACGGAATCATCATCGGCTACAAAATCCGCTACAAAGCTCAGGATGATCGCCGTGGTGAAACAGTAGTCACCGACGGCAACAGAAACACCTACGCTCTCACAGGTTGGTGAAAACTGACGTTTTGTGTGAAGAAACTGGAAAGCTGGTGTGTATGTAAATATTATTTTACAAACTATAAAAATAAATAGTATGGCAAATTGTATATATGTGAGCATGCGTGTGTGTGGTTGTAGCATGCTTTCAAACTTTGGTATTTGGGTGCATGTGTTATTTTTGTTGGCTGTTTGCAGACCTGCCTACTGCTACGATTTTGCCGTAGCAGCTACGAAAAATAAAGCTGTGCTACGATGCTACGGCAAACATAAAATTGCTACGGGTAAAAAAAAATCCGACTTTTTTTTTTTTTAACCCTTTACCGAGCGTAGCGGCCAAAGGTCTAAACAGGCAAAACGCCCAAACGCGTCCGTATCAACCACTGTTATATTCTCGCGTTGTTTGAAAGATTGCGAGACTTCTGGTAATTGACTTCCAGTTTATTCTGTTGTGAAAACAATCGACTGCATTTCCACAAGTTTTCTCTTTGATGCGTTCGTTTTTTCGATTTGTTTTTCAATTTTTTGCTGTGCAAGTGTCTAGAATGGATGGTTTGGATTCTTCGACTGATGGAGAGTTTACAGGCTTCCATTTATTAGACATTGAAGTGAGAGAAATGGACTTTGAGTCGGAGGAAGAGATCAGTACTAACATTACATAGTGTCAGTAGCATGCATGCATCAGATCTTTCAGATGGGCAGGGAAGTGAAGAAGAGGAGGAGGCATGTTTGGACTTTTTAAAACATTTTTTTCAATTTTTGTAAACACATGGAGTAATAAAAAACAAGACACGACAAGAGAAGAATAAAAAGGTATAATCAAAAGAGAATTTATTTTTGTTCATTTTGCATTTTATTTCATTTAAATCTATGCACTAATACCTAAGATGTGGTGTTTTTACTAACGTACTCCGAAATTCTCTAAATTTATAAGACTTCTTGCCTGTTTAGAGCTAAAAAATAGACAAACGTGTGCCCAGTAAAGTTTTTTGTTTGTTTGTTTGTTTGTTTGGGGTTTGTCTCAAGCCAATTGTGCGCGTAGAAAGTAGAACTTCCGCTATTTCTAAAGTCCATCGTACACGATGCAGCCAGGGCGTGACCAATTAGACGGCTCCGTTTCTATTTCCCTTTGTTAAAACGTTGTGTCCATCCTCACAATTCCACACTCAAGTGCTCATTGCGAAAGAGTTTTCTCATGTGTGAGGAAGAACAAAACTGACCAAAGAGCAAGCTTGTGAGAGGACGCTATGGAGGCTCTGATGGTGGTGAAGAGTCAGCCAGATGGCATTTTAAACAGGCATCTGACCAAAGAAGACCTTGTTAAACTCAAGAGCTGTTATGCTGACTCTCTGCGAAAGTAAACAGTAAACCCCGACACCAAGTATTGTATTTCTTATCATAAGTGCTGAGGCAGGTAGAGACAGATTTTGTGCTTTCTCAAAGCGTTTTCAATGTTAAAATATATATTTTAAGTACACAATTAACTTGTCTTGGCGTCCTACATCGACGGTTGTGCATGCTACTGAAAACCTGGCTTTGCTACTGAAAACTGGACCTTTTGCTACTGATTTAAAGATTTGTAGGTAGGCAGGTACAGTTTGTAATAAAGATGATTTGCAACATTGGAGAAAATAAAAGATGAGCTATAATGTAATTTAGGCTGTGATTAACAGTAATCTTGGTGACATCAATAAGTGATTATAAACTGGTTGTTGTTGTTGTTGTTGTGTTGTTGTTGTTGTTGTTGTTGTTGTTCTTCTTCTTCTTCTTCTTCATAATAATAATAATAATAATAATAATAATAATAATAATAAGAATTTGTAAGGCGCCTACCCTGCAGATCTTCTTCTTCTTCTTCTTCTTCTTCTTCTTCTTCTTTTTTTTTTTCATCCCCCCGTGGGAGTGCCAAGGGTTTCATTTAAAAAAAAAAAAGTATCCCCACTTTCTGGAAATTTAGTGCTTTAAATTCCCACTGTTGCTGTCTTTCTCCTTTGTTCTTTCTCATTCCTACTCTGATCTATCAATCTACTATACTATCGTCTTCTTCGCTAGACCAGTCACCTAACTTTTTTTCTTGAAAACTCTTCCGGGACAAAACTCCTCATTTGTGTGTGAGGTCTGTTGAATCAGCTTGGAAATATTGGACGCTTTCTGCCGGGTGGTCACTAGGGCTTCCTATGATGTTATTATTTGGCAATGTAGGCATTTTATATGTATGTGTTTTGTTGATAATTTATAATGATTTTTATATTTTATTTTGTTTTTGTAAACGGGGGTTCAATAAATTGAGTATAGCCTCAGCGTCCCCTGCGTGAGATGTCTTTATTTTAAAGTGACTGGCTGGTGGAGTGCCTTCAGTGTTACCACTTTGTCTTTTATGCGGATCGGGGGTGAGTCCTCTTTCAGCGAAGTTGTGCTCTTGATTTTGTGGTCCTGATTCGGGTATACTGGTCCTGATTTGGCTCTGAAAAGTCCGCTGGACCTAAAGCAATAATCATGTAATGTAATGTCATGCTTCTTCTTCTTCTTTTTCTTCTTCTTCTTCTTCTTCGTTATTGTTATTATTGTCATTATTATTGTCATCATAATTGTCAGTATCATTATTATAATTATCATTATTATTATTATTGTTATCATCATTACCATTATTATTATTATTGTTATTATTTGTAGCGGAAAGGGGGGCGACTGGTTGAGGCTTGGAAGAGAAATTGTCTACCTTGAGTTTTCTTGGTTAGACTGGCCTTGGGTGGCTCGTGCTTTGCAGAATCCTTTGGGTATGCCATTGGGTTAGCAGTACAAGGCGACACCACATTTGTTCTCCCCGGCTGACCATTCGCCCGCTGCGTCTGGTGCCGAGCGGGACCACATTGTCGGCAGGTATTTTATGCAGGTCGGTGGCAGCGGCCTTGGAGTTAGAATTCGTGGCACTAGTTGCCGGCAGCCTGGTAATCCCAACCACGCTCCACAGCCTTGCAGGGCAAATATTTTTATGTCCTTATTTTGAGGGACTACATGAAAATATGACAGCTCGGGTGGAGCAATGTTCCCAACGGTTGGTGGCCGAGAGACGGGAGTTAAAAGTCTCCGCTCGGCTACATATTATTATTATAATATGATTATTATTATTATCAGATCTGGAGAAAGGGACTGAGTACAAAGTGCGCATAGCAGCCATGACGGTGAACGGGACAGGTCCTACCACCAGCTGGGAGCACGCCACTACTTATCACAATGACCTTGACGGTATGTAACCACTTCTTTCTTCCTTTCTTTGTTTGTGAAAACGGCACCCTGCATTGTTTTTGCACTGATGAGCTGACCTCCCACCGTTCCTATGAAAGACTGCTCACTGTTCAGTGGTTCTCAGTGAGGTTTGGGAAGCAACGGGCTGACGGATAGAGAAACAGACTAACATTTGGCTCATTGTGTTTGCAGACAATGTCAGAATGTTTGCAGTAACTATGTGGAAAGGCAAAGATGGGTTGGGTTAAGAGATGTTATATGTCTGTTCTACTTCGCTTCACATCAAATCAATATTTTTTGGCCCCTTCAACCCTGGGTTTTGCCATGCCATCAGTGTAATGGGTTATTTGGAATATTTGCGATATCACGTATCACCGGCAGTTATTATTATCCTTATTCTTATTCTTGCCGGATTTCCTGACTGGATATATTTTTGGTAAAATATCATTTTTCTATGCCACAGAGAGTCAGACACCGCCGAGGCCCGCTCGCTTGCAGGCCAAACCCAGAGCGAACTCTATCGTTGTGCAGTGGGCACCCCCAGCCCCAGACTCCAAGATCCTGGTGCGAGGGTACATTCTGGGCTATGGCAGAGGCATCGCCGACGTCTACCAAAGGCGTCTGGACGCCAGCACCCACGATTACACTATCACCAATCTTCGTGAGTATTGTTTAAAGACATCAATTATTTACGATTTATTTCTGTGAACGAGTTATATAATATTTGATAATTGCTAATCTGAGTGAGTTTATTTTTTTGAAGGCATCAATTATTTCCGATTTATTATTTGTATTACTGAGTTATATATTATACAGAATATGTGTGGAATGTATACTAAAAGACATTACTGGTATCTACAAACCCCTGGTAACAAACCACTATTCTTGATTCACAGCCAGGCCTGATGACTGGGGAAAAAACAAAACCAACTGATGCAGTGCATTTTGAGTATGACCAACCAATACCCTTGATAATTTAAATCTGGTTTTTTAACGTTTTACTGATTAGATCCATTGCTGTTAGTTAGTAAAATTGACTTTTGGCAAATGAAAGGTGTAATCTTTCCATTGAAACATTGTGTGGAAAGATTTGATGTTGGATGCAAGATAACCACTTCTTAGAGCTATTTTGGCCCAAGTCTGAGTGACAAGAGGTTTAACCCTCAACCCTTCTGGAAGAGCATCGCCTTATGTTGTACAATTTTAAAAAATTACAGGAGGCTTATCTTTGAAATGAACTTCAATTTAATTTTACAGTATAAGGAGATGCCTGGAAGAAATTGTGTTCCTTAGCCCGGAATGTTGGTTTTACCCACCATCTCGACCCTGACTTGGTTTAAGACTGAACTCTGGGTAGTAGCTGTGCATGCTCAACATAATTCCTTCCAGGCATCGCCTTATATTGTAAAATTAAAATTGAAGTTCACCTTACAGGTAAGCCTCCTTTAATTTTGTAATTATTTGACAGGTCTATAACTATAGAGAATACAGAATGTACACTACCAAGTGACAACAATCAACATGGCACAAGGAATGTAGTCCCATGTTGGTCAACACAGACACCACAAGCACCCAATGCATCATCATAGCTGTACCACACCATCACAACTTTAACAACTTGCAGTCACGTGCTATTCAATCTAACAGACTTTTCACATGCATGCATACTCTCTGTGCAGTATCTCTCTCTATGTCTCTCTCTCGCACACACCCAAACACACCACGGACTCAACGTCTATATACAATGCACACCTCTACGCGCACCGCCATTTAAACAGCTTTTTCCTGATTTCCAGGCCTGTTGGTTGGTAATAACTAACTCAAACCTAGCAGACAATGAAATGTATCTAAATAATACCTTGTTATATTGCAGAGCCCACATCAGAGTACGTCATTTCCATCAAAGCTTTCAACAACATTGGCTACGGGCCTTCCCGCTACGACACAGTCTTCACCAGTGA
Source organism: Oncomelania hupensis (assembly GCA_036898135.1). Lineage (NCBI taxonomy): Eukaryota > Metazoa > Mollusca > Gastropoda > Littorinimorpha > Pomatiopsidae > Oncomelania > Oncomelania hupensis. Next base: position 7,829,604 of record CM072522.1, read on the forward strand.
AGATATTGGTATGTAACATTCTTTTCAAAGTAGTAATAATAACAATTCAATTCAAATCAGTTCAACGGATCTTTATTACCTCATTAAGGAATTTGAATAGGCGCAGAGATAATCGAACAATAAACAAATACAAGTTCAATAACAAGTTGTAAACAAATAATTAATTTTATTAATTATATAATTTCATTACTATAATAATAATAATAATAATAATAATAATAATAATAATAATAATAATAATAATAATAATAATACAGGATGCTCTTTATATCATTGCATGCTGTTGTTGCTATCCTATCCTATCCTATCCATCCTATTCCGTAACTCGGAGGTTGTAGGGGCACCACAGATGATCGTTTAACCAGCGTACTCCATCTTTCCCTGTCCTCAGCAACCCTGATGGTTTCGTTCAGTGTCAAACCAGTCCATTCTCAAATGTTGTCCTCCCACCTCTTTTTCGGTCTCCCTCTTCTTCTACCTCCTTGCACTGTGCCTTGCAGAATGGTCTTTGCAAGACCTGATGATCTGGTGACGTGGCCATACCCTCGGAGTTGTTGCTTTCATTATGCCTAATGTCAATTATTGACATTCTGTCAACAGCAGAGGAGCCAGCGACCCCTATGATGCCACCCATTGGCCTGAAGGCCATAGTACTGACCAGCTCCACCATTGTCCTCACTTGGGCCGACGATTCCCTGGGCCGAAATCAGAAGATTGTTGACAACCGGTTCTACACTGTGCGATACTACATTATGCCACGAGGCCGGAACAAGTTAGTTTTCCCTTTTTAAAAAGAAAGAAAAAGATTGTTTGTTTATTTATTTATTTATATATTTATTTCATTATTTTACGCTTACGTGAGGACCAGCGAGTTCTCTCATCTGCTTATTTGCTGTCAGCGATGATGGTGTTTGTGTGTGGTGGTTTTACAGGTTTGTAAATGCCACAGACCTGGTTGCTCACATCGATGGGTTGAAACCAAACTCGCAGTATGCGTTTGTGGTGCGAGTGATCAATGGCAGGCGCCAGAGTGAATGGTCCATGACAGTCACAAACACTACCTTTGAGGCTGGTGAGTCGTCAGTTTTCTTTTTTTTTTTTCTTTCTTTTTTTTTTAAATTTATTTTATTATTCTATTTTGACTGTCACGTGTGCAGCAATGTGAGCCTATGTATTGATCCCAAAATAAAAATGCTTTGTGCAAATCTGTGACAGATAAAAGAGTCCAAACTTGTGGTATGCAGAGACCATTGATTGATCTTTCATATGTTGTAGCGTATTGTTCACATATTTATCCTTGATAGATGTGATGTTTGTATTATTTTGTACACTGTTTAACTGTTTTATTTCATGATGTTTTACCACATTGTTTAAATATTTATCCTTGTTACATGTGATGTTTGTATTATTTCTTACGAAGTTTAACTGTCTTATCTCATAATGTTTTCACCACATTGTGTAAAGATTTATCCTTACGAGCATAAGTGTGCGTGTGTATGCATGGAGAGCGCTTAGAGCAAGCTTTAAGTTGGGTTTTGCGCTATAAAAATACATTATTATTATTATTATTATTATTATAAAAATACATTATTATTATTATTATTATTATTATTATTATTATTATTATTAATATTAATATTATTAATATATGTGTGTTTTCTGTTTTTGAGTTGATCTTTAAAGTCAAGTTGTTGTTTTTTTGCCTTACAAACAGAAAAAAATGCACATCAAAATTGATCTCTTATTCAGCCTTACAATGACAAGTTACCTAAAAATCCTTGTATCAGGACCATTTTCTACATTTGATTACATGTGTGCATTATCTGTTCAACATTTTGAAATGATTGCCCATTTCAGAGCCTGGTTCAGAGCCAAGGGATGTGACTCCAGTCAAGCTAGAAGATGACCCACTCTCCGTCAGTATTCATTGGCAACCTCCTCAAAAGCCCAACGGCCAGATTACAGGTAAGGACCTCCCACCCTCCCTCCTCCTTAGGATGTTGTACCTTCAACAAAAAGAAGACTAGGAAGAGGAAGGAGAAGAAGATTTATGGTATCATTGTTATATAGCATTTTGTCAGCTCAGCAGCTGCTCATGGCCAATACAGGATCTAACTCAAGCCAAAGGCACCCACATGCTGCCTTGAGTCTGACACTCAGACAACTGAGCACAATCCTAGGGGACAAGGGATGGGGGAGAATGGAAAACTATACACTGAAACAACCATCCTACTAATAGCAACAGTAAGATGGCCAGGGAGAAGAACAAGGAGTACTAGGAGATGAAAAAGAAAAGAAGATGATTGCATTGTATTGCAGGGTACCTGATTTTTCAGCCAGATATGATAAGGAAGAAGACTGATAATGATGTAAAGAAGAAGAAATGATGATGGTGATGGTAGTGATGATGGTATGGAAGGAAACATCATTTCAGATGGTACCTGATTTTTTCTAGCCAGATATGAAACACAATAATGATACGGAAAAAGACCCCCCGTGGGGGTACCGGGGGTTTCAGTATAAATAGTATCCCCTCTTTCTGGAAATGTAGTCATTTAAATTCCCACTGTCGCTGTCGTTCTCCTTTGTTCTTTCTCATTCCTACTCTGTTCTATCAATCTAATATACTATCTTCTTCGCTAGACCAGCCACCTAACTTTTTTTTTATTGAAAACTCTTCTGGGACAAAACTCCTAATTTGTGTGTGTGAAGTCTGTTGGATCACTTAGGGAATATTGGACGCTGTCTGCCAGGTGGTCACTTGGGCTTCCTATGATGTTATTATTTGGCAATGTAGGCATTTTATATGTATGTGTTTTGTTGATATTTTATAATGATATTTGTATTCTATTTTGTTTTTGTAAACGTGGGTTCGATAAATTAGAGTATAGCCTCAACGTCCCCTGCATGGGATGTCTTTATTGTAAAATGACCGGCTGGTGAAGTGCCTTCAGTGTTACCACTAGGGTTGTTTCGGCAGATCTTTTATGTGGATCAGGGGTGAGTCCTCTTTCAGCGAAGCTGTGGTTTTGATTTTGTGGTCCTGAATTGGCTCTTTGCAGTCCGCTGGACCCTGTAAGCAATGAATAACTAACTACGGAATAAGAATGGGGTGATGATAATAATGATGTGACCATTTCTTCACAGGGTACCTGATTTTCTACACGGCTCAACCCGATGGCAAAGATTGGATTGTGGACGGAGTGCTAGGCGACAAGCTTTCCATCGTCATTTCCAAGCTGACACCAGACACAAACTACCAGTTCAAAGTGCAGGCACGCAATAAAAAAGGTTACGGCCCTACGTCCAAGATCGTCCATTATAAAACTCCAGAAGGTCTGTAGTAAAAGTTTTTTCCAATGCACTTGCAAATAAGACAAATAGAGTGAGAGAGAGGATCATGCGCTACATGAGAGCGTAGTATGAGCCTGTGTCTTGAGCCGTCCCATAATTATGAAACTTTTCAAAGTACGTATAAAAGAAAATTAGGAAATATTTTCAATGCATTCACAGTCATGCTGTTAAAAAGAAAAGAATGAGTAAGAACCTGTATCTTGGGTTGACAAGTAGAAACTCCCAGAAGATATGTATGTTGGTGCTTCAGGTGGCTGGAGTTAGATCATGTATGGGCCAGGGTCTTGAGTAGCTCTTAACAATGATCAAATGAAATAACAGTTAAAAGGATCTAGCAGTTATTTTCTCTGTCAATTATAAGTCAGCGTACTAGCTTCATTCTTTGGTTTTCATCAGTTTTGCCAAAGTCTAATTCATTTATGTTTATATCGGACAATAAAGTTGTATTGTTTTAAATTTAATGTTATTGAATGATGCACATATATGTGTGTGTGTGTGTATATGTATGTATATATATATATATATATATATATATATATATATAGATATACCCCCTTGCTTTTGGGTACCCCCACTATAATTACATGTAAATTATCACTTGTAGACGGACCGCTAACCCTAACCCTAACCCGTTTCGAGCGCACTGCCTTACCCTAATCGTCGAGGCACTGCCTTACCCTAATCATCGAGGCACTGCGCTTACCCTAAGATCGTTTTCTGGGAGCCGCCTTGGATCCGGGGACCCAGCTGGGTCCCCAGATCCAAAGTCGGGTACCCAAATGACCGGTTGGTGACTTTTAAGGTGCCCAGAAACCATAGTTTATACCTATATATATATATATATATATATATATATATATATATATATATATATATATATATATATGTATATATATATTATTTCAGCGGCAGAGACTTCCAAAACGTCTGAAGAATCAGAAGGAGAAGGACTATCAGCAAACATGATCATCATCATGGTGGCTTGTATCGCTGGCATTCTCTTCATCGGCATCATCGCTGTGGTGACCGTCATTCTGTGTCGCCGCCGCGACAACACTGCCAACAGGGGAACGTGAGTTTTCATTCGTTTTCATCATTAGCATCGTTACTATCATTACTTTAAGCTTCATCACCATTGTCATCATTATCTCAGGGTTTTCTTCTCTTCCTCTTCTTGTTTATAATCATCGCCATCATCTCAGCAGCATCATTGTCATCAGCTGCTTTATCATTATTATCATCTTCACCAAAGTCTTATCAGAAACGCAGGTGTAATAAATTCAGGTGAAAGGGTCCCAAGCATTATTTGTATATGTTGACTGCACTGCCTACTTGCATTCAAATTTGATCACATCTGCACTTTTTTTTTTACCCTTAAGAGTCCACTTGTATTTTTTCATAGTTACATATTGTCCTGGGAGTTCATAAGGGTTTTCAGCACAATCAAAAGGGAGATGAATTCCACACGCTAGTTTCATCATCATCTATCAGGCAGGATTAGTTTGACAAGTATCAAACTAATGGGGTGGGGGAGGGGGGGGGGGATATTTTCTCTTGTTATTTTAGTTTTCAACTATTACAAAAGATAACAGTGAGAGACACACAACAAGTGTACAAGGACAACAACTGTCAGCCAGCAGATCCCAACCCACAGTAAGGTTTGGGTGGAGGACCATCTGTATCAGATTCACAATCTTTGCTTTATTGCAGTGGAAAGCTAAAGACTTTTTGCATTTAAAAAAACCCAAACCCACGATGTTGAAGGTGTCACTCTCTCCTCCTAACAAACAAAATGGTAGGCAGTGACAGTGAGGTTTGTAAAGTATTGGTTCTGTGGCTCCACTGATTTGCTACATTGTTATAACGGGGACACTATCAATTCTAGTGTTATTTTTCTGTCCGCAGCTACAAGTCTCCGGTGAAGCCCATCAAGGCGTCAGGCAAGGACGTGCCCCCGGATCTCTGGATCCACCAGCCGGCCCACATGGAGCTCAAGCGCATGGATCAAGGTCGTAGGTCCGAGTCGTCTGTGTCGGTGGCCACCAGCACGCTCAATCGCGGGTCGCATGCCTCCACTGACCGCCTGGATGACCTTCCAGCCGGCTCTGACGTTGACAAGAAGCGTCACAGTTATGTCGGTACGTTGAGTGTTTCTGTTGTGTGCAGCTTATGTTATAGTTGATAAGTTGACATTGTGTGCAATAAGAGTCTTGAAAGACACGGTGTATATGTGTATTCTTTGTTTAGCTGTGAGCCTGTCTGTTTGTATTTGAGTGTGTATGTGCCTGCGGGCCTATTTGTATATAATAAGCGACACGCCAAACTTTCACTGTATTTATGTGAATAAAGATTTGTTGACTCGATGGTGAAAGCAATGGCAAAGTCAGCTGGAAAGCACTCTCAGAGGTCATTGTTTTGTTTTGCCAACTTGACCCTAACCCTAACCCTTTCCCAAAAAGAGCGCTGCATAAAGCAACAAAGCTTTTAATAAATATTTATTAGATTATTGTTTGAATTTTCAGGAAAAATATGGAATACTTTTCTAATGCATGGATGCATGTCGCCTTGCTGGGGTGCAATGTGGCTCTGCCTCAATCCAGAACCCAAGCTTTTTTAAAATATGCATTCCAGTAGGCACAGTGCCAGTTAGAAAATATGGGTGTGGGAACAGACAACTGATTGTAGTAATGTATACTATGAAAAAAGTTCAGGCAGATTTTTGGGAACCCTCACATGCACCCGTGATCATTTGTGGTGGAATTTTTGTTCCAACTTGCAAGGGAAAGCGTCTTATCAGACGATGCGGCCAAAGGCTGAAAGTGGGTGCCTGAGGTGGCTTGAGCTAAATGTTGTATGGGCCAGCGTCTGGAGAAGCTCATGAGCGCTATATAACAATGATTCAATAAATAAATGAAATAAAAGTGGTTTGCCTGCATGTAGTGACGACAGATGCTGAACCCACTTTTGAGTTAAAAGAGTCTGCTGTTGAAGAAACAAAAGAAGCTGTTACTGAATATTTATTGAATTATTTGTTGTTGTTTTTTTTTATTTTGCAGGAGAGAGTGGCTATCCTTCAAGCAGTGATGAGAGGTATCATCCTGTTCAAACTCGAAACATCATCAGGCCTAAACCCATTACTCTGCCTGTGGATACGCAAAACTCTCGAGAACGTAAGTTGCCAATTAAAAAAAAAAATTTTTTTTTCTTTAGATATAAAGCCACAACTTTTAGTGGATAGATATTGAATAGGAATACTTTATTATCTCTAAGAATTACAACTACTAATTTAAGATGTCATAACTCTTTAATATTTTTATGTTTTTGTGGGTGTTTGTCAAGGTATTTTGCTTTATGTATCAGTTTTGTATACCTTGGTTTTTTGTTATTTTATTTTTTAAAAATACTAATTTAAGATGTCACTCTTTAAAACATTTTATGATGTTTTTTGTATGAAGGTATTTTGCTCTTTGTAGAAGTTTTGTATGCCTTATGTGTGTTTAGAAAAATAAAATATTGTGATTATAGCTCAAAACCCAACCTCCCATCACCTTGTCAAGAGAAGTGAACACTTCGTTGTACTGGAATTTGCAAATAGACAATATGTCTTTATTGTCATTTAGCATTTTCTTCAATCTTTCTTTTGTCTGTGTAGTTTTCTGTGCACGTCTTCTGATTGGTTTTAAATTTGGGTGGCGGCTGCGATCATTGGTTTATTAAATGGTCACTTATTGGAGTACTCTGTGAGCCAAAACATATCTCACAGATGGACTCGCACACACCTATCTCTTTGTTATTTAAACATCTGTATTTTATGTATTATTTATCTATTGTTTTTGGTTTTTTTTAAATGTATTTTTTCAGCTGTGGCTACAATTACGGCCCTGCCGAACGGCCACATGATGGGGTATGGAGAGAACATGTCCCAAGGCCCGATCGGCATGCGGCCGATCTACCCTCGCACACAGTACAACACGCAGTACACTGGACAAGCACCACCGCGAGTACATGCCGGAGATATACCTCACTCAGCACAAAGTCAGTTTTTTTTTTTAAATTATTATTTTAAATTGTAGGTTGTTTTTGTTTTTTGTTTTTGTTTTTGTAAGAAAAGATTGGTTTGTTACAGAACTCTGAATAAACATATAGAAAAAGAACTCTCATTCTGAGGTGCTACACTCTGTGCCTCAAAGAAGCAGGTCGGTACCTCAGCGGGAGAGGAGGGTGGGTGGGGGGGGGGGGGTGGACTTTAAGTTAGATCCGGTTTCTGCCATCTCCTTGAGCAGTGCATTGAGCTGGAAAAAGCGCTATGTATAAGACTGCTTTGATGACTTGGTGTTTCCCCATGAAGATTTCCCACAGAAAATGACAGCGTCACACTTTGCTGTAATGGAATACTTCTTGAAATGTAATGAATTCATTTATTCATTTCTTATCTAGCATTTTTCCAGTGTAAAAAGAGCTGCTGAAGGTGCTGGAAAACCAGAAAGAACTAGAAAGACCAATTGCCTACCATTGACGTTATATGGCAGTGCAACACCGTTCATTTCATGAGAACATCTTCATTCAAGGCATTATGATGCTGTTAGTTAGTTTCCATAGAGAATTTTCATTGGCACTATGTTGCTACTACAAAACCAATCATGTCACCATGGAAATATACCGCAGTGTGCTAACAATTAATGTCAGTGGGAAATCTTCATTTGGAAACGTTAAGCTAGGGTCCTTTCCCTGCACAAGTTTTGTATTGGTTTAGTTGTTTTTTTTGTTATGGCGATAATGGCACTATACTAGTGGCACCCTGATGAGCCATAAATATACCATGGTCATTGGAAAGTCAATCTTTGTTTTGTGTGCTTAGAGTATATTTAAGAGATTAGCACAGAGTTATTGATGTTGCGTTTTTGTGTAGTTTTGTGGGTTTGTGGTGTTGTTTTTTTTTGTTTTGATTTTTTTTAATGGGAATTTTCTCCATGTGTATTTGTGTTTTTAAAATGGGAATTGTGGGTTTGTTTATGCATTTGTGTTCTTCTGTTGTTGTTTTTTTAAATGGGAATTTAACTTGTGTATGTTTGTATTTTTTTTTCATTGGCATTTTGTGTGTGTGTTTATTTGTGTGTTTGGGGGTTTCTGTGTTTGATTAGGGGTGTATGTATTGTGGTGTTGTATATATGCAGAAAGACAACAATCAACGGTGCAGTCTGTGTTGATTTGGGTGTGTCGGTCTTCTGTCTCCATGTCTGTCTGTGTCCATTGGTGTTAGTTTGTCTCTTTGTCAGTCTTATCTAGCCATGTCTGCCAGTCTGTCTTTGTCTCTTGTTGACCATTCGGCATTACCTGCATATTGAATTGCATACTAATAAATATAAAAATCTATATCGCAACATGGAGACTAAATATGTAAAAGCATGGAGTGACTAATACGTACAGTTTATATAACAAAATAACTGGTTCTATACATTTTTGGACAGAGATTTCTTGAAATCGGGTTAACTTTATGATCTTCGTGACCTACATATTTGGAAGAATGTCGGGGGGCAGGGGGGGGGGGGGGGAATTCTCGATTTCAAGAAATTGCTGAAACATGCTGTTTTCTTCAAAAAAATCCTGCCAAAGACATTCATGATGATGGCCAATTACCAGATAACGGCCAGTTACCGCAGAATATTTTTTCAGGCAGCGACATGTGACAGGAATTTCTTGAAATAAGGTACCTTTCATGAATACCTTTTCCCCCTCCCCCCAAAAAAAAATTCGACCAACAACAAACAAAACAATTCAAGAATTTCATAAAAATCCTGATTTCATGAACAAAAAATAAGCCGCAATTTATACTGTCACTACAGAGGCAGAACTGGGTACAGTGGACTTGTTTGTACAGCTGCACACATGCACCTGTCACTTTACTTAGCGCATGTTGGTTTGTTTTCATTACAATGTGGCTGGTGGATGTACCATTTGGCACCCCTCCCTCCCTTCCCCCCCCCCTCTCTCTCTCACTCTCTCTTTCTCTCATTGTTCCCACCTGATTTCTCACACACGCTTTACAATTCCCAATCCCTCCAACAACAGTTGCAACACAATATCACAAGATACTTGCTTTTGAGGTTGTCTTGTTTTAGAAACGGTGGTTTGCACAAAAGCTGAGCATCTCATCTGTCTTTACAGATGATTGCCTTGGTAGCACAATCTTTCTTCCCCCCTCCATCCCCCCATACCTCCATTGTTCTCAACCCCTCATCAAACAATCTAACATTTATGCTCCCTCTCCCCCAAAACTCTTATCTCCTCACTGCACCCTCTCTCTGTCCCAAAGTGCATGGCATGATGGTGGTTTTTGCAGACAAAGCGACATTGAGTGAGAGCGAGGAAGGAGATGACCGTGCTGATGGAGATGACGTGACAACACCGTTCATCTCTAGAATTAACTATGGCATGTATCCCTTTTCTACGCTACTAACCTTTCTTTTCTTTTCTTTTCCTTTTTTGTATTCTTATTCTAATCTCACCATATTATTGTGCGGGTTTTTTTGGGTTGTTATTTTTTGTGTCTACATAGTTTAAAATACGTTTTGTATTCCCATACATGTGGTGTTTTTTTTTTTTTGTTTTTTTTTTTTTTTTTTTTTTTTTGGGGGGGGGGGGGTGTTTGGTTTGGTGTTTTTACCCCCTTTCTAAATATATTTGTAGTTGTTTTCTCTGCCCTACCCTCTCTTGTTTTGGATTTTGTTTTATTCCTTTAAAAAAAAAAACTTATGTGAAACTATTATTCTGTGTGTATATTTTTGTTTGGGTTACAGTACTTTTGTGGGTACCTACTTTTTATATACATATGAATTGTTGTGGCTTTTTTTTTTCTTTTTTAAAATTCTAAAATGTGACCTGATTTATCACAATCTCTCATGACAAAATAACATAAACAACATCATGTGACTCGTCATGTACTATGAGATATGTGCACTATATACATTGTATTATTATTATTATTATTATTATTATTATTATTATTACTATTATTATTACTATTATTATTACTATTATTATTATATTTTTTTTTTAATCATTATTACCATTTACCACTTGCAAGGCCCGTTCAGGCCTGCAAACTAATCTACCTCATCATAACTGTCTAGCAACAGTCAACCACAAGACCTCTTTAAAATTTATCCAGGAAAAACTTCAGTGTCCGGTTTACTTTTTAACTTGATCTACATGAAGGAATAGACGATAGTCTTTTCATGGTGATTTTTTTTTAAAACCAGAAATTTTTGGCCCAATTTTTGATGTCGCAAAGATAGAGGAGAAAGGTGATGGTGTTTGATTATGGGTGAAAGCGACGATCACAATGACTTTATGGGCTTTACACTAGTACAAATAGTGAAAGGAGACTCGGATGTTGACTCTGATTTAGCAGTAATCCCAAATCGCCTTGATTTGGACAATTTGGATGATCAGCAGAACACAGAACTGACCAACAGATGATCTATCCGTCAGTTCTGTGAGTTCAATAGAGAGTGATTCAGATCAGGAGTTGCCAACTGTCGCTGTTCCCAGCAAAAGAAAGAAGAAAAGACAAACGAAGAAGATAAGTAGGCCTACTGATAGTCAAAAGAAACAGAAAGTAGAAACAAGCTGTACAGTGCTAGCAACTTTGGTGCCTTCTTTACCGTTTCGGACGTTGACTTGGTCATTGTTTATAGTGACTAAGTCATTGTTTATAGTGACTTAGTCATTGTTTATAGTAACTAAGTCATTGTTTATAGTAACTAAGTCATTGTTTATAGTAACTAAGTCATTGTTTATAGTAACTAAGTCATTGTTTATAGTAACTAAGTCAGTCAACATCCGAATGGGTAAAGAATACACCAAAGTTGCTAACACTGTACAGTTTGTTTCTACTTTCTGTTTCCTTTGACTATCAGTAAACCTGTCTTCTTCCTTTGTCTTTTCTTGTAAACGAAGAAAATAAGTAGGTCTACTGATAGTCAAAAGAAACGTGACCTAGTTTTTTCAGTGGCATTTTTACTACACTGTTTCTTTCTTTATTTTTTTCCTTCCATTTTGGTCATTTTATATCCTTTAAGATCAGCATACCTTGTGCTTTTAGTAAGCGCTTGTTTTGTGAACTCTGTGCTGCACAATAGCCCTAAAAAAAAAAAGGAGTTCTGATCTGAACATCTGTGAAAACGTGAAACTGTTGTCTTTGTATTTTGTGTGTGCATTTTCTGTACCAACCTTACACCTTTTAAACACAAAGTGTGAAAATTTAACATCTGATGGTATTTTCCTTCCATTAAAACAGGTGTAAATCCTTTTTTTTTCCCCTGAGCGAGGCGTGAACATTTTGCGGAGTTCTTTCCCCTGTGTTGAGTACTGAATAATGGGAAGGTCCAAACTTGCCCGCGTGGCATTGGGACAACAACAAAACAACACCACTAGTCACATAAAACCAAGCTTTCAACTTTATGTTCAAAACTCTTTCTCAAGGTAAAAAAACCAATGCTAAGTGACTTCAAGATGTTCACTTCTGTGAAATATTGGTGTCTTCTGAATTGAAAGTGTGGATTATCAGAACAAAAAGCAACGACGAATATGTCAGCTTTGAATAAAATGCTAATTTTGGGAGACAACAGTGACCAGTTTTGAAGCCAAGGCTCTTCATGGAACGCAAAACCAGGCACATACACAAAACAACGCGTTCTCAATGTCAACAGTTTCTCTTGTATTGTTTTGTTAATACGTTCACTAAATTTGCATTTGTAGATCTTTCATCTCTCATTATTGATTTTGTTTGTTTGTTATGGCCTTCTCCTCCTCCCCTCATCCCCACTCCCATCTCACCCCTCATAAAAAAAAGTAAGTAAATAAAAGGTTAAATAAATACATACATTTAAAAACAAATTAAAAAAAAAAAAACTTTCACAAAATTTGCATTTGTTGATCTACCATTTTTTATTATTGAGTTTTACTTTGCTTTTGTGTTGTTTTTGCTTCATTGTTTTTTTTAAATTATTTTTATTTTTTGGGTCATTTGAGTTTATTTTAGTTTTTAGTTGCTCATTTGACGTTTTACTTTGATTTTTTAGATTTAAAGACATATTTTTGTGTTGTTTATTTTAGTTTTTTGTTGTTTTAGATTTTGTATTAACACACCCACCCCTCTATCTCTCTCTCCTTTTTCAACTGTTCCTTCACTTGATGTTTTCAAATCTTGATGTTAGACTGTTCCTATATATAGTAGATATATATGTATATATATATATTCGTCAATTTCACAATTTCGTTACAGCATATGTAACGAAATTGTGAAATTGACGAATTCATGGCCGATTTCATGAAATTGGCAATCACTTGCGGAGAAGGAAATTTGGCAGGTTGTTGCCAAAATAGTGAAGCATTTCAAAGTTGACACATTTGTGAAATAGGCAACTGATTTTACAAAAAGGGATGTCGATTTCACAAAGTCAGCAACAATGAACGATGTAAAAGCATGGATGTAATGTTTGACATCATAATAATTACGCGATGGATGGTATTTGTTACAAGTGTCCATTTGGTGTCTGATCTGCTTTATATTGTAACAAATAATTGAGACCCAAGTTCTTTGCTTTGAGTTCACAGTTGTCAGTGCAATAATTGCGGAAATGCAGACCTACCGATCAAAAACTCGATATTTGATCATAAGTTGAGCAGCCTCACGTGAAAGTGAACTGTTCTCTGTGGGCAATGACTTCATGTAGAGTAAAAGTCAGTCAGTTGCCTATTTCACAAATTTGAGAACTTTGAAAAGCCTTTTGACTATTACGGCATTGACAAAAATGATAGATATTTTGTAAAGTAGATGATGTTTATTTATCAAAGATTGCCTTAGCCTTGCATGATTGATAGTTGCAGTCATTTTGGGTGATAGAATAGTCGGGTAGTCCTTTTAAAATTATCATTTTAACTTAGGTTTTCCTCACTGTTTAAATCCTTTATAGGGCCTCTTTATTAAACGTTTGTGTTTAAGATCAGTACATCCCTTGCAGTAGCTCAATAAGCTTACAAAGATGTAAGCTGTATCCCTTGTATTTCTCCCACCCAACCACTTCCACCCTCCACCCCAAATTGTGATTTTTTTGTTGTTGTTGGCAATATGTTTACCTTTTTTTAAGGCCCGGATATCTCTAGCCCCAGATATTCCTTCCTCAGTTATTCAAAGAAATAGGTGTTTTTCTGTCAGCCTTTGCAGAACCCCAGCCATTCACTTTATAGATTCCGGGGCTTTAAGCTCCACTAACCTAGCAGGACTTCAAAGCATTCAAATAACTAAGCTATTTATCCCTTGCAGGGCCTCACTGCCCTCAATCTCCCTGCAGTCTCTGTAACTCGATACATAGTATCTGTTATATATTACTGACATAACTTCGGCCCTCCTAATACCTCATGAATATTTCATTAACTCCACTAACCCTAGCAGGAGCCTCAGAGCGTATGGAATAATTAGGCTATATATCCCTTGCAGGGCCTCGCTCCCCTGAATCTCCCCCTGGCTTTTACCAAGTGGCTGGCGAACCTTCCCAGCATGCATTAGGACGAGGTGGGCGGGGCTTCGGCCTGTCAGCTGCAAGTGAAGGCTCCGCTACCCCCACCCCTCGACATATTGGTCGTGGTAGGTACCTTTTTGCACAACATTTCAGGGATCGCTCGCTACAGATCATAGTACAAATGTTGAAACCTCATAATAATAATAGTCCAAACACAAATGTTGCCAGGTTTGGTTTAATCCTTTTTTTTTTTTGCTTTTTTTGGTGATGGTTGTGATTTTTGTGTGTGTTTTTGTTAGATTTTTTCAAAATGTTAGTATACATTGAAGTTGTTTTGCAACACTTGCATGCTGGTCTTTTCGACAATTGTTTTTGTTTTCTTTATGCCATTCTTTGATTTTGTTTGTTTAATTTTCAATTTGGTGTATATAGATCTCCCTCAAGATTTGTGTTAGACAATTGTTTGGTGTGTATTTTGTTCTGTTTGAGTTTGAAGTTGTTATTGCTGAGTTACATGTTTGTTGTTGTTCAGTTGATATTTTTTTTACAAAGAATTTTCTTGTTTCTGATGATGTTTGATTGTGTTGTGAATAAATATAAATGATATTATTAGATCAGGGTTTTAAAGAATTAATGAATAAATATGACATATTTCCAATAACTAGATAAGTCAGTCACTCATAGCATGCTGCACTAATCAGTATGATAAATGCATGAAGAAATAATTAAGTAAATAAAGAAGTAAATTTTTAAAAAAAGAATAAAAGAAAAAATGCTTGGAGCATGCAAAGAATTTCAAGTATGCTTTTTGAGCATGCAAACATTTGCTGTGATAACATTAGCATGATTTGTGCATTTTGGGGAAAAAAAAAAAAAAGATCATATTGAACATGACTTGTAGTGGATTACTACCTGTGCCGCATGGAAACTGGAAGCTTTATTATTATTTATGTAATATAAAAAGGATATTTAGAAAGGATATTTCATAATATATTATTGTGCTAGTTTATCTTCTGTTAGGGGTAATTTCTTTAAAAAAAATATATATTACTCTAAATTTTGTAACAAACGAATGTTGACACACATTTTGGTTGTGCTTGTAAAGCTCTTCCTATTTTGGAGGAATTCCTGGAGTTTCACACAATTGAAGGAAAGTTTGTTCGTTTTTTTTTAATGAAAAAGCTTTCAGTTTGGAGTGAAGGAAGAAATAACATTGATGTTTAATTAACATCTACACCTACCATTGGCGAAACAGTAGGCAGGGGTTAATCATCCCAGGGAAGAGAGGGTAGGGACCTAAATCAACACTGAACCACCAGAGCAATCATACTGCTAAGATAACACTTTCATCTTGCCCACCACCGTATTTGAACCTGGGTCATCAGTGTGCCAGGCGAGTGCTCTACCCATCAAGCTATGGACGTATGGTTGGACAAGTTTGGGGGCCCAAATAATCCTGATGTATGGCTAAGGTTAAGGTCACTGATTTTGCTTCTGGATTTGAAATGTAAATCAAAACAAACTTTAACATACTCTGGTTTACAGTTACTTTTGATTGAAGCAGATCTTTTGTCAATTATGAATCGGGGTGACCCACAAAAGCGTATTTACTTAGACATAAGCTAGGATTTTTTTCACAGACGTGAAGCAATGTCATGACCAGACATTGTAACAAGAGTGAAACTGCTTCACTGTGTTTACATCACATTGTTCGCCTTGCATATGTGCATGACCACTCCCACAATTGTGCTAATTATTTTATTTTAGTATTTACTGCTATACTTCTTGGTTGTTTTACTTTTCGATAAGACAAAGAATCTGTGGCCTGTTTGCTGTTTTGTTTGCGTGTTATATGAGTTTTGTCATTTCTGTCTGTTTGTATGTCAATGTTGTTTTTATGTTATAAATTGGTGTGTTTATGGGGTTTTTTAAATTAAAAAAACAAAGCAAAAAAAAACTATTGTAAAATTTGGCAGGCTTTAATTGGCGGTAATATTGAGAAAGAGGGTGATTTTTTAAATTGCTTTTTTAAATCAAAATTATTGGTATTTTCTTCACGATCATTATCAGTCATCACTATCATAACATCGTAATCATTTTCCATATCACCACCATCATCATTATCTCCATCATCATTGTAATCGTTATCATCCTCATCATCATTAACGTCATCACCATCATAATCATTATAATCTTCACCGTAATCATCATTATAATTTTCATCATCATCATTATTTTCACAATCATCATCTGATGGTGTTTATTACTCTGTACAGTGAAGCCACAGCCTAACCTAAGTCCGTACAAGAAGCCGGCACCACCGGTGGCGAGTGGACCGGCGAAAGCACGATCACCGCTGCCGTTCACCAACAAACCGGACGTCACCCAGCATAGCAAATCCGATTCTGACATGACTGTGAGTATATGCATATAATTTTCCTTGTTGGGGTTTTCGTTTGCTTTTAAATTTAATTAGCCAGCTACATTTATTTTTTCATTGAAATGCCTAATGTTGTTTTATAATAATGGCAATGGACGCAATCCATCTATAATGATGGGACTGGATGCAGCCATTCTATAACGATGGGACTGGATGCAGTCAAAGTAAACCAATGGGACTGGATGCAGCCAATCTATAATTACGGGACTGGATGCAGTCATTCTATAACGATGGGACTTGATGCAGTCAATGTATAACAATGGTACTGGATGCGGCCAATCTATAATTATGGGACTGGATGCAGCCATTCTATAATGTGACTGGATGCAGTCAATGTATAGCAATGGGACTGGATACGGCCAATCTATAATTATGGGACTGGATGCAGCCATTCTATAATGTGACTGGATGCAGTCAATGTATAGCAATGGGACTGGATACGGCCAATCTATAATTATGGGACTGTGTCACGTGACGCTGACGTAAGTCATAACCCCGTGTACGTTGTTAGTCCCTCGACCCGAGTACACTCCACCCACTCACTAAATAAGAACACAAACACCATTGGAAAGTTAACAAAAACAACTCTTTTATTCTCCCCTGCGAAAATAATGAAAGCAATATATATATAAAATAATTCTCTTCCTCCATTTAATAAAACCATTATACTGTATTTAATCATTTATTTTCTATTAAATAAATAATAATAATAAGAAGAAAAATCCATCATAAAATAACAGAATAAAATCCCCCCTATGAACGTATTTACCACCAAACCGATGACTTAACATAATGACTAAAAATATTACATTCTACACGCTCACCTATTTACACACTCATACACCAGAGAATGCGGCACGCCCCTAAAGAAAAGCATGAGTATCTACCTCCACTGGTGATGAAACCCCAACTGGAACGTAGACAATACAACACGGGACAAGACAAGTTGAGGCGTCCTTCAGTCTCCGCCACACCTCCTCCGGGTCACAGGGCATCCATGCCAGGTTTACTGAAAATGGCCTTGCAGGGGATCCAATAGAGTTTCCACTACTGCTTACTGAGGATATCAACCACATAGATATATGCTCAGTCCTACCCACCGTGCAGACATCCGTCCTCTCTGACTCTTTCTGACTCTTTCTGACTGCCCCCCTCATCACCTCAGTATAATACCCGCTGTAACCTTCTAGAATAGTGAACACGCTCAGTAAACGGCCGTGGTCGACCGTCCCTCTGGCTACACAGGCCTAAGCCGGTTCCCTCTCTCTCTATCATTTATACGTGCACTCTTGCTCGGAAATGACAGCTAAATAAAGAGTAACTAACTTACGGAAAACATGGGTTTATGTACAGTTTAAAAAAATGTATGGTAGCCAGCGCGTGACAGACTGGATGCAACCATTCTGTAACGATGGGACTGGATGCACCCAATCTATAACGATGATGCTAAATGTAGCCAATCAAAATTGTAAACATACAGTTGGATTCCCTGATCACACTGTTATTCACTTGTTGCCCAAATATTGACACAAAGTCAAAACTGAAAAGCCACAGAGAAGGGGAAAACAGGTCTGGAATTCAGATACAGTTTCCACGCTCCAGGGGTGTTTTGAAGCTACTGATTGGGAGGTTTATTAAAAACAACTGCCCAGACTCAGAAGAACTTGCTGACATTGTAACTTGTTACATGAAGTTTTGTGAGCAGGCATTTGTTCAGACTAAATGAGTTAACATTTTTCCCAATAGTAAACCATGGGTTACCAACCCAAAACCTCAAATTCCACTTGAATCAGAAGAAAGCTGACTTTTTGTGAGGTGAGGTGACAGATTACTGAGAAATAAGCCAAGAGTTTTACAGACAGTCAAGACTGGCTAGCAGCTGCTGGCTAGGCTGAAGTACAAAGATAAGGTGGAGGACAAATTCAGCACAGACAATGTCACAGAGCTATGTGAGGGTTTAACAACTATGATGGGCAAGTCTTCTGGGCGGTCCAATCAAGGTCAGTTGCAGACAGCTGCTGAGGTAAATGATCTCAAGCCCTTATAAGCGCGCTTTGATGTTAGAAATCTCAGGCAAGATTGCGACTTGTTTTGTCACTCCATATTGCCAGGCTAACTTGATCTGTCTGAGGATCAAGTTGTCACCTTTTTCAAACTACTTAATCCTAACAAATCTCTGGTCCTGATCAAATCAAAGGCAGAGTTCTTAAAACCTGTGCATCACAGCTCAGGAGGATTTTTAGTCATATTTTAATTGTTGCTAGACTTTCACATCATGCCTCGGTGTTGGAAAACATTCACTATCATTCCGGTACCTTGTCAAAACTGCTGCTCAGCCAAATGACTTTCGGCCGGTGGCGCTGATCCAGCTCGGTGTTAGCAAAATGCCTTGGAACTGTAGTGCAGCAACATCTGCTGACTGATGTTGCCGGCAAACTGGATCTGCTTCAGTTTGCATATAGGACTCACTGGGTGACATATGGCGCGTGTCTTACCTTGAATCTCATTGCAAAGCATCTTGACCAGTCAAAATCTAGCATCCTGGTTCTCATGATTGACTTTTCCAGCTCATTTAATTGCATGGAACCCCTGGTACTTCTTATGGCCAGTCTTGGCATCAACTCAAACATTATTCAGTTTATGAAAGACTTTTTGAGAGATCAGCCTCAACGTGTTTGGCCGGACTGTATCAGTTCTGATGAAATCATAGTAAACTGTGATGCACCACAAGGCTTTGTGTTGTCACCCATCTTTTCTTCCATATACCCCGACGAATGCGCTTTAACGATGCCACATCAGCCCTGCTCGCTATTTGCTGATGATATGTCAGAGGGGAAGACACTATGCGAATGTGCAGGTTTTGACAGAATGGTGTAGCAGACTTGCCTGACGTACAGTCGTTCGCCGTATTTGTATGGAATTTAGCCTTGGAGTACGGTCGCCTGGTCAGCTTGCTAAAACTACAATCAAGTTTTTATTTTTTTATTTTTTATTTTTTAAATTTCCATTAAAAGACATGCAATGTAGTTACTTCCCTTACCATGGTGGCGCATGCATACTTGTGTTCACATTTCCTCCATTCTGCTCAGTGCTGTGTACTAGTGCCAAAAATGAAGCAATGCAGTGATGCAGGCTGTTCTCTTGATCCGAATATGCAAAAGATAAACAGCATGCCAGAAAGAAAGTTTTTTTGAAAGTCTACAATGAAAAGTGGACTAGTCTAACTACATCTCCGAGAAAGCCAAAGTTTACAAAATGCGCTTTGTGCAAAATCGACTTCACTGTTGCACATGGCGGTCGCAATGACTGGCGAAAGTGTGTATCATCAAAATGACATGAAAAGTTTGAAGAAGCTGCTAAAGGCCGTACATCCATAAAAAACCTTTTCCAGGTGCAGACGAAATCCACTGGTGCCAAATACATGCATACCTTGTAACATGAAGTATGTGTGTTGTGTTGCTTATTTGAAAGAAAATGTATTTGCAGTGTGTGTTCTTCTGTGTGTATCTGTTGTCTGCCTGTCTGTTTAATAAACTAGATCAAAAAATGTAGATGTTATCTTTTTAAAAACAAAGCATCCCTAAATACTAGACACAGACAGCCTTCTCTATGGCCGGCCACTACAGCTGGACAAAAAATGCTTTTGGGACAAAAACAATAGTGGCCAGTATAAGCGGTGGCCTTTATAACCGGTGGTTGGTATAGACGATGTGTACTGTTTTAGATCTAGCATCCGTCCCCCAGCACCAGTGATCTCCACCTACACCCTTGCCACACTACAGTAGATCTATTCTTCTTGCCACAAGAGCTGTCCACCAGTGATCTCCACCTACACCCTTGCCACACTAGATCTATTCTCTTTGCCTCAAGAGTTGTCCACCAGTGATCTCCACCTACACCCTTGCCACACTAAATCTATTCTCTTTGCCTCAAGGGTTGTCCACCAGTGATCTCCACCTACACCCTTGCCACACTAGATCTATTCTCTTTGCCTCAAGAGCTGTCCCTTTCTCTTCAAGCAGAGAGGAGAGATTAGTCTTTCACCACTGAAAACTTGGGACTACATCATTCAATGCCTTTCCATACATTCAATGTTTAGTTGTGAAAGAAATCAAACGACTCAAAAGTGTTATGTGTGCTCTGTACTTACCAATTTTTGTACAAACTGCCAATCTTGCGACAAAGAAAACTGCGTATAATGCATCATTGCTACTTCCTACCGCAAAAGCATTTTGTCAAAACCTTTAATCTAAACATACAAAGTTTGTCCCTTAAAAGAATTCAGCCTTTCTACAATAAAAAACCTTGTATATTGAGATACGAGGTTTGGTCGCCATTAGAGAAATACAAGATAATTATGTTATTTTTATTTGTATGTGCTTTCTATCCCAGATGATTTTGAGCTTAGCACAGAACATAGGCAGGAGGTCAAGGGTCACAACTATGAAAGAATCTCCAAACTGCCATTTTGGGACTTGCGATGTTTTCGTCTTACCTAGACCATATGTAGCTTTATGTTCTTTATAAATACTTGCTACTTCTTAAACCACCTGTTGTTGGTGGTTACATCCTTGTTCTCTGAGTTACCGTCATAGAAATCTGCAGACATTGTCCAATCTTAGGCTTATAATTGTATTGCATTTGTAAATGTGATTTGATATTTGAAGTAAGGAAGAGGGATAATGAGAGTGAGAAAATAGTGAGCAAGGAATATGATGAGGAGAAAGAGAGACAATCAATAAACTAAAACAGTACATTACAACTACACACCATTACAGCTTACCAGCCTTTCTTCTGTTGCCTGCTGTGCTCTATTTATTAATATCCAAAATAACTTCTATTTCCACACTATTCATGTTCTCGTTCTGCTGTACTGCTAAACTTCAAGAAATATATTCCTTCTGGCGCTGCCTAGTTCTAACTTAAAACCTTTCCACAAGTTCAAACACAAAACTGTTATCTTCCCTAATATTTGTAGCTGCAATCACCCCCGCTTGGTAACAAGTTTTGCCCCCATAGGTGTGTGATATAGACATTGTTTGGACTATAATACTCGTGCACTGTTTGCGTTTTTGACAATTTTTGAATGAACTATGGTTATATTTTATCTTATTTGTCACGTAATATACTTCTTCCGGCCTTATTTTATTATTGTTGCCTTTGAGTCATGGATTTTGGTTAGGCTTCATAATGTGTGGATGTATACATGTGTTGCCTGTCAGCGTGACTGGTTGTTGGCGCCTGTGGTGGACTGTGTGCTCGGATGGAGAGAGGGCAAAGTGACTGGCCGTGTCAGTGTTTGTGCGTGTGTGTATATATATATATCCCATCCTATCCTATCCCGCAGCTCGAAAGTCATTGGGACACCACAGATGATCGTTTAACCAGCGTACTCCTTTCTCTGTCCTCTGCAACCCTCATGGCTTCGCTCAGTGCAAGTCCATTCTCGAATGTTGTCCTCCCATCTCTTTTTCTGTCTCCCTCTTCTTCTGCCTCCTTGCACTGTGCCTTGCAGGATGGTCTTTGCAAGGCCTGATGATCTGGGGTCATGGCCATACCATTGGAGTTTCTGTTTCTTCACCACAGTGAGCACTCATTGTGTTGTCTAATGGCTTATGTGATGGTCTATCGGATTTTGTCATTGGTGATGTGTTGGGTATAGGAAATGCGCAGAAGTCTTCTGTAGCACATCATCTCGGTGCTTTGTATTCTTCTTTGTAGGTCTGCTGTGAGGGTCCATGTTTCACAAGAGTATAATAAAAATTGAGATGACAAGGAAGCACAGCAACCTTACCTTGGAATGTAGACTGGTGGTCCTATCTTTCCAAATGGGCTTCAACCTTGTCAGGGCAGCAATTGTTTTGTGTTATCCTGGAGAGGGCTTCCTGTCAGGACCCATTGTCTGATACACTCTCTCCTAAGTATTTGAAGCTGTGCACCGTGTTGAGGGATTGGCCTTGGATTTTGATGGCCTTGTTGATGCCTTTGGTGTTATTGGTCATCATTTTGTTCTCTGCACTTTTTTTCTATTCCGTAGGTTCTGGAGGTGGTTTAAAGCCTCTGTACCAGCTGCTCAAGTTCTTTTTTCTCTCCAGCCAATCCATCATCCGTCATCCGCAAATATATATGTGTGTGTGTGTGGGGGGGTATGGGGGGGGGGGTGTAGGTGTGTGTGTGTGTGTGTGTGTGTGATGGTTGCATGTAAGCAGATCTAACTTTTTATCATTGTATTTTTTAGTCCTTATTTATGTTGTTGCATGCATAGACGGCATGCCAAAGGCATATTGGACAATGAAGTTGTATTTTATTGTATTGTATTGAATTTATTTTGTGTATTATAGCAATCTCCTTAGATCTCTTGCTCTTTGAGCTACTTGGAGAAGAGGGTCAAGTATAGCATTCGGTATTATATGCACTGTCAAAAGCAAAATGTCCATGTTTCTTAGGCAGTCAGTTTTTTAATGATTGATGGTGATGCCAATCCCAAGTTTGCATAATTACATGTGGCTGATGTTGTCTTTGGCGTACTGTGTTGCAGAAGTCACTAAGCACGGAGGAACTGTCAGCCGAGATGGCCAACCTGGAGGGCCTTATGAAAGATCTCAACGCCATTACGCAGCAGGAATTTGAAGTTTAATGACTGCGAAGAAATAATAACCACCACTACGGACAACAGCACCTTCAGCTTTCTCAAATGCCACATCGCTATGCTTTGTTTTAGTGCCACATGGCTTCAGCTTCTTTCTGCATTTGCATACACTTTAGCTAAGGAATACATTCACACTAACAGTCTTGCTGTGTCTTTCCTGACAGAGTAAAACTCAAGTTGAGCACATTTTGGTTTTAACAAAAGGCAGGTTTTGTCAGTTTTTGCAGGAATAAAGGACAACTCTAGCTACTAGCTTTCTCATTGTGCGCCACGGCTCTACCAACCTGTTTTTGTCCGTTCCAATCAAAATGACACTCATAGCATATACTTTTGGTTATCAATACATTCACACACAAAAGCTGTCGATGTGGGCTGCAACTAAAACATCATTATTCACCTCCATTTTTGACATTTTAATTGTCTATATAGAGTTGTGGTATTTCGAATCATCTGTTGTGAATTTTGTCATGTTGATGCTGTGTTGTGGTGTGGTGATTTGGAAAGAGTTGCAACAGTTATCCTATTGTGTTTTGTGGCGCCTATGCTACAAGTCATGCGGGGGATGAAAACCTCTTCAAGAATGCTTACAATTTCTTGGCCTGTCTGTTGAGCTGACAGAAACTTCGTGCGAAGATAAAAAAGTCTTTTTCTTTGTTTTCTTGAGAAACTTGCTTATTCTTCCTTTGGAGTTGGAAGGAAGGTGACTGGCAAACAGAAGGAAGTTGGAAAAGTTGAATCTTGAGAGTTAAACAGATTGGACAGTCATTAACATTTGTGTACTTAACATGTGTTAAAAGAACAATTGAAAACATGCGGATAAATTTGCAAAATGTTCCAATTTACAGCATGTGTATAAAACCGGACACTTTACAATTGTAAATAAATGACAGTTTTAAACAAGTTTTGCCACACACAAAAAAACAGGACACTGATTTGTAAGGAGCAGTGAACAAAATCTTTCTCAGAATTGTTTTAGTATTTTCTGGAACTAGGGCCTGTGAACAAAATAACATGGAAACAGGCCATTCAAGTTGAACCGCTACCCCCTCCCCTCATCCCATTTGCCACTAAAAAAGTAAACATAACAAATTTGTGAATGTGGAGTAAGTTGTTTCACCTCAAAACAAGGGGACAAGATTTTGTTGTTCCTTAAATGCTGAACAATTCACATTTTGCTGTTCGGTGCCCAGTATCTAAGACACTGCCGTTATGAACACACGTTTGGAGGAGGGGAGGATGTTGACAATTTTGTCCCTCTGGGCATAACTTTGCAGCATTGAATTTGTACCTACTGCTGGATTTGTGTTGAAATGATTTAAGATTTGTGTATCACTTTTGTGTGTGGTTATGACGCTAGCCTTTGAGTTTGGTTATGACAGCATTTTGTTGTGGTCATTACAGCATTTGTTGTCTTGTTTTGTTGTGTCAGCATTTGTTCTTTGTCTCGTTATGACAGCGTTTTAATTTTCTGCTTTAACATATTTATTTAATAGTGTCACGACGATGTTTAAGTGTTATGACAGTGTTTTTTTAATTTGTGTTATGACCGAGGGTTGTGGGTTGTGTTTGAAAGCGTGTTTGTAACTTTGTAATTGTACCGTATGATTTTCACATGTCTTTGTATTGAACAACCAAAGTGCGTTGGCTACATTTTCAATGCAATGTTATTTATTTCACTTTTTATTTTTTTTTATTTTTTTTTTTTTTGGGGTGGGTGGGGAGGGGGGGGGTGGGTGGGGGCATGGTGAATATTGCAGGGTGCATATAAAATTTTTATCCCAACAAATTGTTACATTTACAAAATCAAACTTACAAAATATTAAATATTTTAGCAATCCTTGAGATGAAACAATGTGCTACAATTCCAAAAATTCCAAATGTTTTACAAACAATATTAGTGTGTGAAATGTTTTTTTAACTATTAAGGGTAGTCTTTGATTTAATTTGTTAGTAATTATTATGAAGCATTTTACTCTTTTAAGTGGTAGATTTTCATACTAGGACTTGCAGATTTACATACAAATGGTAGTTCATTATATGCCATTTATAATTATGAAGCAGTTTAGTTCATAATATGTATTTTCTCAATAGTGATGCATGTTACTGAAAACATGGTAGACTTTCATTCAAGGTATTAATTTTTATTTTTTTTGGATTACAAATATATTAAATGTTTAGAGCTTAGCAGCATTGTATCACACAATTTTTTTAACATCTTTATTTAAACTAAATACACCTGTAAGTTGATGAAACTGTTAAAATCTTACATTGTAAAAAATACATTCACGAGATAAAAAAAAATAATCTGCAAGTATATCAAACTTTAAAATAATTTTGAACAGCATTCTATTAACAAAAATAATACATTCTTCAGCATTGTTCTGCTCTTTTTGGCATTCGTGGTTTTAAGGAAACAGGGTTTAAAAATCAGGGATCAGAATAATAATATTCCGATATATCGTCACCACACTTTGGAACTCTCGTCCACGGCATAGTAATTTGAGAGTAGAAATCTATTTCAGATCTTAGGCACTAGAGTTAGAAGATAGTAGATGTGTATTAGTTGCAACCAGATGTCATCATTTGGAAAATTGTGATGTATTTAGTCTAAAAACATATTTCATGATGAATTAGTCTTTTAAAAAAATTTAAACACATTTACATTTTTTGGGTGTATCTTATATGTAAAAAATGCCATGCTGGTATTTAATTAAGTTATAAGCACAATTTTATGTACAAAAATGAAGAAAAAAAAAGGAAAAAAAAAAAGGAACATTTTCAGAAGTGAACAAACATGAACATTTTTAGCTTATTTATATAGGAGAATGTTCTAGTTATATTTAATTGTTTATCAGGTTCTGCTTGCATTTAATTATTTATCAAATGAACATTAATTCTTCATCTCACAATAATACTATATCAAATAGATGACTCAGGAATATGTGTGACTATATTGTTTGTCCTTGTATCACTGGATATAGGATTCATTGATTTTATATGCTATATATAGTAAAGACCTAATTAATTGTTTGTCATTTGAAAATGTGTCATCATTCTATCTTAATTAAATTTTTTAGTCTATATTTATAACATTCTTAGATTTCTGTATAATTAAAAGAATAATCCTTTAAGTTTTATGTCATTATGTAACAAGCATGCATTTGATTTCACTTTCTCTGTAGCTTACAAATGTTCTAAAAATTTAAACAAACAATATTGGTGCCTAGCAGATTTCTTTGAAGAACAGTATGTTCATCATGTAGTTGAATTAAATTATGTAGCTATTTTCTGTCATATAACATAGGCATTTGCATTATAAATAGTCTTGCCTGAAGAAATAGAAATGTATTTGTGTTTAGTTTCTTGTATTGAAAATGAATGGAACAAACATGGAATCAGCAGAATCAAATCACAAATCGTCAGTTCAAAATGTAATAATTTTATTATTATTATCTCATGTCACATGCATTTTGTTTAACAAATATAGTTTACAAATGTTGTTTTCAAAATTAAGTACAATGTAGTTTGTGTGTATAAATATTCCTTTTTTGAAATGAGCAAAATGATTTGTTCTAATTGTAGTTTAGATTTGAATATTAAAATTATAATTTAATTTAAATGTTGAAAACTTGAATGTAGTTTAGTGTTTCAAAATTGAGTGTAGCAATATATTTTTAATTGACTTGATAACTGCCTTGGTTTGTCCAAATGACAAAGTATTGAATTAAAAAAATTTTTTGTTGATTTTATTTTTTTAATGGCTGCCCAATTGACACAACAGATTTACTTTAGAAAATATTGTTGGTGTTTTTTTTTTTTGTTCTTTCTCTTATTTCACAATTACTGCCCAAAATTATTGGTAGCTTCCAGTGCACATTTTTTGTTTCACCAAAAGGAATTTTGTCCCAAACAAATTTCTTTTATTTTCCTCATTTTGCATAAATATCCTTCATGCTTCCAACCTTCTTCAGTTTACTTGACATTGCTAGAAACTGAATTGAAAGCAGGCTCTGTTTGTACACTGTTGCATGAAATATTGTTATAAATTCTTCCAGGGATCTATTACTTTTATTGAACTTTTCACAAAACTCTCAAGATTTTTTTTCCAAACCTTATCCTTTATGGGGTATTTGTGCTTCCAACTAATTTATTATTTTAATCTTTTTCTTAAAAAAAAGAAAGTATTATACGGTGTGACATATGATATGGCCACATTTTTTCAGTGAGCTGAATTCTTTGCAATCAAATGTTTTTATAGCTATAAAACCCATTGGAATTGTGGATGATAGCTTATTATTATTATTATAACCACAATTGTTTTAAAGGTCACAATCTCTCTGCCTGTACCATCCGTTTTGTGCACAAATTGTTTGGTTTTACCTCACATCAGTTTTTTTGTTTACAATTTATGGTAGAATTGTAGCAGGTCATGGGGAGAGGTAATGTGATCTCTGTTTTGTTTGGGCGCTGTTTTGAGTCGATTGTAGACTATATAACATCAATAGTAAAGTATATTTTTAAAAGATATTGTTTCAAAATGTTATTCCTCAAATTAAACTGAACCGTGCATCTAAAACCACCAAACAACACATTACCTACTGGTTTTGCCAGCATTGATGGATTTATAAAAAATATAAAAACAGAGTTTAAATTTGATTCAAATTGATGTGATTGATTTGAACTGATTGATTTATAATAATGATTGGTGCTATTAATACTTCCATTTCCTTTTTACTCTTCCTACCATCCTCCCTTCCTCTTTCTCCTATCATCCTTATTTTTTGTGTGTGCTAATGTTGGCCCATAAATTAATATATGGGTTCATTGTTGTCTGATAAGAGAAAGCAATTTAAAGAATAATACAGATTTGTAGACACTTTTAAATGTTAATGAAAGATTTTCAAGAATTGTTTTATGACTCGCATGCATAGCATTGTGAGTCTATGTCCTATCCTATCCTATCCCATAATTCGAAGGTCGTCGGGGCACCACAGATGATCGTTTATCCAACATACTCCATCTTTCTCTGTCCTCATCAACTCTCATGGCTTCGCTTAGTGTCCATTCTCAAATGTTGTCCTCCCACCTCTTTCTCTGTCTCCCTCTTTTTCCCGTGTTGATGCCATTGGTGTTGTTGGTCATCATTTTGATCTTCTCTGCACTTATTTCCATTCATAGGCTCTGGAAGTGGTGTCAAACCTCTGTACCAGCTGTTCAAGTTCTTGTTTCCTCTCCAGCCAATCCATCAATGTCATCCGCAAAACGGAGGTTGGAAATTGCTCTTCCCCCTAGGCTGACTGTGCCTTCGTGGTCTGCAAGGGCATCTGACATGATGCGCTCTAGGAAGATGTTGAAGAGTGTTGGAGAGAGTAGGCATCCTTGACGCACACCGATTGTTGTTCTGAACCAGTTTCCGATGGCGCTGTTGTGGAGGACTGCACTGGTGATATTGTCTTACAGGCTTTTGATGACTTCAATAGTTTTAGGGCTGATGTTGTACACTCTCATGGTTGCCCACAGAGCTACATACCAGACTCGGTCAAACGCTTTCTTGAAGTATACAAACACATGATCTAGATGTTGTTGGTGCGATTGGTATTTCTCGCAGATTATTCTGAGGTTGAAAATCTGTTCAGTGGTACTTACCCTGCCCTGAATCCTGCTTGTTCTTCAGCTATGATTTGTTCAGCAGTGGAATGGCTGTATATTTCACCCATAGTATGCAACAACGTTGGGTTATTTGATCAGACATGCATGAGAAATCACATGAAGGATCAAAGTCATCCAAAGGTCAAGGTCACTGAATGTCAAGGTCATCCCAAGGTCACTGTTTTTTGGGCTTAATACTGCGTTTGCTGTACTGTATTTGATAGTACATGAGCATTTGGCGCCGCATGTCAATGTCATCTCAAGGTCAAGAACGTAGAAAGATAAAAGTCTGTATTTGCATTTGAATGCCACCATTTTATTCTGTTTTTTTGCGGGCACTCATTTTCATGTTAAATATTGCGAGTTCCATAAGGAGCATGTGAGTCATATGGGCTTTGGCCTTCCAGTTCTAAAGGTTTTGAGTACTCTTGAATTAATGTGAATTTTTTTTAATTAAAATTTTTTCAATGTTTAAGTTTCTGTAACATGTGAAAAAAAGGCGTTTAGGTGCTGTTAAACAAGATTTGGTTTAGAACATTTTAACTGGCAATTGTGAAAAAAAAAGTTTTCTGTTAAGTGTGAATTACAATAGTTTTTATAATATTTAAATTTAAACAATGCTTTTTTCCGGTTAAACGTGAATAGATTTTATTTTATACAATAGTTTTTAATGTATTAATTGCAGTTAAACATAAATTACACAAAAAATTTGGGGAAAGGATTTTTACCCATTTTTAAAAGTTAAATTTTAATTTTTTTTATATGGGTAAATTTCATTCAAATGGTGTTGAAGCTGATCAGAATGACAATGATAAATGGTATTGCTAATATCGACACATAGAATGAATTATATATTATACGCCAGTAGCGTTCAAAGGAGAAATGTCTTAATATTGCTAGTTTTTTTGTTTTTTTATCCATTGTATTGAAAAGTTTTACTTCTGTGAATGTTCTTATTTCAAAGTGTGTCTTAGAGTTTTTATCCCCTTCCCCCCATCCCCCTTCTCCATGGGGGTGTTTGTGTATGAGGTCTGTTGGATCAGCTTGGGAGTGTTGGACGCTTTCTGCCGGGTGGTCACTAGGGCTTCCTATGAATGTACTATTTAGCACTATAGGCATTTTATATGTA
Organism: Oncomelania hupensis; assembly: GCA_036898135.1. NCBI lineage: Eukaryota > Metazoa > Mollusca > Gastropoda > Littorinimorpha > Pomatiopsidae > Oncomelania > Oncomelania hupensis. Next base: position 7,859,348 of record CM072522.1, read on the forward strand.
TGTGTTTGGTTGATGATTTATAATGATGTTTGTATTCTATTTCGTTTTTGTAACCGGGGTGTTCGCGTAGTTGAGGTCAACCCTCAGCCGTCCCCCGCGTGGGATGTCTTTATTGTAAAGTGACTGGCCGGTGGAGGGCATTCAATTTTCCCACTGGGGTTGTTTCAGCAGATCTTTTATGCGGATCGGGGGTTGTCCGGTCCTGATTTGGCTCGGAAGAGTCCGCTGGACCTAAAGCAACAATAAATCAATCAATCAATCAATTCTCCATGGGGGTGCCGGAGGTTTCTGTATAAATAGTATCCCCACTTTCTGGAAATTTAGTGCTTTAAATTCCCACTGTTGCTGTCTTTCTTCTTTGTTCTTTCTCATTCCTACTACGTTCTATTAATCTACTATCTTCTTCGCTAGACCAGTCACCTACCTTTTTTCTTGAAAACTCTTCCAAAACTCCTCACTTGTTTATGAGGTCTGTTGGGTCTGCTTGGGGATATTGGATGCTTTCTGCCAAATGGTCACTGGAGCTTTCTATGATATTATTATTATTTAGCAATGTAGGTATTTTATATGTATGTGTTTTGTTGATATTTTATAATGATGTTGATATTCTATTTTGGGTTTTTTAAATGGGGGTTTGATAAATTAGAGTGTAGCCTCAGTGTCCCCTGCATGGGATGCCTTTATTGTAAAGTGACCGGCGGGTGGAGTGCCTTCAGTGTTACCACTAGGGTTGATTTGATTTGATTTGATTTGATAGTCACTTGTAAAGCGCTAATAATCGATGCTGTCACATCATGCTCAGGGCGCATAGAAAAACAAGGGATAAAGACAGACAAAACATAAGGAAAAAAGTGCCAGAAAATTGTCAAGAGTTCATAACAGGTGAGTCTTCAGGCGATCAGCAGGTTGTTTCAGCAGATATGGATCAGGGGTGAGTCCTCTTTCAACTAAGTTGTGGTCCTGATTCAGTTCTTTGCAGTCCGCTGTACCCTTTAAACAATGAATAGCTAACTAATTAAAGTTTTTACATGATACATATAATTATTTTAAAATTAAAAGTGCATTAAAAGTGTATTATTCTTCATATTTATTCTTTATCAGTGTGTTGTCATTTGTAATATTTATTTATTTATCTCTTTAGATTTGTGTTTATAGGTTGTCATAAATTTGTATTTACTTTCAACATTCGCTATTTATATTATTATTTACCCCTTGGGGTCATGAGCAATCTTGCCACTGTAGATTGTTCAAACCTATAAAGGGAACAGTGAAAGCCACAGTTGAAAACCTGTCTTTCCTTTATAGGCAAGACAGATTCACTGCGGCAACAGTACCCCCGTTGGAGTGCCGGGGGTTTTCAGTATAAATAGTATCCCCACTTTATGGAAATTTAGTGCTTTAAATTCCCACTGTCGCTGTCTTCCTCATTTACTCTTTCCTATTCCTGCTCTGTCCTTCACTCTGCTATACTATCTTCTTCTTCGCTAGATCAATGACCTACCTTTTTTTCTTGAAAACTCTTCCTGGACAAGACTCCTTGTTTGTGTATGAGGTCTGTTGGATCAGCTTGGGAGTGTTGGACGCTTTCTGCCGGGTGGTCACTAGGGCTTCCTATGATTGTACTATTTAGCACTATAGGCATTTTATATGTATGTGTTTCATTGATGATTTATAATGATGTTTGTATTCTATTTTGTTTTTGTAACCGGGGTGTTCGCGTAGTTGAGGTCAACCCTCAGCCGTCCCCCGCGTGGGATGTCTTTATTGTAAAGTGACTGGCCGGTGGAGGGCATTCAATTTTCCCACTGGGGTTGTTTCAGCAGATCTTTTATGCGGATCGGGGGTTGTCCGGTCCTGATTTGGCTCGGAAGAGTCCGCTGGACCTAAAGCAACAATAAATCAATCAATCAATCAATCATATTATTATTTTATTTTGATGTGCGAAGTAACAATTTCACTGGTTGCTGGTATGTAATCCACAAAACTTAATCTGTGCATTTTTATTATTGTGGTGTTACAAGTAGCTGTTTTGTCTATGTAGTGAATGTTTCTGATGATGGTTTCGATGCAACCTGTGTATTATTGATAATGTACTGTAAATACAATTCAGTCATTGAACTGATGTGTAATTGATTTCAGCATTGCTTTTATAATTGAGGATACCCCTTGGGGTCATGAGCAATCTTGCCACTGTAGATTGTTCAAACCTATAAAGGGAACAGTGAAAGCCACAGTTGAAAACCTGTCTTTCCTTTATAGGCAAGACGCTTCACTGCGGCAACAGTACCCTCGTTGGAGTGGCGGGGGTTTTCAGTATAAATAGTATCCCCACTTTATGGAAATTTAGTGCTTTAAATTCCCACTGTCGCTGTCTTCCTCATTTACTCTTTCCTATTCTTGCTCTGTCCTCCACTCTGCTATACTATCTTCTTCTTCGCTAGATCAATGACCTACCTTTTTTCTTGAAAACTCTTCCTGGACAAGACTCCTTGTTTGTGTATGAGGTCTGTTGGATCAGCTTGGGAGTGTTGGACGCTTTCTGCCGGGTGGTCACTAGGGCTTCCTATGAATGTACTATTTAGCACTATAGGCATTTTATATGTATGTGTTTGGTTGATGATTTATAATGATGTTTGTATTCTATTTTGTTTTTGTAACCGGGGTGTTCGCGTAGTTGAGGTCAACCCTCAGCCGTCCCCCGCGTGGGATGTCTTTATTGTAAAGTGACTGGCCGGTGGAGGGCATTCAATTTTCCCACTGGGGTTGTTTCAGCAGATCTTTTATGCGGATCGGGGGTTGTCCGGTCCTGATTTGGCTCGGAAGAGTCCGCTGGACCTAAAGCAACAATAAATCAATCAATCAATCAATTATAATTGAGGATTCTTTTAACCATTGTTTTCAAAATAATTTTACCTATCACTGATCCTTACCTTACTTATAGTTAGAATTATTATTGATAATTTATGATTTTATTTCAATGTATGTTTAATTGTTTTTATGGTATGTGTAGTGCATTACTGGTTCATCAGTTTGCCAGTATGATTTTTAATTTATAATATATGTTGGCGGGGTATTGTGTATAAATAGTATCCCCACTTTGTGGACATTTAATGCTTTAAATTACCTCTGTTTCTGTCATTCTCATTTATTCTTTCTCGATCCTAATCTGTTCTATCAATCTACTATCTTATTCTTCGCTAGACCAGTCACCTACCTTTTTTCTTGAAAACTCTTCCAAAACTCCTCACTTGTGTATGGGGCCTGCTGGGTCAGCTTGAGGACATTGGACACTAGGGCTTTTTATGGTATTATTATTTAGCAATGTAGGCATTTTATATGTATGCATTTTGTTAATATTTTATAATGATGTTTATATTCTATTTTGTTTTTGTAAATGGGGGTTCGATAAATTACAGTACAGCCTCAGCGTCCCCTGCATGGGATGCCTTTATTGTAAAGTGACCGGCTGGTGGAGTGCCTTCAGTGTTACCATTAGGGTTGTTTCAACAGATCTTTTATACGGATCAGGGGTGAGCCCTCTTTCATCCAAGCTGTGGTCTTGATTCGGCTCTTTGCAGTCTGCTGGACCTTATAAGCATTGCCTAACTAACGAACTATTTGTTTTGTTGTTGATAAGTTTGTTATTTTATTTCAGCATTAATGTTTACCATTGATGTTCTTATTCATTTAGCACTCATGTGATTAAAAAAAATATATTGATGACATAGTTATTTAGTACTCATTGATCGAGTTTGATTTTTTAAAAATAATATAATGTTATCTTTCATTGACTTTTAATTGTTCTAATGATTACCTGGCCTCATTTCTTAATTAATCTCGTCGTGTTTGGAATGATAACTTGCAAATTTTGTGAACGAATAATTATATTTGCATTATTGACTTTGCTAAAACAGTAAAAGCATGTTTGTATGTTCAATGTCAATTACGATGATTTGTGAATACTTGTTTAATGTCAAGCTGTATGACACCATGAAATTGGATTTTGTACATTTGCATGCTGCGTGTGCTTTTTGCATTAGTTTGGGTTTGAAAGTGTGGGTTGGTGGTGGGTTGGTGATTTCTTTTGGTGGAAGTTGGGGGGCATTTCAAAATGTTTAAATATATAACTGTTGTTTTTATTCCTCTTGACATTGTCTGTATACAGGATACAGGGGTTTGCTGTCTTCACATTTTGTGCTTTTTACAAACCACATTTTTGTGTGTTTTTTTTACATTTCGTCTGCTTTGGCCTGTCCCTGTTTGTAATCCATTATTTTATTTTTATGTTATGTTCATTCATCTTCTTCATGTGTTTTGACCGTTTCTGAATACACTTTCCAATCCATTATTTTAGATTTTTTTTATGTGTGTGTTGTGTTAAACTGACATCTTGTATTTTGTTTAATTTACCAGTTCATCATTTTTCCATCCATTGTGTTATCCATTGGTTTAGTTTATTGGTGTGCATGTGTGTGTCATCTTTGTATGAAAAGCTCAAATACAAGGGCAGAAACGTTCAGTTTTAACGAACACAATGCTTGCTTTTATGTTCTGTTTTTAATGTTGTCGTATCTACATGATATTGTTTTGGTTGTGTTTGTGTTGTGTCTTTTTGTATTGACATCATATAGGTTTTGGGTTTAGTGCTTTAAATTCCAACTGTCCTTGTCTTTCTCCTTTGTTATTTCTAATTCCGACTCTGTTGTATCAATCTACTATACTATCGTCTTCTTCGCTAGACCAGTCACCTACCTTTTTTTCTTGAAAACTCTTCCAAAACTCATAAGTTTTGTTTGAGGTCTGTTGGGTCAGCATGGGAATATTGGATGCTTTCTGCCAAATGGTCACTAGGGCTTCCTATGATATTATTATTTAGCAATATAGGCATTTTATATGTATGTGTTTTGTTGATATTTTATAATGATGTTTATATTCTATTTTGTTTTTTTTAAATGGGGGTTTGATAAATTAGAGTACAGCCTCAGCGTCCTCTGCGTGGTATGCCTTTATTATAAAGTGACTGGCTGGTGGAGTGCCTTCAGTGTTACCAATAGGGTTGTTTTGGCAGATCTTTCATACGGATCAGGGGTGAGTCCTCTTTCAACCAAGTTGTGGTCCTGATTTTGTGGTCCTGATTCGGTTCTTTGCAGTCTGCTGGACCCAGTAAGCAATTAATAACTACCTGTCTTACATGCTATATTATTTAATATAAAAATTTATGGTTATGTTATTTTGTATCAATAATTTGGGTTGTATAATGATATTTAATAATTTTGCTGGTGTTATTTTGTATCAGTAATTTGGGGTTGTGTTACGTTATTTAGTACCAATAATTTGGGTTGTGTAATATTTAATAATTTTGCTGGTGTTATTTTGTATCAGTAATTTGGGGTTGTGTTATGTTATTTAGTACCAATAATTTGGGTTGTGTAATATTTAATAATTTTGCTGGTGTTATTTTGTATCAGTAATTTGGGGTTGTGTCATGTTATTTTGTACCAATAATTTGGGTTGTTTTATGTTATTTTGTATCTTTTAATTTATGAGTTTGTGTTTTATTATGTATATGTTTTTAGGTTGTGTTTTAGCTGTGTTCTGTGATTTTTTTAAAGGTTTAACTGGGATGGCAAGTGTGCATAAGAGCTGGGAAGGGGAGAGATCCGCTGGATAGGTTTTTGTCTCGTTTTATTGTGAAGAAATAAATGTTGGACCTGTTTGTGATTGTGGAAATTTGAATGGAAGCATATACTATGGCGTCTTTTTATTTGTTGTTATTTTGTGCATGAATTAATTAACTTAATAATGCTGGCTTGTTTTATGTCTTATTTGTCATTATTTTTTTTTTTAATGAAATTTAGTTCATGTTACCTTAACTGTTTTTAAAATTACAATTTTAGGTACTTAAAATTACCTTTTGTATCTCAGTAATATCCTTTCAAAAATATTTTTTTGTCATCAAGTTGAATTTATATTTATCTTAACTTTGAAAAGTTTTGAACAAAACTTGTATAACAGTCTTTACCTCAGTTTTGTCATTGGGTGTTTACGTTATCTAACATTTTGAAGAGAAGTTTTTAATTAATGGTTTTGTAAATTACACTCTTAAATTTTTGTTGTTGTGTTTATAATTTTTTTAATATTGCTTTAAGAAAATTCTTAAATGTATAAGCCCTGAATAGTATTCACATTCTTTTAATTGCCATTATTATTATTTTATTAATCATTATTAGTGTCATTATTGGTTGTTATATTATTATTACTCCTAGTGTGTATATAATATTGCAAAACGATTGCGACTTGCCTCTTAAGCATTGTAAGTGTTGTGTCATTTGATAGTACACTAGTTTTTATGTAACAGTTTGTCAAACACCGAAAGTAACAATGAGTTTGTGTCTGTCACACTTTGTCACACATGCCACCGTTGGTCACACACAGGCAACAATGATCTGAAAATAATGTTTGGCTCGCGTTGTACTGAATGAAAGGGGGTTGGGGTATGGTCACGCGTGTGCGAAAATAAAATATTTTGTATCGTAAATAATAATGTGTTTTTGTAAGTATGAGAGGGAGTGAGAGAGAGGGATTCTAACTCGTTTTTCCAATGATTTCCCATCGACATTGCCAGTACATAAGACAACTTTATTATCTCTTTCAAAAAATGTGGTGTACAGACAAGCAACAACAAACGTGCTTACATTTAGCATTCAAATTTAAAATACCACATGGATTTTGCTATAAATGCAACGACATGAGATGCAACTACATCAACGGAAATACTATAGTATTACACTATTAAACGTGCACACACACACACTTCAATTTAAAACAAAATGTTGATTAACCTCGTCAAGGAATTTGGACAAGCGCAGAGACCATCAGCCAAATATACTAATACAAGTTAAATTAACAAGTTACAAGCAAATAGATAGTTTAAAAGCGCCTAACAGAATATACAAGTTAAATTAACAAGTTACAAGCAAATAGATAGTTTAAAAGCGCCTAACAGAATATACAAGTTAAATTAACAAGTTACAAGCAAATAGATAGTTTAAAAGCGCCTAACAGAATATACAAGTTAAATTAACAAGTTACAAGCAAATAGATATTTTAAAAGCGCCTAACAGAATATACAAGTTAAATTAACAAGTTACAAGCAAATAGATATTTTAAAAGCGCCTAACAGAATATACAAGTTAAATTAACAAGTTACAAGCAAATAGATATTTTAAAAGCGCCTAACAGAATATACAAGTTAAATTAACAAGTTACAAGCAAATAGATATTTTAAAAGCGCCTAACAGAATATACAAGTTAAATTAACAAGTTACAAGCAAATAGATATTTTAAAAGCGCCTAACAGAATATACAAGTTAAATTAACAAGTTACAAGCAAATAGATATTTTAAAAGCGCCTAACAGAATATACAAGTTAAATTAACAAGTTACAAGCAAATAGATATTTTAAAAGCGCCTAACAGAATATACAAGTTAAATTAACAAGTTACAAGCAAATAGATATTTTAAAAGCGCCTAACAGAATATACAAGTTAAATTAACAAGTTACAAGCAAATAGATATTTTAAAAGCGCCTAACAGAATATACAAACGACACACCTTTTTGTGTACCCATCTCTCTGTTTTTCTCTCTCTTTCTCTCTCTCACACACACACACACTCCCCCGTGGGGGTGCCGGGGGTTTCAGTATAAATAGTATCCCCACTTTCTGGAAATGTAGTGCTTTAAATTCCCACTGTTGCTGTCGTTCTCCTTTGTTCTTTCTCATTCCTACTCTGTTCTATCAATCTACTATACTATCTTCTTCTTCGCTAGACCAGTAACCTACCTTTTTTCTTGAAAACTCGTCCGGGACAAAACTCCTCATTTGTGTATGAGGTCTGTTGGATCCTATCCTATCCAATCCTGTCCCATAACCCGAAGGTCGTAGGGGCACCACAGATGATCGCTTAACCAGCATACTCCATCTTTCTCTGTCCTCAGCAGCCCTCATGGCTTCGCTCAGTGTCAAACCAGTCCATTCTCGAATGTTGTCCTCCCACCTCTTTTTCGGTCTCCCCCTTCTTCTACCTCCTTGCACTGTGCCTTGCAGAATGGTGATCTGGTGACGTGGCCATACCATCGGAGTTTCCGTTTCTTCACCACTGTGAGCAGGTCATCGTGTTGTCCAATGGCTTGTGTGATGGTCTGTCGGACTTCAACGTTGGTGATGTGTTGGGTATAGGAAATGCACAGAAGTCTTCTGTAGCACCTCATCTCCATGCTTTGTATTCTTCGTTGGAGATCTGCTGTGAGGGTCCATGCTTCGCAAGCATATAGGAAGATGGATCAGCTTGGGAATATTGGATGCTTTCTGCCAGTTGGTCACTGGGGCTTCCTATGATGTTATTATTTAGCAATGTAGGCATGTTATATGTATGTGTTTTGTTGATATTTTATAATGCTGTTTATATTCTATTTTGTTTTTGTAAACGGAGGTTCGATAAATTAGAGTATATCCTCATCATTTCCTGCGTGGGATGTCTTTATTGTAAAGTGACCGGATGGTGGAGTGCCTTCAGTGTTACCACTAGGGTTGTTTCGGCAGATCTTTTATGCGGATTAGGGGCGAGTCCTCTTTCAGCGAAGTTGTGATCTTGATTTTGTGGTCCTGATTCGGCTCTTTGCAGTCCGCTGGACCCTGTAAGCAATGAATAACTAACACACACACACACACACATGCACACAATTACTCACTGAATAAAAGACTAAAAACTAGAATTAGCTTGCATACTTCTGATGGTCACACAGTTTGCCCTAAATGTTAATGTAACTATTTTGTACTTCTAGGTTTGTTCTGTGGTTGTCGTCCACTGTCTTCTGTCTTAATCTTTGTAGGATATGATAGGATAAGATAATAGGACACAGGAGGACTACTGTTGGATGACAGCCAAGCGTGGGACAGCTGTTTGGACTACTACTACTATTACTACTACTACTACTACATGTACTACTACTACTAATAGCACTACTACTACCACTACTATAATTACTACTACCACTACTAACTCTAGACTACCACTCTAGCATGTCCAGAGAACAGAGAAGAAGAAAAAATCCTCCCAATTCTCCGATAAGAAGTTGAGGCAGCAGTGCAATCGCTAAAGAAGGGGAAATCAGCGGGAGTGGACAACATACCCGCAGAACTGCTTCAAGCAGGAGGAGAAGCGATGATCGACGCACTCATCATTTTCTGTAACAAGATCTGGCAGAGTGGGGAGTGGCGGACCCAGTCGCTTGTCGCTTCCCCAAAAAGGTAACCTTCAGGAATGTGAAAATTACCGCACCATCAGCCTCATCAGCTATCCCAGCAAGGTCCTCCTGAAAATAATACTCAACAGGTTGAAACCCCAAGCTGAACAAACCATAGCTGAAGAGGATTTAGGGCAGGGCGAAGTACCACTGAACAGATTTTCAACCTCAAAATAATCTGCGATAAATACCTATCGCACCAACAACATCTATATCATGTGTTCCTATACTTCAAAAAGGCGTTTGACCGAGTCTGGCATGCAGCTCTGTGGGCAACCATGAGAGTGTACAACATCAGCCCTAAAATTATTGAAGTCATCAAAAACCTGTATGACAAGGCTACCAGTGCAGTCCTCCACAACAGCGCTATCGGAAACTGGTTCAGAACAACAATCGGTGTGCGTCAGGGATGCCTACTCTCTCCAACACTCTTTAACATCTTCCTAGAGCGCATCATGTCAGATGCCCTTGCAGACCACGAAGGCACAGTCAGCCTAGGGGGAAGAGCAATCTCCAACCTTCGTTTTGCGGATGACATTGATGGATTGGCTGGAGGGGAACAAGAACTTGAACAGCTGGTACAGAGGCTTGACACCACCTCTAGAGCCTATGGAATTGAAATAAGTGCAGAGAAGATCAAAATGATGACCAACAACACCAATGACATCAACACGGACATCAAAGTCCAAGGCCAATCCCTCAACACAGTGCATAGCTTCAAATATTTAGGAGCCATTGTATCAGACAATGGGTCCCGACAGGAAGTCCTCTCCAGGATCGCACAAACAACTGCTGCCCTGGCGAGGTTGAAGCCAATTTGGAGAGACAGGACCATCAGTCTACATTCCAAGGTAAGTCTGCTGCGCTCCCTTGTCATCTCCATCTTCCTATATGCTTGCGAAACATGGACCCTCACACCAGATCTCCAACGAAGAATACAAAGCATGGAGATGAGGTGCTACAGAAGACTTCTGGGCATTTCCTATACCCAGCACATCACCAACGACGAAGTCCGACAGACCATCACACAAGCCATTGGACAACACGATGACATGCTCGTATTGCTAATTCAAACGGGAGGGGGTGCTAAAGAGGATTTTCAATTTAAGAATAGTGACCTCCCATGCTTTAATGTTTATTCTCTCTCCCTTCCTCTCTCTCTCTCTCTCTCTCTCCTCTCTTCCTCTCTCTTCCTCTCTCTCTTCTTCTCTCTCCCTTCCTCTCTCTCCCCCTTGCTCTCTCTTCCTTCCCCTCTCTCCCTTCTTCTACCCCCCTTCCTCTCTCTTCCTTCTTCCCTCTCCCTTCTTCTCTCTCTCCCTTCCTCTCTCTCCCCCTTCCTGTCTCTCTCCCTTCCTCTCTTTCTCACTTCCTCTCTCTCCCTTCCTCTCTTTCTCTCCCCCCCCCCCTTCCCCTCTCTGTTCCGAAAACAAGCGTCTCTCCGTGTCAGCAGCATTGGATCTTCATTTTTGTTTTTTCATTCATGTTCATAAAAACAATGTTAGGGAACCTTTACATCTTCAGTCTTGATAAAATTTCATAGTCTACGATTTGTACGTCTTCGTCTAATACGTCACAGACCCAATGCGTGAAATAGCAAATTGATTATGGGTTTCCGTGACCCTGATACCTTGGAAGCAAAACGGAAAATCTCCACTGAGAAGGGAGATTTTGACCAGGGAGTACATCACTTCGTCAGTCATCCAACACAGTAAACGATTGCAAGGCAAGCCGGTTATAAGATAGCCATGTGGATACAGGGACTTACCAGGGGGTGCACGGACATTTTTATTTTTATTATTATTATTGAGGATTTGTATAGCGCACATATTTCGCCGTACTTGGCGACTCAAGGAGCTGGCCGATACAGGATCTAACTCAAGCCGCCCGAGGCGCAAACTTGCAGCCTTTGGGCGCATCGTAACGCTCCAGACAACTGAGCATAATCCTGGGCAGCCAGGGATGGGGGAGAAGGACCTAGGTGCATGCTGGGTGTGTTCTTGTCATCGGCACTCACCCGTCTAGGACATGAGCGTCAGGATCTTTAAAGTCCGTTATGATGGAATGTATGCGACACAGACTATAGACCTCGGTTTATACTCTCATCCGAAGGAGTAGGAAACGGGAGTAAAGTGTCTTTCCCAAGGACACAACACAATGCCCCGGCCTGGGCTCGAACCCGGGACCTTCAGATCCGCAAGCCAAAGCTCTACCATTAGGCCTCCGTGACATCCCGAATCAGCGGAAGGCGACCGATTGCAGAGCGTCCGTCTGCGCTTTTCACTGATTCGGGGTGGGGGCCAGTGACCGAAGGTCGTCGACCGGCTGCTACTGAAGTTGGAGGCCATTCTTCACGAATACTGGGTTCAATTTTCAAGCGCCATCGTGGGTACATGTTCAGCTAGGCTAGACTGGGCAAACAGATGCAAAGAAAACAATAATAACAATGTGTCTTATTCCAGGTTAGTTGTTTTTGTATTAAATAAGTGTCATTGTTCCGTCACTGGTTATCAGATATTTAACCACAGCGCATC
>CM072522.1:7876185-7881185 GCA_036898135.1 Oncomelania hupensis
ACAAATACGGTGAAACCTCTTTAGCACAACTCTAAAGAGATCCAATAAATGATAACGTATTACATTTGTTCTTGTTGATACTATCCAATTAGGAAAGGATTTGTTGGGACCAAAGTCATTTTGTGCTATCCATATTGTCTGTGTTTGTCATAAGTCAACTGCACTTTAGATTTATTGTAAGATCGTAAGCGGTCCAAAAATATTTTCACGCAATTATTTTGGATTGTGTTTTATGTTTTAAGGCTTCGGCGGGTAGAATATAAACGAAAATGTATTTTTTATACTATCACAGTACTATGTTGTTAAACTTCAGCAAACCCTTTAATTTGCATATAATGTATAACCGGTGACATGTCATTTTGTTGTAGATGATTAAACAGGTTATATATATATATATATATATATATATATAAACGAAGGCAAGAACACTCCAAAAAACTAATAAAATGTAAATCTAGATGGAAATAATGTAATTATCTCGTTATTAATAATACCCAGAGAAATGGAGTACGCTGGTTAAGCGATCATCTGTGGTGCCTTAACGACCTTTGGGTTATGGGATAGGATAGGAAAGAGAGAGAGAATGAGAGAGAGATGGAGAGAGAGAGAGATGGAGAGAGAGAGCACTGGAGAGAGAGAGCACTGGAGAGAAAGAGAGAGGCGGGGAGGGAGAGAGAGAGAGAGAGAGAGAGAGAGAGAGAGAGAGAGAGAGAGACGGGGAGAGAGAGCACTGGAGAGAGAGACGGGGAGAGACAGAGAGCACTGGAGAGATAGAGAGAGCACTGGGGAGAGAGAGAGAGAGAGAGAGAGAGAGAGAGAGAGAGAGCACTGGAGAGAGAGAGAGAGAGAGAGAGAGAGAGAGAGAGAGAGAGAGAGAGACGGGGAGAGAGAGAGCACTGGAGAGAGAGACGGGGAGAGACAGAGAGCACTAAAGAGATAGAGAGAGCACTGGGGAGAGAGAGAGAGAGAGAGAGAGAGAGAGAGAGAGAGAGAGAGAGAGAGAGAGAGAGAGAGAGAGAGAGAAAGACGTGGAAAGAGAGAGCACTGGAGAAAGAGACAGAGAGAGACAAAAGAAGAAGGAGGAGGAGAGAGCGAAAAAGAAAGAAATACGAAAGAAGAGAATAAAGGAAGAAGCGATAGACTAGGGTCAGTAATGTGGTTTATTGCACTGTGCAAGCTAAACTTCATTTAAGTCACCTGGTGCATCGCTGGTCACACAAGTCTTAGTGTCAACATCAGCAATCTCACTGTTATCTATCATAAACACTGATGGCTGTTATCTGTCATCACTGAATCATGGACGTTGCAACCACACCGAACACCCGAATCCCATATTTGTGTGTGGGAAGTTGCTTTTGGAGACAGTCCTGGTCGAAGACCAGCATGCGCTGCCCTTCTGTACTTCTCTTTGTTTGAAGCCGTTCGATGCTGTAGTGGTGTCGCGGCTCGTCGTTTGTCTGCACTGCCTTTCTGAGCTGTCTGAACACTTCAGACTTTACCCAGGATCAAGCCTTGTGTGCGGCTGGAGATTCAAGATTGAAGATGTATTCATTGTCCCCATAAATTACCAGGAAATGTAGCGACCCAACCATTGTAGAAGTGTAAGGCCGTTGTGTAACATATACACGAGCATTACTGTACTACTATACGCAACGTTAACAGTAACACGTTTATGTAGTGTGCAGTTAGTTAGTTAGTTAAAATAGATTAACGTCCCCGGACACATAAGCGTAGTGTGCAACGTTTCTCCAGCCCTTTTTGTAGCCGCCCTGACCCGACAGACAGCTGTGGAAGCTCTGGAAGCGTCTTCAGTGGTCGTGGGACTGGTAAGACACAGACAACTGTACTTTGGAACCACAAGAAAGCTGTCTGGAAGTATCTGCCAAGCAGTGTAGAGAATTTGCAGGCTTAAGACTGTTCCCGTTCATTCATGCATTTCATACGATACTCGGCTTGGGTGTAATATACGCTGTTGTTTGTAGATTATAGTCACACGACACTTTCGCATATAGGTGACTACTGGGCCGATTTATACTGACACCAGCGGGCCAGTTGTTGGTAAAGGGGAAAATAATATGATCACACGTTGACCAATCCGGGATTCGAACCAGCGACCTTTCGGTTACTAGCAAGACGCTCTTACCAACTGAGCTAGACGGCCCCTAGGGTGTAATATACGCATGTCCCACAGGCGCTTTTATCTGGACACGCGACTGCTATCCTATGCACCAACGGGAATCCCCTCAATGAAACATACTTCCGGTTTATTTCTCCGCGTGTTTTAGTGAGTTATTTCCAAATATTCAAGAATAATAACATGTGTCACTAGCCACCAGTATCGTACCCTCACATTTTTTTTTTTGCTGCAGTTTATTATCCCTTTCTATCGCCAGTGGCGCGCCTAAACCCTACCTACCTAACATTATTTGTGAATTTTTGAAAAATATTCGGAAAAACATAACGCCCAGATGCTGGCTCGAACCCACACCTGTCAGGCGCCATTGGTTTCTGGCTTGTGGACAAGGCAAGTTAGTCCCGCCTTAGCCCACTTGGCCACAACGCTCGCCTAACATAGTCAACTACTTCGTGTTTTGTGAAGGTTGCGACGGCGAAGCTATGGAAAACTACAAGAGTCTTCAGGTCCTTTTTCACTTTCTGTCGATGATCGACGCACCTCCGAAGTCGCCACAAATACAGGCCTCTACGATTGTTTTTTGCATTCTTTCACTGAGCATGTACTTCCTCCACCGTTTTTTATACTTATCCCACTCGTTTTCTGGCTCTAACAATCGTCGTTTTCGGCAATTTGCCATATTTAAAAGTCACGCATCAAGCTTTGATAAAAGCAAAACAAGCCAGACCGGAACTTGGTTTCATTCTAACCTCGTTTTAATTTATAATGGCGATACCCACGAGTTTTTACGAGAGGTGCCGGAAAGTTGTGAATTGGGGTGGCCTCGTGGCGCAGTGGATAAGTCGCCGGTTTCCTATGCCGAAGGTCGCGGGTTCGTTTCCCGCAAGGGGCGAACGTATGTGACTTAGGTACGAGACTATTGAGGTCACCGAGGGTTTTCTCCGGGCACTCCGGTTTCCTCCCTCCCTTCAATAATGGTACAGGATGCAGTCAATATAAAAATTTCAAACATAAAAATCCGATTTTCTTCCGTCTTCTAATAGCGATCTCCCTGCCTTTACACCACCTGTTTGAGTGATATATGTGTATTTGGTGTGTGTGAGGGTAAATGAGACAGGTGAGCGTGTATGTTGGTATAGATCGCCGCGCTTTGAGCCTTGGGGAAAGGCGCGTACATAGCATCCTGTATTATTATAAGTTGTGAATTCCTGTGGCGCTCGCGTGTCCAGATATAAGCGCCTGTGGCATGTCCATACTTGCTATTTTACATTTCCTATGTCCAATGTGATTGTGTTGAAATTTGCAATAGTGTCTACATCTATAGCATTTGTTTTTAAAATTTAATTTTTTAAAATCAAATGTTTTGTGTGTGAGGACTTATAACAGTAATGATGATGATATTTGCCGGTGGTGTGGATGTGTTTGTGTGTGATGGACTTATAACAGTAATGATGATGATATTTGCCGCTGGTGTGGATGTGTTTGTGTGTGATGGACTTATAACAGTAATGATGATGATATTTGCCGCTGGTGTGGATGTGTTTGTGTGTAATGGACTTATAACAGTAATGATGATGATATTTGCCGCTGGTGTGGATGTGTTTGTGTGTGATGGACTTATAACAGTAATGATGATGATATTTGCCGCTGGTGTGGATGTGTTTGTGTGTGATGGACTTATAACAGTAATGATGATGATATTTGCCGCTGGTGTGGATGTGTTTGTGTGTGATGGACTTATAACAGTAATGATGATGATATTTGCCGCTGGTGTGGATGTGTTTGTGTGTGATGGACTTATAACAGTAATGATGATGATATTTGCCGCTGGTGTGGATGTGTTTGTGTGTGATGGACTTATAACAGTAATGATGATGATATTTGCCGCTGGTGTGGATGTGTTTGTGTGTGATGGACTTATAACAGTAATGATGATGATATTTGCCGCTGGTGTGGATGTGTTTGTGTGTGATGGACTTATAACAGTAATGATGATGACATTTGCCGCTGGTGTGGATGTGTTTGTGTGTGATGGACTTATAACAGTAATGATGATGATATTTGCCGCTGGTGTGGATGTGTTTGTGTGTGATGGACTTATAACAGTAATGATGATGATATTTGCCGCTGGTGTGGATGTGTTTGTGTGTGATGGACTTATAACAGTAATGATGATGATATTTGCCGCTGGTGTGGATGTGTTTGTGTGTGATGGACTTATAACAGTAATGATGATGATATTTGCCGCTGGTGTGGATGTGTTTGTGTGTGATGGACTTATAACAGTAATGATGATGATATTTGCCGCTGGTGTGGATGTGTTTGTGTGTGATGGACTTATAACAGTAATGATGATGATATTTGCCGCTGGTGTGGATGTGTTTGTGTGTGATGGACTTATAACAGTAATGATGATGATATTTGCCGCTGGTGTGGATGTGTTTGTGTGTGATGGACTTATAACAGTAATGATGATGATATTTGCCGCTGGTGTGGATGTGTTTGTGTGTGATGGACTTATAACAGTAATGATGATATTTGCCGCTGGTGTGGATGTGTTTGTGTGTGATGGACTTATAACAGTAATGATGATGATATTTGCCGCTGGTGTGGATGTGTTTGTGTGTGATGGACTTATAACAGTAATCATGATGATATTTGCCGCTGGTGTGGATGTGTTTGTGTGTGATGGACTTATAACAGTAATGATGATGATATTTGCCGCTGGTGTGGATGTGTTTGTGTGTGACTGCTTACCAACATGGGGACAATTTTCATTTACAATCTTCTGTTATCATTTGACTGAACACATTCTGTGTTCTGAATTCTTGCATACTGCTACGAGGAATTGCGGTGTTCAAAGCCA
>CM072522.1:8578685-8706185 GCA_036898135.1 Oncomelania hupensis
GGGAGAGTACCTAACATCATTTCCAGTGTTCGCGCATTTTGGAAAAGATGAGTTATCTCCATTGATTGAAATTAAAGTATTGTGAAGTTATCCTCATCAAAGAAAGTACAGCTACGCAAAGAAGGTTCATCTCGGCGAAGGCCTATATAAAGTTACAAAACGTAGCCACTCGTAGCGCCCCCCAGCGATTCCCGTGATAAATGATTCCAAGGGCGATAATTTGTTCTTAGCGCTATGTAAACAAACCGCTTCAGTAGATTATGTTCCGGACACTCGCTTGCTTAAATTAACAAGCGATTCTGCTTTTTTTTTTTTGAAAGTAAGTTAATAAGTGTCTGGTTTTAATAATGTAAATACAGCTTGCCAACAAGTTGCTTGAATTATGCATTCAGCCGATTAAATTACCGTACCAATGCTGATGATTCAGTAGGCCTGTACTCGGCCTGTACTCATCCTAGATCCGTCAAAACTCAAACCCAAAAGTAAGCTTGAATACCGGTAATAGCTTTTCGGAACATTGCTTGATTTAGCATTTCCAGTTAATAACTGTGTTCCAATCTACTGTTTATCTCATTTACACTGCACTTCTGATTTTAATCGCTGCTAACCTACTGTTAGGCTCTCATCTTAAAATTATATTTACTGCTTTCGATCAACTGTGTAAATAAGCCTATAAATTATTAGGCCTACTGTTTATCATCATCATTTTCATCATCATCATCATCATCATTATGGTTTAATATAGGCTATCTCTATAATAGAACTGTAGTTGCAAAAGGAAATTTGATAGGTTAAGATAGACTAAAGAAAAAGAACAGACATGTGTGTGTATGTGTATATGTATATATTGCACAATGTTAGTATTCTTCTGCCAAATTTAACTCTGAAATTTACTCGCACAGGGATAGGCTTATATAAGCATGCTTGTTGCTTGTCCCTGCTGCTTGTGATGTATATATTTTATATGTATTCTGAAGAAATAAATAATATATAAACCAACAGACATCAAGACTATAGAAGTAGAGAAATAAAGCAATGCAACAATTAAGAAGAGTGAACAGTGAAGCTTTTAAAGAAAACACATTTAACGTTTAAAAGCATTATTTTTTTTTGCATGAATCATTACATTGGAAATTGCACCTAGATAAGACCAAAAAGTGCAACAATAAAAATAGTCAAATAAGAAATATTTGTAGTCATTTATAATATTAGATCTGTACATTGCAGCAGGCTGCATCAATTATGTTACTTTATTGTTAAACCATCATGCATTTATAAAAGCTGAAAAAAAATAGCTTCAAACATTTGTGTTTCTTTTTCTGACATTTAATATGAATATTATAGCAACAAAAAGCAACAATGATGACTCTCTCTCTCTCTCTCTCTCTCTCTCTCTCTCTCTCTCTCTCTCTCTCTCTCTCTCTCTCTCTCTCTCTCTCTCTCTCAAATA
Source organism: Oncomelania hupensis (assembly GCA_036898135.1). Lineage (NCBI taxonomy): Eukaryota > Metazoa > Mollusca > Gastropoda > Littorinimorpha > Pomatiopsidae > Oncomelania > Oncomelania hupensis. The sequence continues at coordinate 8,580,136 of CM072522.1, forward strand.
AAGGAAACTTCAGCAATTATCATTTTTGTAAAGCACTGTCATCTCAATAAATGTATGTTTAAAATAATGAAAAGGGTAATAATGTTAGGTTTTTATAATTAAATCTGTTGTTTACTTTTTGTTTAGCAAGATTAATAATAATAATAATACAGGATGCTATACGCGCCTTACCCCAAATCATTCAGGCTCAAAGCGCGGCGACCTATACCAACATACACGCTCACCTGTCTTATCCACCCTCACACATACCAAACACACATCCATCACTCAAACAGGTGGTGTAAAGGCAGGGAGATCGCTATTAGAAGACGGAAAGAAAATCGAATTTTTATTTTTGAAATTTTTATATTGACTGCGTCCTGTACCATTATTGAAGATTAAGACATACCTACAAAGAAACAGAAGTTTTGCAAGACAAAACAAATACAATTAACCCTTTTCCTGTCTGCTTAAACCAAATGTAATGGAAAGGGAATACAGTCACACAGAAAATGGTATTTTACATTTGAAAGATTTAAAAAATCACATTTGGTATTTTTTCTGCATACATTTCACATGCAACAACAACAACAAAATCTGATAATACTAGACAATTAACTAGTAGCATTATACATTAAAAGGATAAGAATTAATAGTTTTTGCTCTTGGATTTTTATTCTTAGATGCATTTATGAAGAATTATTTGCTTAAAAATTACTTCTTTTTTTATAGTTTTTCTTTACAAGACATCTGTACACGCCAAGTTCAACGAAATGGAATGTATTAAAATAAGAAAACTTACGAAGGAAATACTAAAACATCTTTGCTTTTCTCATTATAATGCTGATAAATGCATTAAGCAGCTTACTGCTGTTATTTTGTAGTTTAGTAACACTTATGAAAAAAACAACACATTTCTTCATTCTTCTTTGATTTAAGCAAGCGAGTGTCCGGAACATAATCTACTGAAGCGGTTTGTTTACATAGCGCTAAGAACAAATTATCGCCCTTGGAATCATTTATCACGGGAATCGCTGGGGGGCGCTCGCAACTTCCGTTTCGCAGTAAGAGTCGAAATGAACCTTCTTTGCGTAGCTGTACTTTCTTTGTCCTCATTGACTTGTAATTTCAAACGTTGTATGTTCTGGTATATTTCATTGGTCCAGATATTTCAATGCATCCAATCAAATGGCATGTTGTATTCCAGAGCTTGTTATGATTGGGACAGGAAATTTATGATAGCCTACTAGCGCCAAAACCGAGAGCTACCAGTATCACGAGATAATTGAAATTAACAAGTGTTCGGTGTAATTTATTGAGATACCGGTAATTCACAGTGTCAATTTAATTAATAATTATCAGTGTTTGTCACGCCATCCTAACGGAAGAGCATGATAATTACAAATATCATGAGATAATTACAAAATTCATAGAAAAATTACAATTACGAAGGGATCATTACAATAATCATTGAAAAATTACAAATATCTTCGCGTGATCGTGTTTAATTCTCAGTTGTGGCTCTAGAAATCTGTCTAGAAGTGGGCCCAAACCAAAATTTTTTAATTTCACTTGATAATTACAATTTTTACGTGTTGTTAATATGTCGTTGATATTTGTAATTATCACATGATATTTATAATTATCAGGTTTTGGCGCTAGTAGGCCGTCATAATGTGAATTACACAGATCATGTGTTATTTACTATTATCACTGATACCTGTAAATGCACGTTTTGGTGGTAGCAAGCCGGCTTAGTCCGAATTAAGCACAATCACGTAAAAAGTGTAATTATAAAGTGAAAATTGTAATTATAATGTGATAATTACAATTTTCGGTTTTGACGCATTTCCAGGCGGATTGCTAGAGCCAAAACTGAAAATTAAACCTGATCACGCGAAGAAATTTATAATTTTTCAATGATAATTGTAATTATCCCTTGATAATTGTAATTATTCCATGATATTTGTTATTATCTCAGGCAGTGGTTCAATATAATACAATACAATACAATACAATTTTATTTGTCTCACACGGAGCAATTACAAAGCCTGTTGATGGCATGGAGTGCAAAAACCAAACTAACCTGACCTTACACACAGGCAGTTCCCTTCCTACTTCTTCGGACGAGAATATAAATCAAGGTCTGTGCACACACACGCTGTCCCCTATACGCTATGTGTCCGGGGACGTTAAACTACTCAAGCAAGCAAGCATACACACATTCCACTGCGCCAACTTATCCTGACACTCATGTTCCAGACCGGTGAGTGCCGGTTACACAAATACACCCACCATATACTAGGTGCCTTCTCCCCAATCCCTGGTCTTCCAGGATTGTACTCAGTGGTCTGGCCATCAGACGATGCCCCCAAAGGTTGCAGGTGGGCGTTACGGGCAGCTCGAGCTAGATCCTGAATCGGCCAGCGCCTTGAGCAGCGCTTGAGGTGGAAAAAGCGCTATGTAAGATTAGGAAGGATGAAATCAATGTTTAAAATGCTAAGTGTTATTTGTTGTTTCTTTTATCCTCCACACCCAATCGCCACCCCAAATTCCTTCCCGCATTGAATGAAGCTCAACACAACAAATTCGGCTCAAACTTTATTATAAAATTCACAATGCGTCATGCTGAATGGTGGCGTCATTTGTTTGCCTTGACATGCCACGGAAGTTTGCCAGACATCCACATGTATAGGTGCTTTTCAGTTGATAACAAATAATCGTTTGGTGTTAGTCAAATACATGCCTTGATTGTTTTATTCCTAAATAGGTACAGATACATATAAAGAAACACATGTGTGCTGCCTGTCTTTTACAGGATACAGAAATTTTTTATTTTTTTTAAATCAGTTTATAGTCCCCTCTCTTCCCGATAAGGATTTTCAGAGAGGAGACTATTATACAGAAAATACATAGTACACAATACTTTGTACAGCCTCTCTATCTCTCTGTTTCAGCCATTCCCTGGGAATTGGGCTATGGGCAGTCTCGTGCTGACAGATCTGAGGTGTACGATGAACCTTGATCGTCTACAGATAGAAACTTCAGTGTCCATGCCATGCTGTGCTAAGAATTTGAACCCTTCAGGCATCCGCATCAACATAAACCAAAGCAAGAAAGGTTGGTCTTACCAGCATATTCCAAAACAAGAACTGTCTACCCATTCAGGTAGGAGCATTCTGCAGCGTATGCGTCTGTCTGTAATACGTAAACTACATTACATTTCTGTTTGTCTCCTACCCTTACCTATTCCATTTTTTTAATTGGGGAGGAAGGTTAGACTTGTGACACTTGGGTAATGAAATCATAATTCTCTTGTTTGCCATCTGTGTGCATAATGCAGATCATAAAATAACGTCTCAAATTGTTTAGCTGACTATGTGCATCGGAACCGCTTTGGATTAGTTTAGATTTGGTCGAGATGGTTTCACTGAATTACCAAGGTAGCAAGCCAAGGGCACTGAATAGAAGGTTGACACGGATTGTGATTGAACCCCTTCTGGCCTGCCAACTTCCTGTGGGGCCTGCTGCTCTGCTGGCCTGAAGCATATTGCAAGCTGACAGGGAATTGTCAGTCAAATATATAAAGGATTTTTATCAATCCCTCACAAAAATCGGTGATATTTGTTGTGGTTCATCAGGTTGTCGTTATTCAAGAATCACCACTCAACAACAAACACAAAAGTTTTAAGAAGAAAGATGCATTTTTAAAAAAAACAGGAAGAAATTGTGAAATATGAATAAAATACATTTGTGACAAAATATGAATGGGAATTCCTGACATGAAGTGTCGGTTGTTGTGAGAATTCTCGTCGTAAGAAATTTGGCCAGAATGGGTTGAAGTCACAGCCGTTCAAAATCCAAGCCTAGGCTGTAACCCAATGTGCTATCGAGCTCACCAACTCCCACCTCATGCCCACCTCCAAAGTATTGATATGATGCTGTCACAGGGCAGCCTGTGATGAAACCGGGTAGAAAGTGTGGGTGGAGAGTTAATGAGTTGGGGTAGTAACTGCGCGCTGTCGTATGTTAGGTTATGCGTGGAAAGCGTGATTTAGAACAGCAGAGCTCGGCCAGCCAGTTTTGGGAATTTGTTCACTGTAGTCAGAACACGTTTTGCAGAGTAACAGAGAAGACGTGCGGTCTTGTTTCTCTGGGTATTTTGTTCTGGAAGTAAGGGTGGGACAGTTGTTAACGTAAATAATGACTGGTTCTAAAAGAAAACCTAGTGGAAAATGTTACAGTTGTGGTAGCAAGCTCAAGGAAGAGTAGAGCAAATAACTAAGTTTTGTGTTGTGGTAAGTTAGTGTAGAGGTTTCGTCCACTAACGGGAATTACTACGCACTGGAATACCTTACTTGGAGTACTGTGTAGGCAAGCAGTGGAAAGGGCTAGCTACAGGTACTTTTACATTCGAGCCGTGTGGGTAAGTGTGATGGTGTTATCTTCCTTTACTGTGCTAATGACCGATGGCCGGCTGTTGGGGTGTTGAACGATAGCTGTGCGTGAGGCTGACGGAAGGATGGTTGCACTGAGGGGAGGCAGACGAAAGGAAGAGTGTGACTGAAGGAGGGAGAATGAGGGAGGAGAATGAGGGTGAAGTGTGATGAAGGTAGGATGGAAGTGGTTGCTGTTGTCGAGGTTGAGGTTGCTCAAGATGGATAATGTGTTGATGATTACATGTATTCATTTGCAGCATTGTTCATTTCATGCATTCATAATGTCATTCAGTTTTTGAATTATGTGTTTGATTACAAGTGACAGTAATAGTAGTCAAGGGAAGTGAAGTGGACAGCAGTGGCGCTTCCTCAAGATACAGGAATTAGTTAGTGTAGTAGGGGGGGAGAGTGTGAGGAGGGAGGGGGACAGAATCGGGTGGACATGACATTAACAATACGACAAGCATGTTGCAGGTTCGAAAGTTCGTCGTTCGAAAGTCTTCGAAAGTTCGTCGTATTCATCAGTTCGTCACTGGGTAACGCGGATCAACGTTGACCAGCGTCGCGCGACAACGACGACGACATTTGGTCGTGTGGACCCAGCATCATCATCACCACCCGTTCGTCCACGTCCGCGTTTGTGTACATCTTCATTGTTCCACAACCCCACCTTTCCCGCGGTGGTTGTGACGTCTGTGTACGGAACCTGGCCTCGACGTCACAGTGTTAGCCGACTGGAGGAGTCAGGCTGGGAGGCGTCGACGGTGGCAGGGCTGCCGCAACTACAGCGTCATCATCATCATCATCATCGTCAGCGGTGGGAGGGAGTGGCGACACCACTACGCCTGGATTCCATAGCGACAGTCCAGTGACAGCCACGAGGAGGGGCAGATACTTTCACGGAGACATCAACGGGGACGCCCTACTATCAGGTCGGCTTTTTCCTTGTTGTCCCCCTCTTGATACTCGACCCCCCCTGTGTTCGGACATTTGCGGTGCACAGTCGATACTTAGACGTGGTTGATTAGCAACCCTCGTTCATCTGACATTCCATTTCATTGTTCATCGACCCATTGATTGTTCCATCACCATTTTTCTCGTTTCATGTGTAAATGTTGTATGTGTATGAGTGTGTGGTATGAATGAATAAATAGCTTGAAAGTTGTATATATATTCGTTGTGTTTTCATCACTTCCGTCTGCGGGTAATCGTCATTCTTTCTGGGTTGTCTGCGTGTGGAAGTTGTTTGTTTGTGGCGTCTGCCCGGAGAGAGTCGTGGCGGTGACATATGGTGGAGATGCAGGGTATGAATGAGTGTGCCCAGACGTGAAGTTGTCTTGTGATTGTCCTGTGGTGTCCGAGTGTGTGAGGCGTGATTCGGTGAGAGTGTGCATCCCAGTGGGTGGTTGGAGGGAGTCAGGTCGCTGTTTAGCGGAGGCTCACAGCCGGCCTGGGTTCGACCACACGTGAGGGAAGGGGCCATTGCACTCTCTATCCGGTTCGCTACCTCGCGGGCCAGTTTCCACTGTTTGAGTGGGAGGAGGTGGGTGATAGGTAAGGAAGATAGCTTAGTTAGGTAGGTTAGAATCTCAGGCTAGGCTAGGTAAGGTAAGGTTTGCAGGGATTGTTGACTTGTTGTTGTTGGTTGTAGTTGCTTTCCTTGTAAGCAGGATGGCATCGATCGAGGAGGCTGAAGGAGTGTCACCGATCGCGGCTCGTACGCGTTCTCGCGTGGGTGTCACGATGGACGAGCGGGCGACGACGTCAGCGGTTGATTCAGGAGTCACCGACCTACCTTCTGCGGACGAGCAACGGAGATCGCCGGTCAGGTCATCGCGTCGAGGGTCAGCAGACGACGAGTTGACGACGTTTGAAGCCAGAGACACAGTGAGTGATCCTTTTGTGACGGGATTTGGCGCGACTGGCAGGATGTCAACAGGCACCGATTTCTACGGAGACCAAGATCGACTGAGTGATGCAACGAGGCCGAAGAGGTTCGAGACCAACCCCTACCGTTCAGTCTACAAGGTCGAGGCGGCACCAACGCCGAAGACAGGATTGTTCGCGGACGAGACGCCGGTGGAGATGATCTTGAGGCTCGCCAAGCGCGAAGGGTTGAGAGGTCAGGCTGCGTTAGACTACGCGATGGACCAAGCGGCGAGGGAGATAGAGCTGATGGCGAAGGTGAGCGAGAAAGACGCAGACCGGAGAGATAGGGAGAGAGAGATAGCGCTGAGAGACAGGGAGATGGCACACGAGCTAGCGATGGCGCAGCTGACGTCGCAAGGCGCCGGGAACCGCAGGGATCGTCAACCCGAGTTCGAGACGGTCAAGCTCAGGTTACCTTTCTTCGAGGATAAGGACGACCTAGAGACCTACTTGTGTCAGTTTGAGCGGTTCGCCAAGGCACAAGACTGGAAGAAGGACACGTGGGCTATTCGCTTGGGGACCTTGCTGAAGGGGAAGGCGAGGGAAGTTTACGTTGGCTTGAACGAGGATGACTCTGCCGACTACGAGATTCTGAAGGCAGCGTTGTTGGTACGTTTCAACCTGACGGCCGAGACGTATCGCAAGAAGTTTCGCCAGCTACGAAGGGAGCCACCAGAGACTTTCAAGCAGTACCTACGGAAGTCGGAGTTGTTCCTGGAGCGCTGGATGGGACTAGCGAACAAGAAGGCCACGTATGCGGACTTACTGGACTTAGTGCTGATGGAGCAGATGGTTAACGGTTTGACACCAGAACTGGTCACGTTCGTGCGCGAGCGCAACCCAGCAACGATGGAGGAGGCCGCGACGTTAGCACAGCAGTACGTCGACGCCAGGGCGGGAACCAACCTACGTTTCCCACCACGTCAACCCTTTACACCCAGGGATAAGAGCGAGGGTCGCAAGCCAGCAGGACCACGACCCAACTCGCCTGACAAGCGAGAATGCTACAGTTGCGGACAGAAAGGGCACTTGAAGCGAGATTGTCCGAAACGCAGCGAGCGAAGTGGAGGAGCGTTGCGCATCTTGAAGGAGGCAGGCAAGAGGGGAGATCCTCGGTTCCAGAGCCAAGTGGTAGTGGAAGGTGTTCCGCTGACGGCCGTGAGGGACACGGGAGCTGACCTGATTTGCCTGCGGAAAGGAGAGGTTGCCAACCTTGTCTACACGGGACGCACGCGACGCGTCGGATTCGCCATTCGACAGCTGTCCAAGTCACTGCCGACAGCGTGGGTGCAGTTGGAATCACCGTTCTACACCGGGAGAGTGGAGGTAGTGGTGGTACCGGACTTAACCTACCCAGTGGTGATCGGCAACTGGGCGAGGACGGAACAGCAACGTGATACAGCACTGCCAGTGTTCGCCGAGGGGGACGCGGGGTGTTGTGCGGTGCGGACCGGAGGACAAGCAGCCAAAGAGACAGACGCTGCGGAACTACTGGTAGTCGGACCGAGCAAGAGCGTCGTCGCAACGCCGGAGGAGATTCGTCAACTGCAGTTGGGAGACGACGAGCTCGCAAAGGTACGGCAGCTAGCAGACCGGAAGGCAGGGAAGGAGCAACGAGGCAAGGGGCAAGTGGCATTTGTCTGGAAGCGGGGCCTGTTGTACCGCGAATACACAGGACAGGACAAAGTGGATCGCAGTCAGTTGGTGGTGCCAACCAAGCTTCAGTCGGAGGTGCTACGCATGGGACACGACACGCCTATGGCTGAACACCGAGGAGCCAAAGGGACCCTAGATCGAGTGTGGGCCGAGTACTACTGGCCAGGGATGTGCCGTGACGTGAGGAGGTTTTGTGCTTCATGCGACGCATGCCAGCGAACGACGCCAAAGGGGAGAGCCAGGAAGGTACCAGTGCAGAGAGTCGGCAAGAACAGGAAGTTGAGGCGTTACATAGAACGCAGAGTAGAACCAGAAACGACGGTGGCCGTCGTGTTGGACCAAGCTGGAACAGAGGGAACGACAGATATCAGCTACCAGGGCACCGTACCACTGATACCGCTACGAGCGGGCGAAGGGCCAGTGGACATACAGATAGACACGGAGCTATCTGCGCTACATGGGAGAGCATTACCACTGACCAACTTGACGAAAGGAGGGAAGAAGGGGGAGGTCAACTGGACGGATGACTGCCAGGAAGCTTTCGACGACTTGAAGAGAGCGCTGACCAGTGAGCCAGTGGTCAAGTTACCGAACCTGGACAAGGAGTTCATCCTGAGGACAGACGCATCTGAGCAGGGGCTAGGAGCTGCACTGATGCAAGAAACTGGTGAGGGGGTGCAACCAGTGGGGTTTGCCAGCAAGAAGCTGTTGCCAGCGGAGTGAAATTACTCCACCATCGAGAAGGAGTGTTTGGCAGTCGTGTGGGCGGTACAACGGTTTGAACCGTACTTGTTTGGACGGCACTTTTGGCTGGAGACAGACCATCGACCGCTGCAGTACCTACAGAGGACGCACCTCAACAGTGCCAGACTCACGCGGTGGGCTATGCAGCTGCAGGCCTATGTCTTCACAGTTCGACCGATTCCAGGGAGAGACAACATAGAAGCGGATTTCCTCAGCAGATCTGACCCTGTGGAAGATTAAGTTTTGAACTCTCCATAGGTTCGTCTTGGGAGGGGGGTGTGTCACAGGGCAGCCTGTGATGAAACCGGGTAGAAAGTGTGGGTGGAGAGTTAATGAGTTGGGGTAGTAACTGCGCGCTGTCGTATGTTAAATTATGCGTGGAAAGCGTGATTTAGAACAGCAGAGCTCGGCCAGCCAGTTTTGGGAATTTGTTCACTGTAGTCAGAACACGTTTTGCAGAGTAACAGAGAAGACGTGCGGTCTTGTTTCTCTGGGTATTTTGTTCTGGAAGTAAGGGTGGGACAGTTGTTAACGTAAATAATGACTGGTTCTAAAAGAAAACCTAGTGGAAAATGTTACAGTTGTGGTAGCAAGCTCAAGGAAGAGTAGAGCAAATAACTAAGTTTTGTGTTGTGGTAAGTTAGTGTAGAGGTTTCGTCCACTAACGGGAATTACTACGCACTGGAATACCTTACTTGGAGTACTGTGTAGGCAAGCAGTGGAAAGGGCTAGCTACAGGTACTTTTACATTCGAGCCGTGTGGGTAAGTGTGATGGTGTTATCTTCCTTTACTGTGCTAATGACCGATGGCCGGCTGTTGGGGTGTTGAACGATAGCTGTGCGTGAGGCTGACGGAAGGATGGTTGCACTGAGGGGAGGCAGACGAAAGGAAGAGTGTGACTGAAGGAGGGAGAATGAGGGAGGAGAATGAGGGTGAAGTGTGATGAAGGTAGGATGGAAGTGGTTGCTGTTGTCGAGGTTGCGGTTGCTCAAGATGGATAATGTGTTGATGATTACATGTATTCATTTGCAGCATTGTTCATTTCATGCATTCATAATGTCATTCAGTTTTTGAATTATGTGTTTGATTACAAGTGACAGTAATAGTAGTCAAGGGAAGTGAAGTGGACAGCAGTGGCGCTTCCTCAAGATACAGGAATTAGTTAGTGTAGTAGGGGGGGAGAGTGTGAGGAGGGAGGGGGACAGAATCGGGTGGACATGACATTAACAATACGACAAGCATGTTGCAGGTTCGAAAGTTCGTCGTTCGAAAGTCTTCGAAAGTTCGTCGTATTCATCAGTTCGTCACTGGGTAACGCGGATCAACGTTGACCAGCGTCGCGCGACAACGACGACGACATTTGGTCGTGTGGACCCAGCATCATCATCACCACCCGTTCGTCCACGTCCGCGTTTGTGTACATCTTCATTGTTCCACAACCCCACCTTTCCCGCGGTGGTTGTGACGTCTGTGTACGGAACCTGGCCTCGACGTCACAGTGTTAGCCGACTGGAGGAGTCAGGCTGGGAGGCGTCGACGGTGGCAGGGCTGCCGCAACTACAGCGTCATCATCATCATCATCATCATCATCGTCAGCGGTGGGAGGGAGTGGCGACACCACTACGCCTGGATTCCATAGCGACAGTCCAGTGACAGCCACGAGGAGGGGCAGATACTTTCACGGAGACATCAACGGGGACGCCCTACTATCAGGTCGGCTTTTTCCTTGTTGTCCCCCTCTTGATACTCGACCCCCCCTGTGTTCGGACATTTGCGGTGCACAGTCGATACTTAGACGTGGTTGATTAGCAACCCTCGTTCATCTGACATTCCATTTCATTGTTCATCGACCCATTGATTGTTCCATCACCATTTTTCTCGTTTCATGTGTAAATGTTGTATGTGTATGAGTGTGTGGTATGAATGAATAAATAGCTTGAAAGTTGTATATATATTCGTTGTGTTTTCATCACTTCCGTCTGCGGGTAATCGTCATTCTTTCTGGGTTGTCTGCGTGTGGAAGTTGTTTGTTTGTGGCGTCTGCCCGGAGAGAGTCGTGGCGGTGACAGATGCATTGATGATGTTTTAAAAATTAACTTATTTTTCTCTCTCTTTAATAATTACTAACAAATGTTATATTTTAAATATTATATAGTAAGGTTGTCTTTTGTCCTGTCTTTTTCACTTCTGTAAGTCAGTAACAAAAGGTTGGTTTTTACAAGTTAATATTATACTGTAACAGTGCACTAACATGTTTTTTGCTTCTTTCAACGCTAGGTCTGGAAAAACTTAAAACCGGTGTCTCTCCAGGCAGCAATTTTATTTACTATCTGTATCAATGACTTGCCTGAATTAGTTTAAAGTATATGTACAATGTTTGCATTGCAGACCATACTAACATTTAGAATATCACCAGTTAAAAAAATATATTGCAACAAGACTTAAACAGACTATTAACGTGTAGAACCTAGATTTTAATGTTGACACATGCAAAGTACTGCATTTAGGCGGGAACAACCCTGGATATGACCGAAGATAGTATAGTATAAATACTTTTCTAGTGTTTTTGATATGGCCAAAGAATGTACAGCTGAGAAGCAGTACATTTTTTGATATGACTATTGAACAGGTATGTTCAGAGACCAGTACTGACGTGCAGTGAGGAAACAGGATTCAGGAATAACGTTTGACGTAAGGCTTAGGTACCACAAATATTGGATTAGTAAATGGAATGTTTAATTACCTTGATAAGGATGTATTTCGCAAGTAATAAGACTTTAATTCGACCTCACTTATAATATGCAAAGACATGAATGGAACAGAAACACCTGCACGAGAATCATTACTTCTCAGCTTGATCACAAGAAATCACACGAATAGGCATAATTACCCATCCCTGCTGTCATAGTAATCCTCAACATCCACCTCCTACCACTTCCCTCCTAATGTAGTATATACACACTTCGCCCTTCACACGGGTGTGTGTGTGTGTGTGTGTGTGTGTGTGTGTGTGTGTGTGCGTGTGTGTGTGTGTACCCACAAAAGCGCACAAATGGGTAGCAGACCTTGTCTTTCTTAGTAACAAATGGGTTCATTTGCTTGGAACCCACTTTTTTTCCAGGACCCCACTTTTTTCTAAGTGCGCGGGAGTGCTCTTTTAGTGCATGGGAGTGCAGTTGTAGTGCATGAGAGTGTTTTAAGTACAGACAGTGTTCCCGATTACGCACAGTAGTGCGTCAATTACGCACAAAATATGAAAAATGACGCAGAAAAATTTGCATGTGTGCGTCCTGGACGCACACATTTTTTTTCGAATCGCTGAAGTCAAAAATACGACCAACGAGTGGCGAACTAATTCACGGCATAATCAGAATCAGAACCCAACTGAGACTGCCATTAACATTGCAGACGATTAAAGATTGTGTCGGGAGTTGTCCTTAAAAATCGCATGCGCGCGCATTGTAAACTTCCTCCAAGCAATCCATTCACTGAACAGAAGAAATCTTCGTGAATCCATTCTTTGATTCTATCTAGGCTTAAATAAACATTTAATACATGTTTTAATTTTTTGGTTTTATATGTTTATGATAACTAATGTGACGCTTTAACAGAGTAAAAAAAAAAGTGAGGCTTGGACTTGTTTTTACATTTCTTTTTCCGATTTGGGTACTCTCAAAATTTGCACAAGGACTCTTAAAATTTTATACCTGGGAGTCCCAAGGACTCTCAATTTTTGTTTCTTTAGGGAACACTGTACAGAGGAGTGCTCTATCCGGGACGGAGAAAATACAGTCAATTTTCGGAGAAATTTTGAAGAAAATTCGACCTATTTCGTCGCCTATAGGAGACGAACTAGGTCAACTTTTTAGACGGAAAGAGCCAATTTTGCATTAGATTCTTACATTTTTAGAAGAAGTTTGCGTTCTTTCCGTCAAAAAATCACTTTCCGATTCCTACATTCACTAAATAAACCCAGTTGTGATGTATTGCAAGTATGGGTGTGTGTGTGTGTGTGTGTATGCATGTGTATGTAATTGTAAAAGTGTGCTTTTGACTGAGAGGTTTGAAGAATTAAAGCCATACAATTATGCGTGCGTGTGTGTAGGGGGAGGGGGGTGGGAAAGGAAAATGTGTGCGTGCGCGCACGTGCGTGCAATACATTTGTATTGACATTGACTTCTTAATATTATGAAAGAATGCTGTAATATCTACCATTTGCAGTTGGATTGCTTGTGTATTTTATTTCATATCTTATCCTATCCTATCCTGTACCTGGAAAGTCGTTGGGACACCACAGATGATCGTTTAAGCAGCGTACTCCATCTTTCTCTGTCTTCAGCAACCCTCATGGCTTCGCTCAGTGTCAAGCCAGTCTATTCTCGAATGTTGTCCTCCCACCTCTTTTTCTCTCTCCCTCTTCTTCTGCCTCCTTGCACCGTGTCTTGCAGGATGGTCTTTGCAAGGCCTGATGCTATGGTAACGTGGCCATACCATCGGTGTTTCCGCTTCTTTACCACTGTGAGCATGTCATCGTGTTGTCCAATGCCTTGTGTGATGGTATGTTGGACTTCGTCGTTGGTGATGTGCTGGGTATAGGAAATGCCCAGAAGTCTTCTGTAGCACTTTATCTCCTTGCCTTGCCTTGTATTCTTCGTTGTAGGTCTGCTTTTAGGGTCCATGTTTCGCAAGCGTATAGGAAGATGACAAAAGAGCGCATCAGCCTTACCTTGGAATGTAGACTGATGGTCCTATCTTTCGAAATGGACTTCAACCTGGGCACTGTGTTGAGGGATTGGCCTTGGATGTCCGTGTTGATGCCATTGATGTTGTTGGTCATAATATTGGTCTTCTCTGCACTTATTTCAATTCCAAAGCCTCTGGGGGTGGTGTCAAGCCTCTGTACCAGATGTTTAAGTTCTTGTTCCTCTCCAGCCAATCCATCAATGTCATCCGCAAAACGGATGTTGGAGATTGCTCTATCCCCTATGCTGACTGTGCCTTCGTGATCTGCAAGGGCATCTGACATGATACGCTCCAGGAAGATGTTGAAGAGTGTTGGAGATAGGCATCCTTGACGCACGCCGATTGTTGTTCTGAACCAGTTCCCGATAGCGCTGTTGTATTTTATCCCATTTTATATCTCACTGCACAAAATGTATTCTTTATTGAAGTCAATTCAAATTTGAGTCTCGAGTCTATGCGAACATTGAGCCCAATGTTCAAGAGACAAAAAGAATTCAGAGGCGAGCCACAGATTTGTTGAAAGAATGCCATTTTATATCATACGCAGAGAGATTAAGTATCTTATTCCCTATATGAAGGTAAATTTTCGAGGGGATTTAATTCAAGCTGTTACAATATTTAATAAAATTGACGATTCAGAATGGTCAGATTTTTTTTTAAACACCTCACCGTCGCTACCGCGGTGTCATCATCATCGTCTTTTTCATCATTGTCAACGTCATCGCTGTCATCATCATCGCCGACCTCAAATCCATCATCATGGCTATCTTCATTGGCATCATCGTCATCGTCTTGGACCTCTTTATGAGAATTACCACCATCATCATCATGCTCATTCTCATCATTGTCGTAGTTGTAATTATAATCGTCATTATCATTGCTGTATGTATTATCATTATCGCTGTAGTCATCATCACCATCACTGCCATAATTATCATCATCATTGTCATCAACATCGAGGCCGCTGTCATCATCTTCATCATCATCGTCGTTGTTACTTCCACCATGTTCATCATCATCATTACCATCAGCATCTGTTGGCTTTGAATACTCCACGTATTTTAATTTGTCAATGACATTCTCTTTCTCTCTCCCTCTATTTTACACACACTACACACACACACACACACACATACCCGTCTACCCATCATTGTGAGTTATGATGTTTTTTACCACCGCAGCGAGTTATACACACTTCCTGTGATATTTTAATAACCATTATAAGCAAGTACATTCTGGACATTGTTAACAGATCAGAAGGAAGTGTTGAATTCAGCCCTGTAGACTTTTGAGGCCTAGGGCTCATTTTTCAATAGTTGATTTTTCAAAGGGTTTGTGAGGTATGAATACATGAATATTCATGAGGAAGTAACTTACAAAGACAGTTATGAGCAGCAAGTCATACACACTTCCTGTGTTTATTATGTTACAGACACATTTCCTTTTTGCCTTTTGTATGTTTTTAATGTCAATGTGACAACACCGTTTTGTGACAATAATTTCAAATATTGAAATTTATCTAAAATCTTGAATGTTATTCAATTTATGATAATTGCTCAGTAAATATCTCTTTATATCGTTACATTGTACTAGCAAGTGTTGAACGGTTATATTTTCATTACAAATGCATGTGATATTTTTCCCACTAGGGTTGTTTCGGCAGATCTTTTATGCGGATTGGGGGTTGTCCGGTCCTGATTTGGCTCAGAAGAGTCCGCTGGACCTAAAGCAACAATCAATCAATCAATCAATGTGATATTTTAACAAAATTTAGTTTTCCAAGAATTTAAATATATGCTAAACTAGAAACCATTCAAACCTGTGACAATCATCATAGAAAGAGAAAAGGAGATAAATATTGGTTATTTATGTATTTCAAAAATTACAAATTCATAAAGTTTTAGCACAGGTACCGGGGTCAAAATATACATTTGATTGTTTTTATATCTGTGATAATAGGAACAAGTTTCAAGTTTTGCCATATTTCTTTATTCTTCAATTCGTGGTAGCTGTTTCTGTATTTTTACATTTTATTTATTTTTGTTCCTATCCTATCCTATCCTATCCCATAACCCGAAGGTCGTAGGGGCACCACAGATGATCGTTTAACCAGCATACTCCATCTTTCTCTGTCTTCAGCAGCCCTCATGGCTTCGCTCAGTGTCAAACCAGTCCATTCTCGAATGTTGTCCTCCCACCTCTTTTTCGGTCTCCCCCTTCTTCTACCTCCTTGCACTGTGCCTTGCAGAATGGTCTTTGCAAGGCCTGATGATCTGGTGACGTGGCCATACCATCGGAGTTTCCGTTTCTTCACCACTGTGAGCAGGTCATCGTGTTGTCCAATGGCTTGTGTGATGGTCTGTCGGACTTCGTCGTTGGTGATGTGTTGGGTATAGGAAATGCCCAGAAGTCTTCTGTAGCACCTCATCTCCATGCTTTGTATTCTTCGTTGGAGATCTGCTGTGAGGGTCCATGCTTCGCAAGCATATAGGAAGATGGAGATGACCAGAGAGCGCAGCAGTCTTACTTTGGAATGTAGACTGATGGTTCTGTCTTTCCAAATGGGCTTCAACCTTGTCAGGGCAGCAGTTGTTTGTGCGATCCTGGAGAGGACTTCCTGTCGAGACCCATTGTCTGACACAATGGCTCCTAAATATTTGAAGCTGTGCACTGTGTTGAGGGATTGGCCTTGTACTTTGATGTCCGTGTTGATGCCATTGGTGTTGTTGGTCATCATTTTGGTCTTCTCTGCACTTATTTCCATTCCATAAGCTCTGGAGGTGGTGTCAAGCCTCTGTACAAGCTGTTCAAGTTCTTGTTCCTCTCCAGCCAATCCATCAATATCATCCGCAAAACGAAGATTGGAGATTGCTCTGCCCCCTATGCTGACTGTGCCTTCGTGATCTGCAAGAGCATCTGACATGATGCGCTCTAGGAAGATGTTGAAGAGTGTTGGAGAGAGTAGGCATCCTTGACGCACACCGATTGTTGTTCTGAACCAGTTCCCGATGACGCTGTTATGGAGGACTGCACTGGTAGCCTTGTCATACAGGCTTTTGATGACTTTTATAATTTTCGGGCTGATGTTGTACACTTTCATGGTTGCCCATAGAGCTGCATGCCAGACTCGGTCAAATGCCTTCTTGAAGTCTATGAACACATGATATAGATGTTGTTGGTGCTGTAGGTATTTCTCACAGATTATTCTGAGGTTGAAAATCTGTTCAGTGGTACTTCGCCCTGCCATGAATCCTGCTTGTTCTTCAGCTATGATTTGTTCAGCTTGTGGTTTCAACCTGTTGAGTATTATTTTCAGGAGGACCTTGCTGGGATGGCTGATGAGGCTGATGGTGCGGTAATTTTTACACTCCTGAAGGTTACCTTTTTTGGGAAGAGTGATGACAAGCGACTGGGTCCATGGTGTAGGCCATTCCCCACTCTGCCAGATCTTGTTACAGATAATGGTGAGAGCATCAGTCATCGCTTCTCCTCCTGCTTGTAGCAGTTCCGCTGGTATGTTGTCCACTCCCGCTGACTTCCCTTTCTTCAGCGATTGCACTGCTGCCTCAACTTCTTCCCGGAGAATTGGGAGGATTTCTTCTTCTTCTCTGCTCTCGGGACATGCTAGAACTGATGGGTCTCCATTTGGTGTATGGTTGTAAAGGTCAGAGCAGTACTCTGTCCATCTGTCCAAGACTTCTTGTTCTTCTGTAAGGCAAATGCCAGACTTGCTTTGGATAGTGGAGACTTTGGGCTGTTTAACACTTGTCAGCCGCTTCACAGTCTGGTAGGCCTTCTTGCTGTTGTTCTTGTTCAGATTGTTCTCTATTTCCTGGCATTGATCTTCTATCCAGTTCTCCTTTGCTGTGCGCATGCCTTTTCGGATGTCATTGTTGATTTTTCGGTAGACATCAGCTCCCTGTGAGGTGTTCTTTTTCTTTTTTAACTCTCTTCGTTTATCACACAGATCCAAAAGTTCAGGGATTTGTTCATTTTATTTAAATTAAGTTTATTTTATTTCTATTAATTTAGGTAGCGGCAGTCAAAATTTGGTTTTGAAGTGAGAGTGTATGTTTTGTGATGTCTTGAAGAAAAAAATAAAGTACAAGCAAAACACACACCAAAGTGAGTGGATACCTGTATTAGTTCCTGAGATATTGATAGTTTAGTATATACGCTGTTGCGACTATGTTCAAAACTGTAAAATAGGGCAACTTTATCAGCAACCAGGAATAGAAAAAACACATAGTTCTAGCCCTCTAATCTCATATGGCTTCTGTCAGCAAGCATGCACACTTAACAAAAAACACAACTGAAACCATCGCAACATTGCACGGGGAGTGGGAAGGGGGGGAGGGAGCAACTTTGGGTCATCACAATTCACACAATATGTATAGCAGCTGTCCGAAACTTTCAGATATTCCAAATAAATTTGTGTAGAACATGCCCATTTTTTCAGACAGCTTAGTTCAATACTTTTGGAGTATAAGAGCCTCAACAATGACAAAAACCTCAATTTGTCAAGCAGAAAAACGGGAAAGTTATAGCTTCTCGCACTTCAATGCCAATAATTCAGAAACTATTTAAGATACAACCATAATTTTTAGTTTGTAGATAGATGACAGTATAATCTTTACAGACATCAGTAAAATTCAGTGTAATGTTTAAAATAATCCAAAAAAGTGGACACAGCCTCCCGGTTCTCCAGCGGAAAGCAAAGAAAATTTAGAGGGTAGCACATTTCAGATTGAAATATTTAAAAAAAAACTACTGAAAATACATCCATGATTTTTGATGTTTAGATTGATTACAATTTTAACTTCACAAATATGTGTTCA
This sequence comes from Oncomelania hupensis, assembly GCA_036898135.1. Taxonomy (NCBI): domain Eukaryota; kingdom Metazoa; phylum Mollusca; class Gastropoda; order Littorinimorpha; family Pomatiopsidae; genus Oncomelania; species Oncomelania hupensis. The sequence continues at coordinate 8,598,465 of CM072522.1, forward strand.
ATCAAGTAAGATATTTACTAACATTGTTCACAGTTCTCTGGAGAAAACTAAATTCTTGCAAAGTGCACAGTCGGATGAGAAGTGACAGTCAATTGCATATACCCCTTCTTCAAAGTTAGTCAAACAAAGTTGTCAGTCAAGTACTGCTTCAAACAGGTGTACATGGCAGGCAGGTTTGCTGGAGATTCGACTGTGAATGTTCTGACAGAAGAAGAAAATGGTGCATGTACAATGTTGCGTCCAAAAACAACCGATGCAGGAATGTGGCAGCAGTCAGACCAGCTGGGCCAGCGGAACACATCCTCAGTGCCTCTTGCACTTTCAAGAAAGTTCACTGTCCCCTCCTCCTCACTCAAAACTGATGTCCCCTCCCCAACAAAGTAACCTTCCACATAATACACTGCTATGATTTCTCCGACCCTCTCAAATTTGAAGTTCTCGAAGTCGACGTCAACGTCTTCACTCCCGCCTTCTTCACAATCGATCTCTCCGTCCTGATTTTCATACTCCTCCTCTTCAGTGTCAAAAAGCAACCGCTTCCTGCCCTGTGGCTGCATCCTTTCTTCAGGAAGAAGACTGGGTAGCTGCTCAAGTGGTTCATCACCGAAGTAATAATAATAATAATAATAATAATAATAATAATAATAAAGGACGCTATATACGCGCCTTTCCCCAAATCAATCAGGCTCAAAGAGCGGCGATCTATACCAACATAAACGCTCACCTGTCTCATCCACCATCACACACACCAAATACACATCCATCACGCAAACAGGTGGTGTAAAGGCAGGGAGATCGCTATTAGAAGACGGAAAGAAAATCGAATTTTTATTTTTGAAAGTTTTATAATATTGACTGCGTCCTGTACCATTATTGATGGGAGGGATGAAACCGGAGTGCCCGGAGAAAACCCTCGGTGACCTCAATAGTCTCGTACCTAAGTCACATACGTTCGCCCCTTGCGGGAATCGAACCCGCTACCTTCGGCATAGGAAACCGGCGACTTATCCACTGCGCCACGAGGCCAGAGGCGGTTTTACAATACCAGTGGTGTGCCTATGACAATCAAGAAGCAAGACTTCTTGTTCAGAACCAGGTTCAGAATAGGCCTACTATGTTCATAATCATTTGGTACTGAAACCATGAAGGCCTGTTTACTTTCAGTTTTACTTTTATTGTCCCAAAACAAAATTTTGTTGTTTTTTTTAATTATTTTTAACTCGTTTCTAATTTTATTATATCACCTTGCTTGTCACGAGAAACAAATTAGTAATCACACTAGTTTGATGGACCATAAACTCGGATTAACTTGGGGGGGGGGGGGGGGGAAGGAAGAAGGAATGGTGATGCGTAAGGGTTAGCAGTGTAAGCTACGCTACTCGTCGCTAGGCCTAGTCTTGCACTTCCGGTTTCAGCAAAGGAACAATTATTCCTTTTAATCCTTAAAAACAACAACTGAGAAACAAAACCTATTGGAGTAATAATTAGTTGGAAACAAATATATCACATGTACGGCAAAAGGCAAAAAATAACTTTCGCACACGCATTCAATCCAAGCACATTTTGCAAACAAATGGCATGGGGTAAAAGACAAAGAATCCAACTTCATTTCTGAAGTTTCCATTTTCAATAATATGCCATATACTGAACGCTGTCGGAAATTGAAAACGTGTTATTTTCAGCATAGATCTCGCTTTCCCGCATGGGACTAGCGTTAATGAACTACCTAATTAATGATATGTTAAATTTGTTTATATTTTAATTTCGTATAATAGGCCTATCACAGGCGTGAATTTTAAAATTAAATAAATAAATTGAAATGTATGTTGCATAATTTCTATCATTGGTAAAACGTTAATGACTGTTACTATTATTCAAATGTTTTAGATAGTTAATTGTAGCAAGGATGTGTGGTGGTGAGGGTTGGAGAGGGGAGTGCTGGGGGGGGGGGGGGAGAGTTAGAAGGGTGTATGGGATAAGGACCAAAAATAAACTTTGGTTGGAGTGAGGTTTGGATGGAGAAAGAAGATCTGGGTGAGAAGAGTTTTTAATAATGTTTGTCTGTTGTTAATTTACTTTGATGGCATCTTGTACCTGTGACAATTCGTTCGTGAGGCAATAAAGACTATTAATACAGTGGGGGAAAAACTCCTCATGGTCTTCGTTTTAGCTTAGTGGAACCAAGCTTTGTGAACATTTGACATTTGCACCTTCATCAAACAAATGTAAATAAATAAAGAGCAAAAAATCTTGAAGTTACGTCTTTTGATTTTTTTGTTTTTTGAAGTGTTCATTGTACTTTGAATATCAGTTGCTGTATTTGTAAGTCCGCTTCTCACCGGAACCCTCTCACTTCTTTTACTTGGTAGAAATGTTTGCTTCAATTCTTGCCCTTATCATACTGTAGACTTGCCTTTCTGTTTACAATTTTTATCCACCTGCACTTCTACATACTCCAATTCTAACCTTCTTCCCGAGACTGTCTTTATGGCAGAGCAGGACTTTAGTCAAAGCCAATTCAAATTATTACTCACCATGATTATGTGTGCACTTATAACATACAAGTCACATGCAAACTGGAGGAGTGATAGAAAGGTGAGACTATAACATCAATAGTATACACAGAACACGCCAGTGAAAGATATGTTTAAACTTGTATTAAAACAAAAAGTTTTATTCAATTACCAAAAAACCACAAAAAACAGAAAACAGACACAACTGGTCTTACTAAATTTTCAGAAAGTATGGACACGATAATGAAAGATACCCCGGTATTCCCACGGGTGTATAGAACATTAGGCAGCCACTGAAAATGAATAAAATCTTATACACATGTAACTCTGTATTCACGTAAGTAATCCATCATAATTGCAAAAAGAAATGAACAATTTGTGAAGGTGAATAAAACTAAACATGCTTTGCGCAAACATTCATAACTTTATATGCTTGGCTAAGAAGAAACCATAGGCGCTTGACATGGGATGGCCGATTGTTGACTTTAAGCTTCCAGTATTACTCTGTGTTTACTATCGTACAAAGTGTAGACAATATGTGAGCGCTGTCACGCAGAGCACAAATCAATCCCGGAATTTATCTAAACATATTGTTCACATCTAAACCAAATACCTTGCTCAGTCCAAGCACCACAACTACCAGCAATAGTCCACAATCACAAAGTATTGCAGAATCAGGACCTCAAAAATAATCAAATGAAAACTTTATAATACTATGTAAATCTTTAAAAACAACCCAACATCTCTTAAAAACTAAAAGATCTTTACACAGTCAACTTCTAAAAAAAAATCTGGTTTAAAACTGATGTGTTAAAAAGTGCTTGTCTGAACAAAATGCTGCGGGAAGTCAATAACGAGAGCACGACGGCGTCCCGAGCACAAAAACGGACACTGCGGAAAGCGATGGACAGCGTTTTCAACTCCGTTGGACATCAGCTACAAGGTAATATGAGGCGGGGGAGGGGGGGGGGATTAATTAGTAACTCATTACCTACAGGATTTAACGGACTACGATGAGCCGAATCAGGACCTCTCACGAAACAGATCTTTCATGAAACGGGTATATTTTTCTTACAAAATCAGAAACACAAAGGGGAAAAGTGTGCAGTACTTTACGACTGCAGCTATTTCTGCAAAACGAGGTTTTGGTTTAAATGTGAACGATAAGTTTAGATCAACACCGTGAAATGATTTGATCTGCGTGACGTGTCGAGACCGTGACCTACCTTGCACTATAGTAAACACAATAGTCACAACAACAAAAACCATGCTCTACAACCATCCAACCCATGTCAACACCATGCTGGAAAAAAACATAACGCATGTCACCACACAAATAAAACCATAGTGATGAGAAAACAAGATAAACTTCCCCACCAAAATGTGTCGTATTGATTTGTGAAATTTCAACTACTGAGGTCCTGACTCTGCTCATTTAGTTAGTTATCCATTGCTTATAAGGGTCTAGCGGACAACGTCTACCACATCCCCAAGTAAATAAAACTAAGTCGTGCTGAGGGGAGGTGCATTCAGCTCATTGTAGTCCGCTGGATCTTTTAAGCAACGATTAACTATCCCACACGGAGTGCCTTTGATTAATTACAAAGTGTTTACAGCATATTTAAGGGAAAAATGACACATGCACAATTAATGAATTAAAAAAAACAAATGCACAAATTATTATTTATAAACACAAGGGTGGTGGGGATTTATGAGAACTGCAGTTTATTATGCAGTTAGTTTATTCATTGCCTATAGGGTCCAGCGGACTACAATGAGCCGAATCAGGACCTCTCACGAAACGGGTCTACACTCTTACAAGATCTTAAACATGGTTATGATCTAAACACACATAATACAAATACAAAAATACATTTAGAACGATTCCCACAAGAACACTTGAAAAATAAAATGTAATCAATTCTTACTGAATTATTTTACACATCTAATTGAATGCATGTACATTACGTTACATGATTATTGCTTTAGATCCAGTGGACTCTTCCGAATCAATTCAGGACCGGACAACCCCTGATCCGCATAAAAGATCTGCCGAAACAACCCTAGTGGTAAAACTGAAAGCTCTCCACCAGCCAGTCACTTTACAATAAAGACATCGCACACACCGGACGCGACGCTGAGGCTGTACTCTAATGTATCGAATCCCTGTTTACCAAAACAAAATAGAATACAAACATCATTATAAATTATCAACAAAACACATACATATAAAATGCCTACATTTGCTAAATAACATCATAGGAAGCCCTAGTGACCACCTGGCAGAAAGCAGCCAATATTTCCAAGCTGATCCAACAGACCTCATACACAAATAAGGAGTCTTGTCCCGGAAGAGTTTTCAAGAAAATAGGTAGATGACTGGTCTAGCGAAGAAGAAGATAGAATAGCAGATTGATAGAACAGAGCAGGAATGAGAAAGAGCAAATGAGAAAGACAGCGACAGTGTGAATTTAAAGCACTAAATTTCCAGAAAGTGGGGATACTATTTATACTGAAACCCCCGGCACCCCAACAGGGGTTTGAATGCATGTGTGCATTGTACTTGTTATTTCTGTAAAGGCTGAGGGTGTCCCAAGTAATGTTCATCCACCTGACATTGGGAAAATCTTCCTTATTATACATACATTGTACTGTATGCCCTCTACCGTCTCACAAATTCAGCAAATATATTGCAGTGTACTGTACCTTGCATTAAAAAACAACTCAATAGTTTATAACCTGAAATTCAAAATCATTTTCCTTAATTGTTTGCAGATAAAAGCAGATCATTTCAGAAATGTGGTAACACTGACCATATACTGAAAAAAGAGGATAATTGCAAAATAAATATGCATTTTTCTGTATACCAGCAATATATAATATATGTTACGCTCAATGTGGACAATTGCCTTTAATGTGAGCACTAGCCAACAAACAGCATAATATGAACATTAGGCAGATGACTTGCCTAAAGTTAAAAATTGTCAACATTAGGCAGAAAATTGAGTAATGTTTACAATATGCAGCTCCATTTTGCCCGATATGAACAGGTTTGCCTAATGTGAACATTACAAAACATTACATTACATTACATAATTGTTGTTTTAGGTCCAGCGGACTCTTTCGAGCCAAATCAGGACCGGACAACCCCCAATCCGCATAAAAGATCTGCTGAAACAACCCTAGTGGGAAAACTGAATGCCCTCCACCAGCCAGTCACTTTACAATAAAGACATCCCACACACGGCACGGCTGAGGCTTCACCCCAACTTATCGAACCCCCGTTTATAAAAACAAAATAGAATACAAACATCATTATAAATTATCAACAAAACAAATACATATAAAATGCCTACATTGCTAAATAATAACATCATAGGAAGCCCTAGTGACCACCTGGCAGAAAGCGTCCAATATTCCCAAGCTGATCCAACAGACCTCATACACAAACAAGGAGTCTTGTCCAGGAAGAGTTTTCAAGAAAAAAGGTAGGTGACTGGTCTAGCGAAGAAGAAGATAGTATAGCAGATTGATAGAACAGAGCAGGACTGAGAAAGAGCAAATGAGAAAGACAGCGACAGTGGGAATTTAAAGCACTAAATTTCCAGAAAGTGGGGATACTATTTATACTGAAACCCCCGGCACCCCAACGGGGGTACCTAATGTGAACGATCATGTTTATTTGCTCTCTCTCTCTCGCCTAATGTGAACAATCATGTTTATTTGGAGAGAGAGAGAGAGAGAGAGAGAGAGAGAGAGAGAGAGAGAGAGAGAGAGAGAGAGAGAGAGAGAGAGAATGGGTCAATATTTTTATTTTACACTTAGATTGTTCTATTTCCCTTTCTATTGTGTAGTTTTCTTTCTCATTAATGACTGAGTATTAACTTCACCTGTCTTCTCACCTCTTTATTTTTCTCTCCATATTTTGAGTGCTGTTCAGTGTGTTTATTTTTAATGGATTGAAGATATATTTTACAGCAAAGGCTGCTTGGCGGTCAAGGATTTACGAAGTCCCAATGTACAACTAAGTGTACATCCGGACAATGCAGCTGCGTGAAAAAAGAAATTAAGTGTAACTGCTGCTGTCACCCTGGCAGATCATGCAACAATTTCTAGACCCTGAGATCAAATTGTAAACACATTTATCTGTTCAATTTTTTCTATTTCTATTTTTGAGCAATACGCCACACACAGTTTGAAATTTATCTTTGAAGTTTTCTAATGTATTTTGTGAGTTTTGTAAATTAGACATGCATTATGATGAAATAAATTTCTACATTTATCTGCTGTATCCTATTATTCTTTGCATTTCAGTTAGTTATAATTTTTTTTATCTTGTTATCTTCTCTTTTGAATAAATTGCTATTCCATCGAGATAACTCTACTAGTCTTATTTCTGCTTCTACGTCTACTTTATCTGCTTCTCTCTCTCTCTCTCTCTCTCTCTCTCTCTCTCTCTCTCTCTCTCTCTCTCTCTCTCTCTCTCTCTCATTTGCTCTCTCTCCAAATAAACATGATTGTTCAAATTAGGCAAGCCTGTTCATATCTGGCAAAATGGAGCTGCATAATGTGAACATTAGTCAATTTTCTGACTAATGTTGACAATTTTTAACATTAGGCAAGACATCTGCCTAATGTTCACATTATGCAGTTTACAATAACATAAAAAAAATGGTCCACGTTGAGCGCAACATATATCTATATCATACCATAACATACAAAAAATAATAATCAAATAAATAAATAATTTGTACATGTGCACATTACATGTTAGCGATTGATATTTAAAAAAAGACAGGCATGGTCTATGAAGTTTTCTCAGGGTGATAATATTAACATCAAATTACACCTGTTATCTCAACTAAAACTTTGTACATCTCTCCCAAAACAAAGAAACGGTAAATTTTCCCCACTTACCACACCATCTTACAGTATTTAATGCATAAGATGTGCCAAGGGGCACCCAAAATTATCGCTCAATTTATCAACACATTCCAAGATCGCTTTTTAATTGACTGACAGGACAGACAGATCTAGCACATCAGGCTACAATTGTATAAACAATTTTGAAATACTTCTTATGCATAAGCTAAGAATTGGATAAACGTGTTGCTTGTGTGGTTTTAAAAGCATTTAGTTTACACACTTTTAAAACAAACCATTTTTCAAACATGAACAGTTTAGCACCACAAAAAAAAAAATTGAAACAGATGATCAAATAGACAAATGTTTGCTAAAACAGAAAGCAAAAACACCAGAAGTGTCATGTAGAAGAGACTGAGTGATTATGTTCTTAACTGAATGAACTCATGTTTAGGATTGCAGCTTTTTAATTTGTCGTCTTGTTTTTTCAATCTCATTCCTAACAGTACATTTGATCTTTTGCCACGACTTGCTTGAAAATGAGTCATTCGATCGAATGAATTCCTCACACTCAGACTTTCCAGGCAAACTTCTTTCCAGAATATGGCGCCTGAAGTGATTCCGAATCAGTTGCTTATGTTCTGCGGACAAGAAATCCCTGTGTCTCGACGTTTCGCTCACATATGATGTCTTTGCCATCTTCTTTTTAGAGTTTTTAGGAGATGATCTTGACACCATCTTCTGGTTAATTGTTGACCTTTTCCATCTCGATTCTGACGACAGCTCGCTTTCTCGAGATGATGTAGAAGCTATCTCCTGGTCTCTTCTTGATGCGTTACATAGCTGTGCGGTCTGTTGGTTTTCAACGGGTCTAGCACAGGTTGATGTCGCCGTCACTTCTTCCTCATCGCTAACCACAGCTTCACTGGCACCCCCCTCTACCTCTGAATCTGTAAAGTCAGGGTTGACATCGATTTCCTGAAGTGTTTTCCCATGAAACTTTGATAACTGCCCACTTTCCATGCACAACAGCAGACGGCTAACTTTAGCCAGTTGATAGGTGTCTTGTGGTAGCCTGTAGAACTCCCTGTGAACACTAATGTTGTGTCCCATATAAGTACAAATTTGTTCTAGTTCGTGTTCAGCCAGATTCAGCACCTGGCAAACTGTTGCAAGATGTTTGCGGAGTCTGGTACCCGTGATGTTGCTTGGCTCTTTGGCACCACTCTGATGAGCTGCTTCGTGGAGTGTTTGATGACCTGACATGTGATGCTGTGACTGGAAGTATGGTCTCGCAAAGACATGCTGATTTGTCTGGCTTACCCCTACATCAGCTCTGAGGTCATTTAATGCATCGATTTCTTCAACCATTGATTCTGTCAGAAGTACAGGAACTTTTCGCCCATGTTTTCCTCGAATTTCTACCCTTTGAAAATTGTTTACAAGTTTCTTTTCCAGTTCAGACAAAGCTTGAAGCACATCATCAGATGGTATGCTGTTGTTGCAGGAAGCTGCTGTGTAATCTGACATCAACATCTTGGCTGCCTCCCCACTTCTTCTTCTATTAAAGAGGATGATGTTGGCCAGTGAAACCTTGGCAAGCGCATGCCACGATTCAGCTGAAGGGTGCGCCTTCAAGTTTTTAAGGCGTTTCTTTCTTTCTTCTTTCAGGTATTCTGATACAAGTCTGACATCCTCTGTCAGGGGTAGCCTATGGGGCTTGTTCCATTTCTGCGTCTCCAAGGTTGTTAATGCTGATGACGAGATATATGAGCTCCAATCTGCATCACAGAGATCTTTAAAGGCTTCACATCTGTCCTTCAGCTGTGTGCTGCCCTCAATAAGAGCCTTGCTTCTCAAAGTGATTGCAATCTTTTTTAATGTGTGACCCAGTTTGAGGGCCAAGGATGGATTCGAGAACCGATTTCCCATTGAGGAATAGCCACAGAGTTCTCTTACAGCCTTGATCAGGGATGGAAACTTGCCTGGGTCAATACAACTTTGCAGGTCTGTAATGCTAGAATCCACTTTCCTGGCTAAAAGCAAAAATCGGGACAGCTCTCTCAGTTTCTGGCGTATATATGGTACGTGAAGATCCCCATTCTTTTGATACAGTTTTTCCCCAAATGAAACAATAAGTGAATCGTTTCTTGCTGTTAGTGTCACATCATCACAGGTCATATTGGAGAAAACATGCTCTTTCAAACCGTCAGAGCATTTGGCTGCGGCTGGAAGTAACATCTGTGATCCTGAAATAACTTTTCTTCTTTTTCTGGTCGAGCTCTGAAATTTGCATTTACTTGCATGCCGCCACAGATCTTTCTTCAAAAAAAATCCAAGGCAGTGCTCACAAGGTGAATATTCAGAGGCACTAACCGGTTCAGAAGGACATCGCCAGGCAATTATCATCCCTTTACCAGATTTCAATACTTCACAATTGTGTTTATAATTTCCCAGATTCCTCAATCTCTCGATTAAGAATTTTCTCTGTGATGAATGTTTTTCCTTAGAAAGAATTTCTGCAACCTCTGCTGTGCTCTTGTGAACAGAAAGCATATGCTTGGTGATGTTATTGCTAGTGCTCATTCTTTCACAAAAATTACATTTTGCAGCTTTGTCCCATTTGCGTTTCCCATCAATGTTTGTTGCCATCTGTACCTGAATTGGATGGTTTGCTGTGGTTGAACTTGTGAATGAAGAGTCTGCTGCTGCCTGTACTGCCTGGCTCTGATGGTCGACATGACAAGTACTCGATGTGACTGTATCTTCAGAGTCATTTGCTGCTCCCTGACCTTGGATTCCATGGCCGATTGTGGTGTACGATGATAAAACTGCATGGTCAGTGGCTGTGGGAAAAAATCATTACTATGCATTAAAAACTCGGTAGTCAAGAGGTGGTCTTATACTGTTCTTATATAGCGCTTTACCAGCACAAGGGCTGCTCAAGGCGCTGGATGATAATGAACGCTAACACATAAGTCAATGCGATAGACTGCATGCGAGCAGCTCCACCCAGGACTGGGGGGATTAGCACCTATGGTGCATGCTGGATGTATTCATGTTATACACATGTGGCCGAAGTTCGGCCTGCCTTCTCACAGAAAGTGTGGCAGCCGCAGAGCAGCTCCACCCAGGACTGGGGGGATTAGCACCTATGGTGCATGCTGGATGTATTCATGTTATACACATGTGGCCGAAGTTCGGCCTGCCTTCTCACAGAAAGTGTGGCAGCCGCAGAGCAGCGCCACCCAGGACACGTGGTGAGCGAGGGGAAGGCAGGCAGAGGGGGAAGGCAGAGACGGAGGGGGGAGATGAGGGGGTGAAAAAGTTAAACAAGAGTGTGTGAAGTCCGTGCTATGGAATGCGTGCAAGCAGCATCACCCAGGACAGGGGGAATATATGTGCATTATGGGTGCATTGGTGCAATACCCAACTTCAGGCTGCTTTCTCGGTGCATATCCTACCCTATCCTATCCTGTCCCGTAACCCGGAGGTCGTAGGGGCACCACAAATGATCGTTTGACCAGCATACTCCATCCCTCTCTGTAGAATGGTCTTTGCAAGGCCTGATGATCTGATGATGTGGCCATACCATCGGAGTTTCAGTTTTTCACCATTGTAAGCAGGTCATCGTGTTGTCCAATGGCTTGTGTGATGGTCTGTCGGACTTCGTTGTTTGTGATGTGTTGGGTATAGGAAATGCCCAGAAGTCTTCTGTAGCACCTCATCTCCATGCTTTGTATTCTTCGTTGTAGATCTGCTGTGAGGTGCATGCTTCGCAAGCATATTGGAAGATGGAGATGACAAGGGAGCGCAGCAGTCTTACTTTGGAATGTAGACTGATGGTCCTGTCTTTCCAAATGGGCTTCAACCTTGTCAGTGCAGTAGTTGTTTGTGCGATCCTGGAGAGGACTTCCTGTCGGGACCCAGGGATCAGTTTACTAGCGCGCCCTGCGCCACTGACGCATAAAAATTAAAAATGACCCATCTACAATTCTTGCCAGGTTCGATTTTTGGTACCAGTGCGCCACCACAATAACAGTGCACTGTATTGGAGGCGACCTACGTGCTTTTGCTAAGGCAAGTTCAGCGATTAACTATGAGGGCCCAGATGTTGATCTTTCAGCCAATAAGAAATGTTGTACGATTCTTCCAAATCAGAATTTGCTATCGTCTGCGCGCATGTTGTGTCCCTGCAAGGAGGATTTTGTGTTTTTCTTTGTGCCGCTTTGAAAACGCCCCCCACCCCCCCCCACCCCCACCCCAAAAAAAAACCAACAAAAAAACAACTAAACTTGAGGTAGGACAGTCTAGACTGTCGTTTGCTGCTGTTAAACTACAGTCTACCGCCGCTAATCCTACGCAAGATGATTGTGTGAGCCCCGAGTCAAGTCAAAATACTGATCCCTGTTCTGGTTAGTGTTTTGTTGGTAAACATGCTTCACAACACATGCACACTCACAATAATCTATTTTGTTTTAATTTCTGTAATAATATCTCCAGGTTATCTTTTACATGTACGTAAATTACTGCTGAAATCATGGCCCATTGAAATTTGATCTGAGGGGCCCAATGGCCCATAGCTTTTTTGTGTCAGGCTGAACCCCCGGACCCATTGTCTGATACAATGGCTCCTAAATAATTGAAGCTATGCACTGTGTTGAGGAATTGGCCTTGGACTTTGATGTCCGTGTTGATACCATTGGACGATTGGTGTTGTTGGTCATCATTTTGGTCTTCTCTGCACTTATTTCCATTCCATAAGCTGTGGAGGTGGTGTCAAGCCTCTGTACCAGCTGTTCAAGTTCGTGTTCCTCTCCAGCCAATCCATCAATGTCATCCGCAAAACGAAGATTGGAGATTGCTCTACACCCTATGCTGACTGTGCCTTCGTGATCTGCAAGAGCATCTGACATGATGTGCTCTAAGAAGATGTTGAAGAGTGTTGGAGAGAGTAGGCATCCTTGACGCACACTGATTGTTGTTCTGAACCAGTTCCCGATGACGCTGTTATGGAGTACTGCACTGTCCTCGGTGCATGTACAGTGTATTGGTGTAACTGTCATGGACGTCAGCATCAGGATGCAGAGCGCCGCTGTTACACGATTATTGATCAATGATAGATTCAGCTCCGATGCTTGAATCTCGTGTAACTCTAATTCGTTTATCCACGCAACCTGTTCACTCAGCAATAAGGCAGGAGTCGTCGTATGAAGTTTTCCAATTTTATTCAGCAATATCAACAACTGCATTCAAGATCTCTTTCTGAAGATGACTTACTTCAAGCAGACAGGGCACTATTTTTATAGCCTCCCAAAAATGGAGAATGTCTGAGAATGCTCCAGAATGACGCAGTAGTTAGTTATTCATTGCTTACAGGGTCCAGCGGACTGCAAAGAGCCGAATCAGGACCACAAAATCAAGCCCACAACTTGTCTGAAAGAGGACTCACCCCTGATCCGCATAAAAGATCTGCTGAAACAACTCCAGTGGTAACACTGGGACGCTGAGGCTATATTCTAATTTATCGAACCCCCGTTTACAAAAACAAAATAGAATACAAACATGCATCATTATAAAATATTAACAAAACACATACATATAAAATGCCTACATTGCTAAATAATAACATCATAGGAAGCCCTAGTGACCATTCGGCAGCAAGCGTCCAATATTTCCAAGCTGATACAACAGATCTCACACACAAATGAGGAATTTTGTCCCGGAAGAGTTTTCAAGAAAAAAAGATAGGTGACTGGTCTAGCGAAGAAGAAGATAGTATAGTAGATTGATAGAACAGAGTAGGAATGAGAAAGAACAAATGAGAAAGACGGCGACAGTGGGAATTTAAAGCACTAAATTTCCAGAAAGTGGGGATACTATTTATACAGAAACCCCCCGGCAATTCGGCGGGGGTATGACGCAGTAACACCCAATCAAAATAAAACAAAATGATCGAAACAAGTGTGCGCGTCTCAATCAAATCGTAACTGCCGCCACCCAGGACAGGGGAGATTGGGACCTATAGTGCATTGTATTCTTTTACTTGGTGCTTGGGGTGAAGGGGGGTGTGAGCTGAGGCTTTCAGTTCAGGGGGGGAGGGGGAGTTGGCATGGATTTAATTTGGTGGGGCCCCCATGGGTAATTCGGCTAGTATACTATATATTCTTAAACTCAACATGGCTTGTTACATTATGTTTATCTTCTTTTTATTTTAAAAAGGTTCAAACCAACCTGGAAAACTTGAGGCCTTCTTCAAGCTTGCACGCCACTTTCTCTTTGCGAGGTGGTTGATATCGGTTAGAGCTAAATAAAAACAAATAATGACAATAATAATAATAATCTTTAACAAAGCACGTACACACACATTACATACTCACAATGTTTGCATGCATTCGAGAGACAACCCCCCCCCCCCCCTTCACTCCACCCCCCCCCCAAAAAAAATAAATAAAAAAGCTGCCAAACTGAAAAAGTATATTACTGCACAGAAATATAAAAAGGAACACAACTGATGAGCTTGAGCAAATGTGCACAACAGAGCACACTATATGATCTATCAGAACTGTGAATATGAATGTTTTGCCAAACACCTCACCCTACAAGTATCATGGATAACTGGGAGGAAAACAAAACTTCCAGGAAGCTGACTCATTATATATATATATATATATATATATATATATATATATATATATATATATATATATATATATATATATATATGTTGGTTACCCTTCCCTTTCCCACACATACACTGGACTTGAATCATGAATAAGTATAGTTATGGAGGTAGGACTGCATGCAGACGACACTTTCAGCATCAGACTACCTGCTTGGGCAGAGAAAGCAAATTAACACCCCTTCTCCATCTACACATACACAGTAAAAATTAAAAGGAGTACACAGGTACCAAAAAATTTTTAAAATCTTACGCAAGAATGTGTCGCTGTCTGTGTCACCGTCCTCGGTATCGGGGACATATTCTGACCCACTAGCACTGTCATCACAGCCTGACCAACTAGTACTGCCATCACAGCCTGACCCACTAGCACTGTCATCACAGCCTGACCCACTAGCACTGTCATCACAGCCTGACCCATTGGCATTATCACAGCCTGATGACATGTTCTGCAAGTAAATTGCATTATTCAAAGTTTTAAAAAATCCCAGCAACAAAGGGTTTGGGGAGGGTGGGGGGGAGGGGTGTAAGAAAGTAAGGTTTCAATACGTTCATAATCAGAGGTGCCAACCCCCTAATCTTCTCGTCAGTATTTCCGGACCCGTTTGTCAGTACAGTATTTGTTATCACACTTGTCAGTATTTTTTTTCTCGCAAAACCCAGCCAATGACACTATTAAATAACGACAGGCTTCCCTCTAAAACAGCAGGCTATTTTCAGTCCTCTAAAATTACGATGAAAATCAGGTTGTTGAACATCACACTTGTTTTACTCTAAAATCACCATGAATATCAGCTTGTTGAACACAGCGACGTTCAGTGAGTGCAGGAGTACTATTATGAGACCAGAAACCGGTACAGAAGCACCGCTGGCAAAGATAAACGATCGGCAACTTCTCCTCCGTATTTTTATTAAAGCTACCGTATTTCCGTATTTAATTCACTTCGCCGGAATTAAATACGGTCAATCCGTACTGGTTGGCACCTCTGCATAATAGATTATGATCAGACTCAGTTCTTTTATTTTACAAATGGGCTGTCAGGTTAGTTTGCACAGCATCGGATTCTTGATCCAGGGGTCCCAAATTCTTATCTCGGCAGAAGCTAACTTTATGTGAAGGTTCCTATATCGGTGACCAATGTACTAAAAAGCGCCTCGAGTTACTTTTGATTGAGATATGTGCGCTATATAAGAATAAACATTTATTTACATTTTACCATAATCATTCTCAATCAAAACCTTTTTTTTAAATTTAGTTTTCATTGAATTCTTTTTTTTTTTAACAGACGATCGGGCCGATCTATTGCCCTGCATGTCCGCGCAAAACAGGTGAAGGGGGCTGATCCGACAAAAATAGTCTCGGATTTTGCTCCAAAAGAACGAAACCGGTTATTTACAGGCTTTGTATAGATCTATGAACAAACTTATTATCGTCCAGACGGAATCTGATCTATTTTCCAGTGGTTTATTGGGACAGTGTGAAAAATGCACGGCCAGCGATCGTTCATTATAGCAGTAAATTTTAGTCTGCTGTATTGTTTTTGTGTAAATAATATTAACTTGGCTGTTTCGATTTGAATGTGGAAAGCAGTATAATACTATAATATATGATACTATAATAATTTGTATTTTGTGAAAATATACATTGTTGTTACCGTCTTCTTACTCCCGATGCTCACAGAACGAAGGAAAAGTGTGGCTCATAAAATACATCATTATCACAAGGCTATTATTAAGAAGACGTTAACAACAATGTATATTTAATTTTCACAAAATACAAATCAGATTCATGTACTATATTCATCTTGAAATTTCAATCTAGGCTCACTTTCAGAAAATGTATCATTAGCTACACATGTGAAAAATTCCGGGGGGCCAAAAATAAAAACAAAACGATAGGCCTGTCACTTTCAGCCAGATCTAATTACGTATTTGGACTGGTAGTGGTACTCAAAATGCTTGTCACCTTCACATTACCTCCCGCATTCACCTCCTTGCTCAAAAATAAAAGATTAATCTACTAGAAGAATCTTGCATAATTTACAGAGGTTAAACTGGGATCGCGCTAGCTTTTACAAAATTTCAGGATGTCACTTTTACTTTTATTAACTGCCGACAGTCAAAATCTCCTCTACATCTAGCGGCATGTATGACTGCCGACGTTTTATGTTTCATTAATCGTAGCAATTGCTGTTCATCTAGTTACTCTACACATTTTTCACTGTAAGCCGAAAGCAATTTTGATTTGCCCCCACCATTCATAGTTTGTAAACTACAAGGATGGCTACAACTAAAATAACTGTCATGGCTGCCTCACAGCACAGCAAAATGTCATATATGTTGGCAGCCCCATTCAGTCTGCTAGCAGTGCAGACTCACTTCACATGGAGCTGAGTTTTACATTCAAATAAGATTGCAACCAGCCTTTTTTTGTAACCAACTCGGAAAACGCTTTTATAGATCACTAGAAGCCATTTGTTAAAAGTCAAAGCAAAAACAATGTCTGAAAAATGACTTCTTACCTTTAGCATCACGCTGCACGGATTTCTAGATCACGATGTGGCGTGACAACTTTGGCGGGCATTCTGTGTTGGACAACTCTGTTGATTGGTTTAGCCGCTCGTGTCTTTCCATACGAAGACCAATCAGATTTGAGGTCACAAAAGGTCAAAAACTTAATGAGGCAATTGAAGAGAGAGCTATAAGATGAAAATTCTGCTCTCAAAGTGTGTGTATATGTGTGTGTGTGTATATGAATGACACTCTGACGTTATTCTGAGTTAGTTGAAATATTTGCATGGTGACGTTAGTTACGATCTGATTACGTGATTTATGAGTTTGACGTTGTGAGTTCATAGGAAAAAGTAACTCACAACGAAACGGTAACTCAGAACCCCGGTGAAAAAACTTACCAAGTACTTGGGAACCTACGGTAGGCTGACGCACACACACACACACACACACACACACACACACACACACACTCACACACACACACACACACACACACACACACACACACACACACACACACACATACACACACACACACACACACACGTACACTGCAGCAAATTAATCAATTAATGGTTGTGGACAACGCAAGACGAAGAATAAAAAAAAAAACAAAGTAATGTGTGTGGTTGTTTATTCACAATACTTTAAACATACACAATGTGTTAATTTACAAAAAATAAACAGTTACAAACAGAACTAACTAGTAGAAGTGATAGGAGCTTATCTGTTATAAAAAATGAATAACATCTACAGAAAAAAAAAAGTTTAATAAGCTGCGTGAAACAGGAACTTCACAAAATCCCTAAAATGTTCAAGAATTTTGTGTAACTCATGATTTCAACAAACTCCTGCAAGGTATCCTTAGAGAGGCACGGTGGCCTAATGGTAGTGCTTTGGCTTGCGGATCTGAAGGTTCCGGGTTCGAGCCCTGTCCGGGCCATTGTGTTGTGTCCCTGGGAAAGACACTTTACTCCCGTTTCCTACTCCTTCGGATGAGAGTATAAACCGAGGTCTAGTCTTTGTGTCGCATACATTCCATCATAACAGACTTTAAAGATCCTGACGCTCATGTCCTAGACGGGTGAGTGCCGGTAACAAGAACACACCCAGCATGCACTTGGTCCTTCTCCCCCATCCCTGGCTGGCCAGGATAGTGCTCAGTTGTCCGGGCGTCAGACCATGCAGCCCAAAGGCTGCGGGTGGGCGTCTCGGGCAGTTTGAGTTAGATCCTGTATCGGCCAGCGCCTAGAGTCTCGTCAAGTACGGCGAGATAAGTGCTCTATAAAAATCCTCAATAAAAAAAAAAAATCCTGGTATGGTTCATGAGTTTCATTGGGATCGGAATATAGAGATCTATATATACTTTTCATGTTTTCTCTTGATTTTTTAAAAATACACCTTTGAAGTGTATAAAAAGTAAACGAAGGTCAATATATTTTTTAAAACAAAATTTTTTTTCGTGTTTATTCTTTGTTTCTCTTATTTTATTATGTTATTTTAAAAAAAAAATATTATTATTATTGCTAAAAGAAGGTTGTCTTAAAAAACAACCAATAGTGGTAGGCTGATTGATGTAATAATTGTACTTGTTGATTATTATGGAAGATGGACGCATCCCCAAGGACTTACGCTACGAAGAGCGGGCTTAGGGAAAACGACTCACCCGCAGACCCCAACTGCGCTACAAGGACGCATGCACAAGAGACCTGAATTCTCTGGAGGTCGACCTCAAGATATTTGGGAGGCGGTTGTGTTAGAGAGATCGGACTGGAGACAGGCAGTGCAGAAAAGCCTTTCCCCCTTTGAGCAGGCACATGCTCAGCAGTCGGAGGCAAAAGAAACTTCAGAGAAAGACTCGTAGTCAGACAGCTACACCAGTGTCAGCCTTCACCTGCTCGCGGTATGCGGATGGGGAGGGGGAGGAAGGAGGAGAGGATTGCCACTCTCGCATTTGCCTTTCCAATCATGCTAAAGGCACCAGGACCAACACCTAGTTGAAGCCCATTCGGAAAGACAGGACCATCAGTCTACACTCCAAGGTAAGTTTGCTGCGCTCTTTTGTCATCTCCAGCTTCCTATACTCTTGCGAAACATGGACTGTCACAATAGACCTACAACTAAGAATATAAAGCATGGATATGAGTGGCAACAGAAGACGTCAGGGCATTTAGCACATCACCAACGACGAAGCTCGACAGACCCTCACACAAGCCATAGGACAACACGATCACTTGCTCACAGTGGTAAAGAAACGGAAACTCCGATGGTATGGCCACATCACCGGAGCATTAGGCCTTGCAAAAACCATCCTGCAAGGCACAGTGCAAGGAGACAGAAGAAGAAGGAGACAGAAAAAGAGGTGGGAAGACAACATTCGAGAATGGCTTGGCTTGACACTGAATGAAGCCATGATCTAAGGGCTGCTGTGGACAGAGAAAGTACGCTGGTTAAACGATCATCTGTTGTGCCCCAACGACTTTCGAGTTACGGGATAGGATGGGATAGGACAGGGAGCTGAGATGAATGGTTGAGCGGGTTTTTGGCGTAGTTCTTCACCCTGCCCTCCAAAATCGGTCCAGATCTAACCACTAAATTCTATTCACTAGCCTATCCTATCCCATATCTCCTGTTGTAAGCTTATTTTATCAGTGGGGCAACACTGACTGTGAATGTTAAAACGATCATTAGAGGGGGCGTGGTCATAGTGAGTGACCTTAAAAGCCGCAAAAGTTGCACACACAAACATTTTGTTGTTGTAAAGGTGCAAAAACGTGCAAATATTAGCCACAGAAAAGTGAGAAGCTCGACAACCACAGGAATTTGTCAAGACGCGTGTAAAGCATAAACTGAATAATACGCAACATTTTGTGTTTTCTTCATGAGCAAAGAGGTCAGTTTACATGTTTTCATGTGATGGAAGTTGTCTGCAACTCTGAGCGGTCAACTGAATTAATAATTAATTTCGTGTGTGTAAATTTGGAGGCCGGTTAAAAAAACAAAACACCACGTGAACAGCTAACAGCAGCACACTTTTACAGCATTACATTACATGATTATTGCTTTAGGTCCAGCGGACTCTTCCGAGCGAAATCAGCACCAGTATAGCCGAATCAGGACATTACATTACATTACATGATTATTGCCTTATGTCCAGCGGACTCTTCCAAGCCAAATCAGGACCAGTATAGCCGAATCAGGACCACAAAATCAAGACCACAACTTCGCTGAAAGAGGACTTAACCCTGATCCGCATAAAAGATCTGCCGAAACAACCCTCGTGGTAACACTGAAGGCACTCCACCAGCCGGTCACTTTACAATAAAGACATCACACGCAAGGGGACGCTGAGGTTATACTCTAATTTATCGAACCCCTCGTTTACAAAACCAAACTAGAATATAAATATCATTATAAAATATCAACAAAACACATACATATAAAATGCCTACATTGCCAAATAATAACATCATAGGAAGCCCCAGTGACCACCTGGCAGAAAGCGTCCAATATTTCCAAGCTGATCCAACAGACCTCACACACAAATGAGGAGCTTTGTTCCGGAAGAGTTTTCAAGAAAAAAGGTAGGTGGCTTGTCTAGCAAAGAAGAAGATAGTATAGTAGATTGTTAGAACAGAGTAGGAATGAGAAAGAACAAAGGAGAAAGACAGCGACAGTGGGAATGTAAAGCACTAAATTTCCAGAAAGTGGTGATACTATTTATACTGAAACCCACGGCACCCTCACGGGGGTAAGCCGAATCAGGACCATAAAATCAAGACCACAACTTCGCTGAAAGAGGATTCGCCCCTGATCCGCATAAAAGATCTGCTGAAACAACCCTAGTGGTAACACTGAAGGCACTCCACCAGCCGGTCACTTCACAATAAAGACATCCCACGCAGGGGACACTGAGGCTATACTCTAATTTATCGAACCCCCGTTTACAAAAACAAAATAGAATACAAACATCATTATAAAATATCAACAAAACACATACATATAAAATGCCTACATTGCCAAATAATAACATCATAGGAAGCCCTGGCAGAAAGCATCCAATATTCCCAAGCTGATCCAACAGACCTCTCACACAAATAAGGAGTCTTGTCCCGGAAGAGTTTTCAAGAAAAAAGGTAGGTGACTGGTCTAACGAAGAAGGAGATAGTATAGCAGATTGATAGAACAGAGCAGGAATGAGAAAGAACAAAGGAGAAAGACAGCGACAGTGGGAATGTCAAGCACTAAATTTCCAGAAAGTGGGGATACTATTTATACTGAAACCCCCGGCACCCCAACGGGGTGGGGGAGTGGGGGGTGGGAGAGGAGGTCCTGCTCACAACCAAAAGCAGAAGACGAATGGTCAGGCGAAAAGAACATATGTCGTGTCGCCTTGTTCTGCATAATCCAAGTGTCACACCAAAGGATTCTGCAAAGAAAGAGCCACCCAAGGCTAGACTAACCAACAAATGGAAGGGAGATATCTCTCCCAAGCGTGATCAGTCGCCTCAAGTTCCGCCACATTTGGACATAGTAACATTAGGTCAATGATCATTTATAATGTATAAATATATATTCCTTGTATTTCTAATTATTCATTGAATCAACCTCATATTATTTTCATATATTTTCCACACTTATCCAAAGATAGATGGCCGGTTGGATTTTACCTCATACACATTGTGACCTTGAAATTATGACCTTCACTAAAAATAATACTACAGGTGAAAATTTTAAAGCTGCTCCATACAAAAAATTTAGTTTCTTTTAAATCCAAATGTTATTTTGTAACTGGAAATTAAAAAAAACAACAACAACAACGTCACAATTACGACATATGACGTGTAATCTACAGGATGAATCTTTGACCCTGTGAGTGTGTTTTGACCTTCTAACAAGGTCAAAAATATTAACAACTAATGGCAAACTACATTACCACAAAATTATGCTTACTTGGTTAGCATGAACACTGTACACAGCAACCTACAAGAGTAAGTTACATTCAATCACTAAGACAATACATATTTATTTAACAAAAACCCAACAACATTAGTCTGTCGTGTGAGGACAAAAACAACACAAGTCCAGCAAACCAATCTTGTGACCTTTGTCTGTTTGAGTCTTACCTGTCTCCATTTTTCACAACTCTGAACACACCCGACTTTCAACATTCACAGTGAACATGTATTTCTGAGGCTGTCAAAGAATTTCATTGTTAACAAAACACAAAGGGCTTATTTTGTTTTGTCATCACGCGAGAGAATCTATTTGTAGTAGCAGTACATCACATTTACAACACAATTACATACTGTCAGGACAATAAAATACCTACCTTTTACTATAGTAATAGTAGACGTATTATTACAACAACTTCAACAAATGTCTAACATTACCAAACACAACATTACTATCAACTAGACAACAGTATAGAGAATTATAGACTATTACAAAAAAAACTGTATGAAAGTACAAAAAATACAGATGTGCTGTTTTGTACCAGTCATATAGTTGGCCTTATTTAGAAAAAAGTTTATTTCAAAAATGGTATCACCCACACACAAAAGTCACATACAACATTCAATAGTGTATGTATTTATATATACATATACATAGATATATAAAACAAATTCTGTAAAAAGTAAAGAAGCAAACTAAAAAAAATAGAAAAGAAAAGAAAAATGAAAAGTATTAACTAAATGAACATAGAAACAAGTGCATGAATTGATTTTAAAACATAACAAAGAAAGAAGCAACAAACCAACCAATATTAAACAAGGAAGATAAAATAAAAAAAATAAAAAAATAAATCTACATAAAAGAATGCACGAAGAAGGAACGAAGTTATGTAAATAAATTGCACAAGTGTATTTTAAATACTAGATTGTAGATCTGTAAAGAATGCAGCGAAAATACACGCCTTAAATATTCTACCTACTTGTTTACAAACACAATTCTTTGGCATTCTGATTTCTCTTTGGCAATATTTAAATAGCTCATTAAACAAAATGCTACTTTATATCTTTTTTGAGGTAAAATCCTTTGGTTTAGTCACATACATGTACTAATATATATTTTGTTGCTTAAAACTACGACATACGTTGAATACAAAAAACTACAAATGCAGATAAAATCATGAGTGTACAACAAAATACAGAAATATGTACAATCAATGTCAATGTTCCAACAAAAAAAAAAGTCGCACACAAATCTATAAAATAAACCAATAAAGAAAATAATCTAAATAATTACAAATCATTAGTAAGTAAATACCTAAAATATAAATAAAGTAATCGATAGATGCTCAGTGTTTATAGGGTCCAGCGAACTGCCAAGAGCCGAATCAGGACCACAATAAAGTAATAGAATTAAATTGAGTTATTAATACATAACAAGTGTCCACATAAATAAATAAAGTAAATAAAATTTTAAAAACTAAGCAAACAAAATAAATATACATTAAAAATACAAATACTCAAATAAATAAAGAAATTAATAAACAAATAACATTAGTTAATGACTTAATACATGAATAAATATATGCACATTATGTACACTTTATATATATATATATATTTATATATTCCAGAATATATACATTTCCTCCTCTGCCAGTTCCAATTGCCACTAATGTACAATAATATCAAAAATATTCCCTCAGGGTCTCCATTCCTTCCTTGAAACACAAGCCAGCACTATCAAAACAATGAACGAGCCAATTAAACGACTCCTGACAAACATCCAATGAGAGCAACTCTTTCAAAACGCCGACCAATAAGAAATGTACATGTCTTTGAGCATTATCCAATTAGAAACATTGTTCCCTGGAAATTATCCAATGGGATGCCTTAACATAAGTGCAGTGTAATTCACTTGAACACGTCAACCAATCAGAAGTCCTTTGCATTTTGCTCCAGCCAATCCGAAATTCCCTTGAAATTCAGTTTCTTCCATTCGATGTTGGCCCTGTATTCAAAATAAAAATAAAATATACAGGGGATCTTTATAATTTATAATAACACACAAATTGTGATCGTTTAAAAGAATCAACCAATTTATATACATTATCGAGTACGAAAAAAAAAAGAAGCAAAATTCTCCAAGATCTCTACGATGATCATCATGATCATCATCATGATCATCACCATATCACAAATCATCATCAATCATCATTATCAATCATCCATCCATTATCCATCCATCATCCATCGATCCACCCATCAATCCATCCATCCATCATCAATCATCATCATCAATCATCCATCCATTATACATCCATCATCCATCCATCCACCATCATCGCCCTCAATTCATTGTCGTCATCTGTTAAAGATGAGTGGGAATGGCGAATCCCATTATGTTGTTACTGTTGCTGATGATGTTGCTGCCGCTGGGATGATGATGATAATGATGATGATGAGGAGGATGATGAGGATGATGATGGTGGTGGTGGTGGTAATAACGCTGATTGTGATGTGATAAGACGATGTTGCCGCTTCTGCTGCTGCTGATTGTGATGGTGATGACTGTCACATCCACTGCCTCAACAGTGGGTACAACAGTGTGTGCTAACCAACGAGAAACAATTACCCCAAATATCTAACACAAAAACACCAGAGGAAACAATTACAACAATTTTATTCACACAAAAACAAACTAAGCTAATATATTTATAACTACCCCCCTCTTCCCCACTGTACACCCACAATCACACTTAACTATAATCAAAACAAAACTAGTAAACAAACAATAATACAAAATGATTGAGATAATAACTTTCTTTTACAGTCGTTCTTGCTACAGCCTAAATAAGATCCCAAGTGGCTGTAGAATAGTAAATGAATGAACTAATTTGTACAAAGTACTAATTATACACAAAGGCTTAATATTTTAAACAGTAATAATAATATCTCGGTGGTTATAAATGCTATAAATTATACAAGATACTTGACAATAGAAATGCCACTCCAACTAAGTATATATACTTCTTGAAAAAGATAATAAAGTTTGCCCTATTTTATCTTGTCTATCTACACATGTGGCTTTATACAACCGGCATCTGACGTTGTATAAAGTTCATTTTATTGGAGCAATTTTATGAGGGAATAATAAACAGCTTTTCCTTTACGGACTTCTAAGTTAGAGTCTCGCTGGATGGCAGGCAGCGACCAGCATGGTTTCCCTAAGTGGTCAGGGCAGTTAAAACGCCATGTTGTCATTGGCTCCCGGTGGTTCCGGTCAAAGCCCAGCCACGTCACACTCCAAGGTGGAGATAACCAATACCAGTACACTAAGACATAAACAAGAGTAGGTTCTTGCATTATTAATGAAACATAGAAAAATACCCACTTACTCTTCTGCATCCTAGTGCACGTTACGCTACTTTCTCCGTTCTATCCATTATGAAGCTCTTTCATAAATTACCTCCTTTATCATAATTGAAATAAACGAACTTTCCCAAATTATTTCCCTTTATTGGAAACAATTCAATTGTTATTTATGAATTACCACCCTTTTACAACCATTGAAAACAAATGATCAAATTTCGTTTATAAATTATATATCTTTCTTAATTATTGACACATTGGTTTTCATTTGCATTTTACTTCCCCTTTTACAGTGCTAGCAAAGAATCCAAAATTATCACGCACACATTACTTCCCTTTACAAACGTTGAAAAATAATTATCAAATATAAATGATTTATTTCCTTTCATTCAAAGGCATACTTACTTTACTAGCATTTTTCTTTCATTCAGAAATATAAAACATATGCATGTTTATACAAATATGCTTGCACCTGAGCAAAATGGTCACTTAGGTACTTACGCTACCTCAGACACGACGACACAGGTCCGAGTCGATCACAGACGTGCATGCAGCTCTCTTCTTCCAACAGGACATCAGGTTCCAGGACGACTGGACACTGTTTTGCAGGGCGGTCACAGCAGGACCACACACTGCTTGATACAGGCGGCGAGTAGTACAACACTACGCCTGCGCAACGCCCCCTCAAAAACTCTGCTGGCACTAGAGTACTTCTCTTTCCAAAATTCCTCTCCGCGACTCCCCGATTTGTTGTTTGTAGATTATAGTCACACGACACTTTCGCATATAGGTGACTACTGGACCGATTTATACTGACACCAGCGGGCCAGTTGTTGGTAAAGGGGAAAATAATATGATCACACGTTGACCAATCCGGGATTCGAACCAGCGACCTTTCGGTTACTAGCAAGACGCTCTTACCAACTGAGCTACCCGGCCCCTCTTCGCGACTCCCCGATTTAGCTACGTACGGCAGTTTTATATGCTCGCACTCTCACATTGAGTGCGCATATCGCTCACTGCAGAAACTTGCACTGCCCGTGAAAATACACGCTTGACCTCATACCCATATAGCGGCAATCTTGACCAGTTTAGGGTGAGGAAGCAAAACTAACAAATCAATGCACGTGTTGCAATTCCATTAATTGCAAACTTAGTAATAAACTTTATTTTATTTGCTCTTGCCCACCCTCCACCCTCTATAACAGGCTTAGAAACCCTATTATCACAGGTTTAGAAAACTGAGTCGTGACAATGATGATGATGATGATGATGATGGTGATGACGGTAACAATAACGATGATGATGATGATGATGATGATCATGTAATACAGTAATGACAAATTATCATGGGAAACGAGGCCGTTATTGATGACGACGATGATGAATCAAGATTGTCAAGTAAGAAATGAATGTAATAAATACACTGTACTAAAATAATGAACAATAAAGAAATACCTGATCAATTCCAAAGCATTTTCGGCTGCTTTGCTGGCGTGCTTCAGCGGCTTCTCTTTGAACAAGCGTTGAAGCTGAGACAGATTCAACAATCATATTAGGTTTTTCAAATAATATACAGGGTGGGCCAATAAAATGTTACCACTTTTTAACCGTAAATAAGTTTGTTTGTTTTTTTTTCACTGAGAACGTTTTTGAAAATTGTATTCACAAAAATGTCCAAATTAACATTTGATACCAAACATAATCAATTTTTTCACTGGATTTCCTCAAACAGTTCTTTCCTGGAGCAGGCTTATCTCATGGCGCACAGACAACTCATGACCTTCATACTCCCCTGATCTTTCTCCCGAGACTACTTCCTATGGGAACCCCTTGGGGTCATGAACAATCTTGCCACTGTAGATTGTTCTAAGCTATAAAGGGAAAAGTGAAAGCCCCAGTTGAAAACCTGTCTTTCCTTTGTAGGCATGACAGATTCACTGCGGCAACAGTACCCCCGTTGGGGTGCCGGGGGTTTCAGTATAAATAGTATCCCCACTTTATGGAAATTTAGTGCTTTAAATTCCCACTGTCGCTGTCTTCCTCATTTACTCTTTCCCATTCCTGCTCTGTCCTATCACTCTGCTATACTATCTTCTTCTTCGCTAGATCAATGACCTACCTTTTTTCTTGAAAACTCTTCCTGGACAAGACTCCTTGTTTGTGTATGAGGTCTGTTGGATCAGCTTGGGAGTGTTGGACGCTTTCTGCCGGGTGGTCACTAGGGCTTCCTATGATGTTATTATATAGCAATATAGGCATTTTATATGTATATGTTTTGTTGATAGTTTATAATGATGTTTGTATTCTATTTTGTTTTTGTAACCGGGGGTTCGAGTAGTTGGGGTAAAGCCTCAGCCGTCCCCTGCGTGGGATGTCTTTATTGTAAAGTGATTGTCCGGTGGAGGGCATTCAATTTTCCCACTAGGGTTGTTTTAGCAGATCTTTTATGCGGATCGGGGGTTGTCCGGTCCTGATTTGGCTCGGAAGAGTCCGCTGGACCTAAAGCAACAATCAATCAATCAAAAAAACTTCCTATGGGGAAACATGAAGGAGAGAGTGTACTACAACAACCCACAGACCATTGGGCCCTGAAGACCAACATCCGTCAGGAAATTCGGAGAATCTCACTTGAGATGTGTGGCAATGTCATCACAAACTTCGTGTTGCAACTGTAATCCAGAGAAGAGGAGCGTGGACTGAACATATCACCAATTATTAAACTGTGTACAGAACGAGTGAATGGGAAACCGTTGGTATCAAATGATAACTTGGTGCTTCCGTGACATTTCTGTGAAGAAAATTTTCCAAAAAGTTCTCATTGTAAAAACTTATGTACAGTTAAAAAGTGGTAACATTTTATTGGCCCACCTTGTATATATCCATATATATCCAATGAGATGCCTTATATTACGAAATAACATATAGGCTATATTTTAGTCTTTTAGCTGATTACTAGCACGGAACCCGACCCGTTCTGACCCTTTCGCGGCCTACTATTGGAATATCCTTCCACCTGAATGAAAGTCTGGCTCAGATAGATAGAATAATGATGTGGCGATGTTAATTTAATCTTCATAGCTAATTTCTTTCATTTTCATGTTACTAAAGCCCCCCGTCAAACCTACCGATTGTCCTAAGATTTACCCCGTCACACGCTGCCACAAGTGGTACACCTACCTCACGATAAAATCTCATGCTATGCCATCGTAGATTCAGAGGATAGAACGTGTCCTAATTCCTGCGGTGAAATCGTAACTCCGGGTCAACCCGAACGGGCTGTGGCGTCCTTGACATTGCGATTGAAGAAAATGGCAGACACCACCACATTACGGTGGTCATCGGATCAAAGAGCAGACAGCCAAGAAGTCAGCAGGGAAAAGTACACTTCTGAATTCTCCAGCGTAGACTGATCAGTGTGTGGACTGGACAGTATGTATATGTTGCCAAAAGCCAACTCCTGAATCATTAATAGATCCCTCAAAGCGTGGGACAGGCTATTGTAAATACATTGCAGATGGCCTTCAAGCCTTTGATGATATTAATAGCCCATTCAATGGTCTTTTCGCAAAGTTAACAGACAGCGGTCAGAAGCTATAAGAAAAGTTGGGAAAACCATTATACGACGACTCCTGCTTTATTGCCGAGTGAACGGGTTCCGTGAGTAACGAATTAGAGTTACGCAAGATTCAAGCATCGGGGCTGAATGGACTATTGCCGTGTAACAGCCCTGAGCAGCTGTTTGAGGGGGTAAATGCTCAATATAAGAACAATTATGCGGATGTTTTATTAAAAAAAAAAAACCGACAACAACCACAAACCTTTACTTACATTTTCGTATTCGTATTCAGAATTGACGAAGGTGGTGACCTGTTCAATAACTTCCCGCATCACGAAGCTGTCTTCCCCGAACCTGCAACATGAAGGCCAAATCAGCACGAGCATTTCAGACACAGTAATAAAGCTGTTTCCCCCAAAACTGCATCATGATAGACCATCAGCACAAGAACATTTCAGACACACTAAAGCTGTCCTTCCCCAAACCTGCTTCACGCAAGTCAGTCAGCACGGGCAGCTCAGATGCACGTTCCATACTTCTCCTCCGCATTTGTTTCAGTCTTTATTCGGGGCGCACCAACAAGAAGTTGGCGCCTTGAGTTAGATCTTGTTTCTGGTCAGCACCTTAAACAGCTAAACAGCTCTTCGTGAACGATGTAACAAGAGGCTAGATTTACACACAGCACACCCAGCCCTTTAAGCTTATGCCTTGTTTAGTCAGCTGTAACCTTAGTAGTTTAATGTTACCCTGCAGAAGACGACAGAAGTTCACTGTAGGGTACACATTTCTATACTGACGATAGCGCAGTAGGCTATGACATCATCCAGCTTACCTATAGGCAGTAGTCCCGTCTACTACCGGTAGGTGGCGACTCTTGTAGTTTAGATTCCCGCTCTTCCTGCTGACCACAGGGGTAGAGACTCATTTGCTGTTCGACTTACCTAGAGTACAGAGCTACACTCTAAAGAGATTTCTCCACTGACGACTAACTAGCAGGACTTGTTGAAACTCTATTCAATCAAGTTAGCCACGGCCTGACATTGTCAAAAAGGTAAATGAACATACTTTTGTTTCATCGTGATGTATTAATATTATTGTTGAGTTATGTTTGTGAAATTTGCCATGCTTAGAATTGAATTGTTAATCCGACATTGCGTGACCACGTGGCGAACACGACCGGGTCCGACGCCATGTTGTATTCCGTACGGACCCACTGTTGTTTAACCTATATGTATTCTTGCAGACCAGTGGCTGTACCAGAGAATGTGTATAATATTCATTATTTCTCTATGTGTATAGTTAGCCATGATTTATATTTATATATGTATAGGAAATTAGAGTGGAGATTCCAGTAGACCACAGATTTAGCAGAATGTTCGTCGCTTATAATATTATATAGAGATGTGGAGCTAATCACTGAGGGCTACTTCGGCCTTCAGTGAGACGCTCTGCACACACCTAGTATACATGGTGGTGCAGAATATCGTCTCATATGTTACAGAGACGAGCAGGCATCGTGAGCCCGACCAGACAAAAGACAAGAAAAAGTCTTCACTGAAAGTCGGCCTGCATCGGCTACTCTAGCAATGCGCGACGAGAGCCCACCAGTCTAGCAACAAGGAGAAGAATCCACAACAACACAGCTCATCAAGGAATCAATCACAACACAGCTCTTCTAACATTAAATTAAGTGCAACGTACTCAGTGCACCAAACCTGTTATCTAAGGACCACTCTTCCAGAACTCTGACCCTTTGGGCAGAAAGCAGCAAGTGCCCGATGATGATACAGTACTGCATAGAATTATCAAGAAGCGAACCACTCAAAGAGACATTTGAACTTTTAAGTTAGTATCATACTTAGCAGATCATGTATAGAGTAGAGGAAATAAATGTGTCATAACAAGTGGCTGGACTACCTATATTTCATAGCCGTGTGAGAGCTAGTGTGACAGTGATCTTTTACCATTTTTCTATTTATCTCTGTACCCCAGCCTAAACACAGACCGAGCTAAACCTATAAATGTATTAAGTTAAGTCACAGGGAGATTACTAGCGATCCCCATCGACTATAGACGAGTGGGTAATAGCATTCCATTGTGCAGAGCCCAGCAACAATAGACCCACCGTCACAAACGATTCAGTTTATTTATTTCATTTTCCTTCTTTTGTGTGCGTGTTGTATTTTCAGATGTCTGTCTGTCTCTTTGTCGTGCCAATTTGGATAATTTTGATAATTTTTTTGCAAGCAGATAGTTCAACAAGCAGTGATGGAGATCACGTACAATCGTACGTGTTTCACGTACTGAGTTGGGAAATCACGTAACGAAAATGTAATGAAAGGGTATAAACACGCACAAAGTCAGTGTCAAAGGGGTATGAAAACGTAAAGCTAAGTTGCTGGGAGGTATCATCAGGTACAACTATTTCGGTCGTGCGTACAGCTTTCGCGCGATTTGGATCGTGTGCCTGTGCGTCCTGCGCCACCACCTACCACCCTCTCTCCTCCTCCTATTCATTCTGTCGCTTCCGAGAAACAGCCAATCATATGCACGATAATATTCACTATTTTTTCTCGACGCTTTTGATTGGCTATATAAGACTGACAACAACCCAACATTAAACATGGCCGACAAGCAGCGATCTGAGGGGAAGCCGAAGAAAAGGAAAAATAAAGCAGACAAAACTAATTGCTCAAAAAAATTAAAACAAGATGAAGGAAAAGAAAAACAAACTTTTTTGTCAGCCTTTGGCTTTGAGTGCTCGGTAAGAGAAGAAAAAGGTGAGCCGCAACCGGGCCCAGCTGAAGAAACTCAAACTGATGAAAGACTTTCCACGCAAAGTGTTTATTACGTATGTTTGTGTACCCCCTAAAAAACTGAAAGGGGGTATAAAAAAAACCTTATATTTGCAATGAGGGTAGGAAAACCCCCACATGTTTTGGTTGAGGGTATAAATACCCCTAGCTTAAAAACTTTCTCCATCACTGACAAGTGACCTATTATTCCATGTTTTCATTTTGCTTCATTAGCATAAAGCGGAGCGGAGTCACAACAAAGCCAAGACAATGACCACTTTTGAAAATGATAATTTTTCGGCCAAGGGCGTGAGTGTGTGGAAATACATTGAAATGGCGTGCCATCTTAGTCACCCCCTTTAACTCATTCATCGCTTCTTTCATTCGTACTTTCTTCATTTGTTTGTTTTTGCGTAACTTATACTTCCTGTCTTCCACGCTTTGTTTCTTTCAACCCCCGTTGGGGTGCCGGGGGTTTCAGTATAAATAGTATCCCCACTTTCTGAAAATTTAGTGCTTTAATTTCCCACTGTCGCTGTCTTTCTCATTTGCTCTTTCTCATTCCTGCTCTGTTCTATCAATCTGCTATACTATCTTCTTCATTGCTAGACCAGTCTCCTACCTTTTTTTCTTGAAAACTCTTCCGGGACAAGACTCCTTTTTTGTGTATGAGGTCTGTTGGATCAGCTTGGGAATACTGGACGCTTTTTGCCAGGTGGTCACTAGGGCTTCCTATGATGTTATTATTTAGCAATGTAGGCATTTTATATGTATGTGTTTAGTTGATAATTTATAATGATGTTTGTATTCTATTTTGTTTTTGTAAACGGGGGTTCGATAAATTAGAGCCTCAGCGTTCCCTGCGTGGGATGTCTTTATTGTAAAGTGACTAGCTGGTGGAGAGCTTTCAGTGTTACCACTAGGGTTGTTTCAGCAGATCTTTCATGCGGATCAGGGATTGTCCGGTCCTGATTTGGCTCAGAAGAGTCCGCTGGACCTAAAGCAATAATTATGTAATGTAATGTAATTGTTTCTTTCTATTGGTGTGTGTACATAATTTTTTTTTCTTCGTTCTTCCTTCCTTCTTTTAATTCTTCTTACCATCTTCTCCTCTTTCATTCACAAAAAAAAAAATAAAAAAAATTCTATCATTCTGTTTCCCTGTTTCCTCTTTTTCCAAAAGATGTTCGTTTGTTTTCTTTTTGGGTCTTTCGTCGATTTTGTTGTGTGTATATCAGCTCTCTCTCTCTCTCTCTCTCTCTCTCTCTCTCTCTCTCTCTCTCTCTCTCTCTCTCTCTCTCTCTCTCTCTCTCTCTCTCTCTCTCTCTCTCTCTCTCTCTCTCTCTCTCTCTCTCTCTCTCTCTCTCTCTCTCTCTCTCTCTCTCTCTCTCTCTCTCTCTCCTCTCTCTCTCTCTCTCTCTCTCTCTCTCTCTCTCTCTCTCTCTCTCTCTCTCTCTCTCTCTCTCTCTCTCTCTCTCTCTCTCTCTCTCTCTCTCTCTCTCCTTGCAAGATTTACAGATATAGGCTAGATGCGTGTTAAAATGAATGTGTTTACTTGGTAAAATGGTTGTAAGATAGCAAGACGTTATGCTAGACCAGGTGTTTGAGAGAAAATGATACTAAACTGACAGATGTGTGTTAGAATGCAGGTGTTTGATAAAATATTTCCGGATGGACAGATTGATGTCAGAAAGCAGTGTGTATGAGAACACGATGCGAATGGACAGATAGTTGTGGGTAAGGATGCAGATGTTTGTGAGAAAATGATGCAATGAAGATAGTTGCATTGAAAAATAAGGGAGAGAATGAGTAGATTTGAGAGAAAAATGATGCTAGAAAGTTCAATAACAGCGAGAATTAAAAACATGCGTTTGGGAGAAAATGAGAAAGGATAGATGTGGTATAAGGGCATTTGTGTGTGTTTCGTATACATCTTGTGTGTGTGTGTGTCGTATACATCTTGTGTGTGTGTCGTATACATCTTGTGTGTGTGTCGTATACATCTTGTGTGTGTGTTGTATACATCTTGTGTGTGTGTCGTATACAAATTTGTGTTAACTTAGTGTCAGAAATGTTTTTTTTAAACTGGTTTGTCTTAACCGTATTTAAATCATGGACCGATTTTAGGGACGCGTACTTTTGTGTTTGTACATTTATGAGGCGTTTCATTGTTGGGTTTTAATGTGGCCTGTGGCCTTGAAATGAACAATGTATTGTTTATTCAATAAAATGTCTTATGTCTCTCTCTCTCTCTTTCTCTCGCTCGCTCGCAATGTATAGCCTTACCTTTCGTTCATTTGATCCCAGCGGCTTTGAAGAAATTGAAGGGAGACCATTCGTGCCAGAGGCGTCTTGGTGAAATACATCATTACCACCCTCACGTCCTGCATCTTGATTTTGTCTTGGTCAAAAATCAGGTTGATATAACTGGACAACATATACAAACGTCTAAATAAATCAATTTAAAAACAACAACATCAAAATAGGGGTACAAAACTCCGTTCGCGTACAGTACTGTACTGTGTCTGTGCTGTTAAAAACCAGTGTCGGCATAAGGTAAGGCGACGCTAAGAACAACTTTCAGATTTCATGTTTGATCGGGTCAACATTCAAGCTGGCATAGCTGAAAGACACATCAACAAATTATAAAACAAATCCATAGTACATACATGCCAACATAAAAAAAAAAAAGTCTGAGGTCTTTTAAAAAAAACAAAAAAACTTTAACACCAGCAGCCAAGTAACATTAAACCATCGATATTACAGAAGAACAATTGCAGCAAGAATAGCACAGGTGTCACATATCGCATCAACTCATGCTCTGTAAACAACTGAGGTCACTGGTACCGAGAGGGCAGCCTCGGGGAAGAAGCTTTGTCTAAACCGGTTGGTTCTATCTTTTACTGCTCTGAAGCGTTTAGGCGTATAGGCATAGCACGTGGTCATAGAAGAGTTGATTAATTCTCATTATTGAGGGGAAAGCTCTCCGATAGACGTATAAACAACAAAATAACAGCCCGTGTTCCAAAATGAGGTCAAACCACTGCGAAGACAAGGAGACTCCAGAGCAGCGTCACAGTAGACAACAGGCACTGACTTTGTTGGCCTATGTATTCCAAGCAACGCATTGGAGCTTATGCTATCAGTGTGTGTTTGTGTGTGCTCTATGCGAGTACGACCTGCGTTTAATTGTGTACGCTTGTAGCAATTAAAATGGCGAATTCCAAGGGAGCAGCTCCGATCATATGCTGCTTACGACATGACGTTTTAGATTCAAATTTAAAGAAAAAAAAATATCGCTGTTTACTTATATATACAAACAGCCACCGCTTCAAAATAGACATGTGATAAGTCTTGAGTTTGTGGTTTTTGTTTGTTTGTTTGTTTTTGTGTGGCATTTTGATGCAAGGTTCACACTGACCGTAAATAAATATCTTCTTTATTGGCCGACATGTTCTAAACATTTCCCAAGGGAGTACAAACGTACCGCCACAGCAGGTAGGGTTTCTGAGTCTGAACCAGAGCCTCCATCAGCATGTCCTTCTCTGAGGCCACCGTAGTGTTCTGCGACTTGGCCCACACAAACTCCCACTCCTTTACGCCCCCCTCACGCACACCCACCGAGTACACGGGGAGGGAGAGGTCGGCTGCCGGCCTATGACACAGAGATAGACATGTACCGGTAATCAGGGTTGCATGACTCATTACAGCAGAAAACAACAACAACAACAACAACAATAATAATAATAATAATAATAATAATAATAATAATAATAATAATAATATTATTATTATTATTATTATTATTATTATTATTATTATTATTATTATTATTAATGGATGCAATAATAATAATAATAATAATAATGATAATAATAATAATAATTATTATTATTATTATTATTAACCCCCCCCCCTCCTGTCATCATTATACACGCTATTTTCTCTTAAATCATTCTCAAAGAGCGGCGATCTGTAGCGCACATACTAGCTCACATGCGACACACACACTCAATCTATACACAGCCGGCCATTCATCATTTACACAGGTGGTGTAAAGGCAGGGAGATCGTGATTAGAAGACGAGCCCCAGCTAAAAGCCACAGGAGGAAAAGCACACCACGTTAAAAAGCTCTCGCTGCATGGGTGTACTTCGCTAAAAGTCGGTTCAGGAGTTGCAAACCAGCTGAAAAACAAATCCAATATTAGTAAGCGCTAAAAAAACGAGCCTTTGAAGTGATGAAATTTAGAGGCTGTGAAAAAGAGTCCCAGGGACATTTTTTGGCGGGGGCGGGGGCGAGGGAGCAGAGGAAGGTAACGGAAGGAGAGTGAGGGAGAGAGAAAACGAAGCGTGGAAGGGAGGGGGGAGTTTCGGTAGGGGAAGTGGGGGGGGGGGGGGAGAGTGTTTGAGAGAACCATCATAGCGAGTCGACTACAGTCACGTAAAATGTTGGGAAAAAAAAAGTTGCACCCATACAATCTTGTCATTGACTTTTGCAATCCAAACCCAACGCAGGCAAATAATAAATTAGAATAATAATAATAAGCCCCCCCACCCCTCAAAAAAAAAAATCTGTTTCCCCCACCGACTTTAATTTTTTGGCTCGACCCTTAAACGTTTTTTTTTTTGTGATCGTCTAAAAAAAAAATGAAAATAGGTTTAAAAAAAAAAAGAAGTTTGCATTGAAGTTGACAAAGGTCTTTAAAAAAAAAAAGTAGAAACCGACCTACCGACCCTATTTTTTTAAATCCTAAGTTACCGTAAACAGATATATTATCTTTTTCGGCCTAATAATAACAATCATAGTAATCATAATAATAACACAGGAAGCTATCACGCGCTTTTTCTTCAGTGGAACTCAAAACGCGGCGATCTGAAGAGATCGCTAGTACAAAAGTCGGAATAGAAATACATGTATAGTTTTGAAAATTTAAATTGACCGCCTCCAATACCCTTATTGAAGGGAGGGAGGAGACCGGAGCACCCGGAGACAACCCTCGGTGACCTGAAATTTCTGGTACCTAAGTTCGTCCCACTCGGGGTTCGAACCATCGATCTTCGGCCTAAGAAAGCAGCTCGCTACCCACTCTAGATCTCCTAGCTGGCACCCACAGGCAGGATCTGAACACTACATGTAAAACGCAGCCATTACAGTAAGCGCAGATGCCATCCCTCACTCCTTCGGACGAGAGCATAAACCGAGGTCTATTTTGTGCCCGCATGCATTCCATCACACCGACGTTTAAGGCTCTGACGCTCATGTTCTAGACGAGTGAGTGCCAGATATCCTACACAGCTTGCACTGGGTCCTATTGTCTGCTCTGGGTCGTTCAGAATCGCTCAGCTGTTTGTGGCCTTGAACGGAAGCAGCACGTTAGCGCTTTGAGTTGGATCCTTTTTTGGACCAGCGCCTTGAGCAGCTCTTCGTGCTGGAAAAGCGCTATGTAGGCCTAAGAACAAACGTTAACATAGGCAGTACTGACGTGTCTCCCTTTTGCATCCAGTTGGTGAATAAATTCTTCGCGTAGGCCACGGCATCTTCCAGACCCACATCGCAAGCGATGGACAGGATCACCCTCCTTAGGTACCTGGAACATGATAATACAGTTTTGCTATCCCCATCAACGTCATCATCATCATCATCATCATCATCATCAGCAGCAGCAGCAGCATCAGAAGCAGCATCTACAGCTTGAGCAGTACATAATCATCAGCATTAGCAGCATCAAAGTCATACTTCCTTTCAGAGGTAATACATTTTAGCTAACTCGTTTGTTGAATTCAACTGAAATCATCGTCATTATTGTAGTGTTTTTTTACACACAAAATGTAACTGAAAATGTAACTGAAAAAATGTAACTGGGCACTGAAAATTAATAACGATGTAAGGAAATATAGGTCTGATCCCCAAGATAGGCCTACATCCATTTTGTGAACTTGTATCTTCATGAGGACTCAAGATGCATCATCATCGTCATCATCAGCAGCAGCATGCAGAAGAAGAAGAAGAAGGAGGAGAAGAGATGTCTCAATAAGTAAACACTAATAGAAATGATGATGATGATGATGATGATGATGATGATGATGATGATGACGATGATAATGGTGATGATGAAAACGAAGGAGAGAAGGAAGAAGAGGAGAAGGGGAAGAGGAGAAAATGAAGAAATCCTTCAAACAACCAACCTTTCAGGAAGACTACCCTGGTTTATTGGTGGTGTGCTGTCAAAGTTGGGACGAACAAGACTCTTCAAATATTCCTGCACATATCCAACCACCATCACCACTACCATTATCATCATCATCATCATCCTCGTCATCATCCTCGTCATCATCATCATCATCATCATCCTGGAAACTAAGTACGCACCTTCCTCATAAAACAAACTCAAGACGCAGCACTCCACACACTTTCATACTCAACAAGCATTCTTTACTCAAGTATGTGATGTAAAGGCAGGAAGGTCATCATCATCATCATCATCATCATCATCATCATCATCATCATCATCATCATCATCATCATCATCATCATCATCATCATTATCATCATCATCATCATCATCATCATCATCCCCACAACCACCATCTTAATTAACCAAAGTATACTTTATTTATTCCAAGCATAGGGTAGAAAGGGAGGCAACTGTTGTTGAACTGTATGTCCCACGTTAGTCTCCCATGAAACGTGCAAGCCAAACGCTCTTACTTCTCCACAAGTAACAATAACACACGCCTAGCATTTTGTCAAAACTGCGATTTGTTCGCCGACGACACAGAGATTGAAACTAAATATTGAATTCTATCCTATATGATCCTTTATATACAACTCACCCCCAATCCTACAAGACAAAATGCGACCCTTGATCAAGAAGACACTAAAAGGCGACTCTTGATCAAGAAGACACTGAAATGCAACTCTTGAACATAAATAAGCTTATTATCCGCGTTTGCCAAGTGGCGGCTAAGCAATGGATAGGTAGGGGAACACACAGAGAGAAGAAAATGTCGGTCAAGCATGCCATACAATCCAAAATGGCGCGCAAACCGACTACGCAGAGCACGGCAGAAAGGGGTGCAACTGTTGTTGAACTCCATGTCCGCGCGTGAGTGTGAGGGGAGTTGCGAGTGCGGTGTATATGGGCGTGAGTGTGCGACAGTGTGAGTTAGTTAGTTATTCATTGCTTACAGGGTCCAGCTAGTTCGTTATTCATTGCCTACAGGGTCCAACTAGTTAGTTAATCATTGCTTACAGGGTCCAGCGGACTGCAAAGAACCGAATCAGGACCACAAAATCAAGACCACAACTTGGCTGAAAGAGGACTCACCCCTGATCCGCATAAAAGATCTGCCGAAACAGCCCTAGGGGTAACACTGAAGGCGCCCCACCAGCCAGTCACTTCACAATAAAGACATCCCACGCAGGGAACGCTGAGGCTATACTCTAATTTATTGAACCCCCGTTTACAAAAACAAAATAGAATACAAACATCATTATAAAATATCAACAAAACAAATACATATAAAAATGCCTACATTGCCAAATAATATAATATCATAGGAAGCCCCAGTGACCACTTGACAGAAAGTGTCCAATATTTCCAAGCTGATACAACAGACCTCACACACAAATAAGGAGTTTTGTCCCGGAAGAGTTTTCAAGAAAAAGGTAGGTGACTGGTCTAGGGAAGAACATAGTATAGTAGACTGATAGAACAGAATTGGAATGAAAAAGAACAAAGGAGAAAGACAGCGACAGTGGGAATTTAAAGCACTAAATTTCCAGAAAGTGGGGACACTATTTATACAGAAACCCCCGGCACTCCCACAGGTGGAGGAGGGGGGGGGGGCAGAGTGTTTATGTGTCCATAAAACATTTTGACATTTTATACCTAATGTGTCTCAAGTTTCAATGTAGGTAACGTATTTCAGCAATGTTGAATGCGGTAATAAAGGTTTGCTGAACTGAGTTGAGCTGAATTAAATTGAATTGAACTGCACTGAATGGAATCAGATTGACTGGCAGCGTAGGGGCCCAGACTTCTATGATGGGAAAGATAGTAGTAGGCTATACATCAAGGTCTAGTCTGTGCACGTATAAACATTCCCAAATCACGAATTTTAAAAATCCTGACGCTCATGTCCTAGACGGCGAATGCCAGAACAGATACACCCAGCAAGCACTAGGTTCTATTGCCTTTGGGTCGTTTAGGATTGTTCAACTTGTTCGGGGCGTTAGACGGTGCACCTGAAAACAGCAAGCTAGCGCCTTGTGTGATTTTGAGTAAGCGCCTTGAGCAGCTCTTGCGCTGGAAAAGCGTTATATAACACCAATTCAATATATACAAATTGAAGAAATTTGGAAGTTTGTAGACCTACCAGCCTCCCTTTCTCAGCGCAGTCCAGAAGCGATTACTTCCCATGTTAGTTCATCCGCGCGTGCTCTCTCTCTCTTTCTCTCTCACTCACTCTGATTTTTTCCTTGCTAATCACCAATGTGGTTGACAAGGTTAGGCAGGGGAAAGTGTATGAAGCGCCATTTGTAAATTAAATGGTTATTGTCATTATATCTATGGAACATACATTTTATCTGTATAAAAGATATGGTATAATTATAAAATGAATTATATACCTATAAAATACATTCTATACAACACTTTTTTATAGCTATAAAGCAACATTTTTATAGCTACATACTACATTTTACGATATACAAGAGATCATACACGAATCGTCACGCCGTTTGTAAATATTAAACGCAAAAAAAACTATTTTATTTATAAACAAAACATTTTATAAGTAACCAATTCATTTTATCTATAAACAAAACATTTTATAACTAACCAATTCATTTTACCTATAAACAAGTCATTGTATCTATAAACAAGTCATTTTATAGCAAAAACGATTTGTAAAACTTCCTTTTATCTGTAAACACTTCATTTTATAGCAACAACGAGCACTTATATCTATAGAATACATTTTATAACACGTACAATGAATTGTACCTGTAGAATGCATTCACGACAATTATTTTCCAGTCGGCGCCTTACAATAATGTTATACTAACTTTCTCATTGTATAACTGCTTCTCTCCCTTCGATGATTTTTATTTTGTAACGTTCTAAGCGACCCAAAGTTGCTATGCGGTGCGCAAAGATGGCTGACGTTTCTTTTTTATCGTTTTGTTTTTAAAAATTAAAATTTACGTCCCCGGACTAATTAAGCGTATAGGGGACGATTGGTTAATAGGTACATTCAACCAATTCAACGAAAAAAGCCCCCCCCCCCCCCCCCCCCCCCCCCCCCCCCCTCCTGCACGTATGCGCTGGGATCTCGCCTTTTCATGTGGAAGTGACGTTGCATAAGCTAAATTTAGATAGCTACGGCGCGTGTAGGGAATTCCCGCTAGGCCTATATCGACTTCCCGCGATGTCAACAATCTCCAAGGTAACAGTTAGATGGAAGCTGGTTTGCCTTCGTGCTTATCGATAGTTTTTCAAGACGACCAAAAAATAATTGAAACAGTCGAGACTGACAATGATGTCGCTGATGTTTTATCAGCATTTCACTAGTATGGCCCTCGCCAATTTATATAGTACACTAGTATGGTCCTTGCCATTTTTTGTAGTAGACTTTAATGGTCTTTACCATGTTGAGTCGCTTAGAAGTTTACAAGTAGTCTACACGAGGATGGAGTTGCTTCCCTGGGATCAGCAATTCGAAAGTCAGTATAAAATTAATGTCATGCGCCGAATGTAAAATAATGCTCCGAATGCATTCTACTGGTAAAATGCATTGTATATATTATAACAT
Source organism: Oncomelania hupensis (assembly GCA_036898135.1). NCBI lineage: Eukaryota > Metazoa > Mollusca > Gastropoda > Littorinimorpha > Pomatiopsidae > Oncomelania > Oncomelania hupensis. The sequence continues at coordinate 8,639,532 of CM072522.1, forward strand.
TTATTTTATAGATATAAAAGCTCTTTGTTGTTATAACATGAATTGTTTACCTATAAAATGAATTGTTTATGTATAAAATGTAGTGTTTAGAGATAAAATGAAGTGTTTAGAGATAAAATAGATTTTCGGAATAATATTTACAAACGGCGTGATGATCGCGTATGATTTCTCTTGTATATTGTAAAATGTAGTCTGTAGTTATAAAAATGTTGTTTTTAGCTATAAAAAGTTTTGTATTGCTATTGAATGTATTTTATAGACATAGAATTCATTTTATAAGTATACAATATCTTTAATACAGGTAAAATGAATGTTCTATAAAGATATAATGACAATAATTATTTAATTTACAAATGGCCCTCATAAAAGTGGGCGAGGGGGTATGGAGGGAAAGGGGGGAGGGGGGGGGAAGCATGTTTTTCAGTTTCTACCTGGCTTGGAAGGAATCTTTCTGTTATTATTTGCTGACGACATTTGCTTGATGTCTACCACACCCGCTGGCTTACAAAATCAATTAGTTACTTTAGAAAAAGCTTCAACATCTCTTGGTCTTTTTGTAAATTTAAAGAAAACAAAAGTAATGGTATTCCGGAAAGGTGGACATTTGGCTAAAGCAGAAAAATGGTATTATCAAGGAAAAGAAATTGAAGTTGTAAACAGCTACACATATTTAGGTTTTACTCTTACAACAAAAATGTCTTTTAATATTACGCTCCAAGAATTTGCAGGCAGAGCCAAAGGTAAGGTGGTGGAGATCATGAAAACAATGTGCAGTTTGGGCAGCATGGATATAAATGTTTTCTTTAAACTGTTCGATGCCCAGGTCAAACCTATGCTTCTGTATGCAGCAGAAATGTGGGGCATTACACGTTTTCATGCTATTAAATCTACCCATTTGTTTGCTTGTAAGCGCAGTTTGAGTGTGTCTCCCAGGACTTCAAATGTCATGGTTTATGGAGAACTTGGTCGTTATCCATTGTTTATTGACAGTCCTCTAAGTGCAGTCAGATACTGGTTCACATTGCAAGACATGTTTCTTGTTACCAAAGCAAGAATATCAAAAAGAAAAAACCAACAGATTTTTTAGACTACCTTTAGGTCAGCCGGATGTACATAACTGGGCCTACAATATAAAACACTGTTTTGACATGTTTGGTTTTTCTCATGTTTGGTTGAACGGGGGAGTAGAAAAAAAAGTTTTTTTTAACGTGTTTTCAAACAACGCATGACAGACTGCTACAAACAGGAATGGTTTAGTAAATTGATGGATAGCGAAAGGTTTTCAGTGCATGGTTCCTTTAAATCACTATTGCAGTGTGAGAAGTACTTAACAGATATTACTATATAATTATAAGTTCAGAAATATCTTTGTAAAGTTAGGTCTAGTAATGTATAGACTTGAATGGAAATAAAAGACACAATGTTGTTCCAAAGACATGCTCTTTCTGTACATCTGTTGAAAATGAAATGCATTTTTTGTGGTATTGTCCAGCGTATCAGGATATTCGTGAAAAGTACATTTTGAGGCACTTCAATGTTGACGTACCACCATTGATGTTTTTCTTATTACAAAGTGATAGTACGATTATTGCAAGAGCTGTAGCGATGTTTACGTACTATGCAATGAAAAAACGTAAAGAACTGTTTTGTTAAAAGTAATGTAACATACTTTTACTTTTCTTTGAGACACAGTCTGTCAAATGACGCGTGTTTGTCATATTTATTTTTGTAAGTTTTCAAATGTGTGGGTGACTGTTTTTCTTTCTTTTTTCCCGTGTCTGTTGTGTTACCCCCATGCGTATAGGCTGGTGGCCTCGCACTAAAGTTTCTTGAGTTCCTGAGTTCTCTCTCTCTCTCTCTCTCTCTCTCTCTCTCTCTCTCTCTCTCTCTCTCTCTCTCTCTCTCCTCTCTCTCTCTCTCTCTCTCTCTCTCTCTCTCTCTCTCTCTCTCTCTCTCTCTCTCTCTCTCTCTCTCTCTCTCTCTCTCTCTCTCTCTCTCTCTCTCTGTGCATTCCTACCCCCTTTCTTTTTGTTGTTCTTTGAGCTCTCTTCCTCCTTTCATTTCTCCTTCTCGCTCACCTGTAAGTGTACGTAAGCTCCTTCGGATGCAATCATCCCACGGAGAAACTCGATGCAATCCAAAAAGGCGCGCCAAGGAACGTAACTCTTCTCGTTCTTCAAATAGCGTGTCAAGTTTAGTGTCACATCGTAATCAAGTAGGTTTGCTCTGAAATACAATCAAATATTCACACTGAGTTGAATGAATGAATGAATGAATGAATGAATGAACTCATAATAAATGGGAGAATGCCAGATTCTTCGTGTGTGTGTGTGCGCGCGAGTGTGTGTGTACGTGTGCGTGGGTGTGTTTGCGAGTGCGTGTTCGTGAGTGCGTGTGCGCGTGGTGTGTGTGTGTGTGTACGCGTGTGCTGTGTGTGTTATTTCTTCTGTCGAAAATATTTCCTATAAATTAGTTTTCCAATATGTTTTTTTAATTTTTTTTTTAAGAAGAGAAAGTTGGCAAGCCATTTACATAATTATATTTTCAGACAACACACATAAATTTACAAATCGTGTTGAGTTGTAGTCTGTTTTGCTCAATAAGCTTACTACTGCTACACTACTACTACTACTACTACTACTACTACTACTACTACTACTACTACTACTACAACTACTACTACTACTACCACTACCACTACTACTACTACTACTACTACTACTACTACTACTACTACTACTACTACTACTATTACTACTACTACTAATAATAATAAATACCGTGAGAATGAAAAGGCATCACCGATGAGGCCAGCGCGACTTGCTTCTGGGAAAACCTAGAGAGAAAAAACAACACCGAAAATAGAACTTCTGCCTATTTTACAGCTTAAACTATTTTGGGAATCTAATGACATTTCCCTTCGCTCCAATTTTAACATAAGAATATTATCCTCCACATTATGTGTGGCTAACACGTTGGGAATCAAATCACACGACCTTTACCCTCTGTGATTATTATTTTTGCAATAAAATCACCTTAAATGTGTTTGTACTCAAATACTTGTGCCTCTAAATATGTAACTATTTTTAACGTTAGAATGATCTTGACATCAAGTGTGTTTTCAAGGTCAGCTCCTAATAGCCTTAGCCTACACATTTCAAATGCTTGCATTATAATGTCCTTCACCTTATATGATCCTGTCCTCAAATGTTTTTAAATTATGTTAACAGTGTTCTCCCTATCTTGTCTTTTATTCTTTCTTTCTTACTCTCTTCCTCTTTCTTTCTCTTCATATCTTTTCGCCAGTAAATGTGAAATGACTACACTGGAGCGATAAACAGGCCAGCAAAGACCTACATCCTCAAGGGTGAGTTCATCATCATTTTCTTTCTACTTTCATCTTCATCATCTTCTTTTCTTCTTCTTTTTTATCATTCATTCTTGTTCAGTATGTTCTTTTGTTCGTTCTTTATCTCCTTCTTTCCCCCACCGTCTTCTCCCCTTAAATATCACAATAACCTTCACCTGGTGGTTTTTCTGCAACTGAATTGCCAATTTTGCCCACATCGGCTTTTCATACAGGACCCTGTAGAACCCTTGGTACTCATAGTTGCCTAGCAACCAGCCGTTAGTCTCCTTGAGGATAGTAGCTGTAACAAAGAGCAGTCAAGACAAGAAATCTTTAGTCAAGAAAAGACAGTGAACAATATGTGGCACGTCGCTTGATAAAATGCAAACATAAATTATAATATTTATTGGTCGGGAACATACACACGCAGTTGTGCACGTGCACACACACACACGCAGTTGTGCACGTGCACACACACACACACACAAACGAGATGATGAGTCATCGTTAACGTTTACGCTATTGGGCGTAAAACCTTGTTCCCCACTGCAAAGGAACTCTTAACTCCAGGGTTCCCAATCAATCGAAACCGACTGTCTCACCCAACAGTGATATATATATATATATATATATATATATATATATATATATATATATATATAATATATATATATATATATATATATATATATATATATATATATATATATATATATATATATATATATATATATATATATATATATATATATATATATATAAATTTTTTTTGTTTTAATTTTGTTTACCTTATTGTCCCTTTTCATAGGGAAATTCTGGGCCGCCTCCCCTGGGGAAAGCGTAGTCGCAGCCTGTGGCGCGCCCAAGCCCAACCTACCTAACATTCGTTGTGATATTGAAATTTTGCTGGGGGAGCAAACCGGAGTACCCGTAGAAAACCCCCGAGACGTTGCCCGAGTCGAAAGTAAATAATATTCAGAGAAACATAACGCCCAGATGCTGGATCGAACCCACACCTGTTAGGCGCTATTGGTTTCTTAAGGATGCACACAAAGAAAGAAGTACATTCACAATAATAGACAAAAGTAAGAAAGGAAAGGAAAGGAAAGGAAAATAAAAGAAAGAAAGAATGAAAGAAAGAAAGAAAGAAAGAAACAAAGAAACAAAGAAAAATACAATAAGAATGAAGAAAAGAAGAAACAAATAATTAAACAAGAAAGATAGGAAAGTAAATTGTTGCGAAAGCAAGCTGAGTCAGAAAGTACACCCGGTACACATTGGTCGAAGGCTACTAGAAGCATGCTGTAGTAGTCGCCTCAACAGGCCATAAAGCATGCTCTCATGCTTCAGAGTACTGCTTCCTATACTCTTCAAGCCCTAGGAGCATTGACCACTAAACTCATGAAGATAAAAAATGTAAGTTTCGTCTCCTCTATGGGACGAATTAGGTCAAACTGTATTTGTTTCTAGGTCAACTGTCTTTTACGAACTGTTTGAGAATGTTTTTGAACAGTTTGTTGACGCCGGATAGTATCCTCACTTGGTTTCACACAATTTAAGAATCCAAGAAGGCAAATGGGGTTTTGAGACGAAAAGAACGGAATGTTGTAGAGAAACATTCTGTATATATTTACAGCAAAATTGCGCTTTTTCCGTCACTATAGAGCTTGAAGGCTATAGGAAGCAGTGCTCTGAAGCACGAGAGCATGCTTTATTGCCTGTTGAGGAGACTACTAAAGCATGCTTCTGGTAGCTTTCGACCAATGTGTACCGGGTGGACAGTAAGTAAAAGAATAGAGGAGAAGAAGGAAGGAAGAAATAAAGGAAGAAAAGACTTGGTACCAGAATCCATGTGAAGCCAGGTCAGTTTGGCGTTACTCTGTCGCTGTTCCGTGACGTGGGTAAACGGAATGATCCACTTGTACCTGAAACCCAATCAATAAACCAGCCAATCAGTCAATGGGGAAGAAAACAAGCCAGCAAGCCAATTAAATGAACTGATCAGTTAAATAAATACCTTGTTTAACCTTCACTGTAATACTAACAATGGTTAAAAAAAACAACAACAAAACACACACACACACAAACAACGTAAATGTATTTTTGCACATCATTAGAATAAGTTACCATTAACACTTAAACACGCACCAACAATTCACCAGTTCAAATATCAGTTGGACAAGCTTCCAAAATTCAAAGACCTCTTTCTGCTGCTAAGACGATTATAATTACACACTGCTGGGTAAAGTGCATGCACATGATCAAACTCAATGAAAGTTTATTGAAGATTGGAAGCAGAAACGGCTCCATGGTTTATAACACTGTACTACTACTACTACTACTACTACTATTACTACTACTACTACTACTACTACTACTACTACTACTACTACTACTACTACTACTATAATTATTATTACCGCTACTACTACTGCTGCTACAACTAATACTACTAGGACATAAGGCGAGAAAAGACTTACTCTGCGTAATTTTTTGTACAGTGTAATCTGTTGTACTGTGTAATTTGTTGTACAGTGTAATCTGTTGCACTGAGTAATTTGTTGTACAGTGTAATCTGTTGTACTGTGCGTGTGCCCGAGTTTGATGAGCCTTGATCAGACTAATGTTTGGTCATGTGCTTTCTCAACTTTCACCAAGTCGTTTTCCTATCCTATCCTATCCTATCCTATCCTATCCTGTAACCAGGATTGGAAGATTTAACGATTTAACGATTTAGCGAATTAAATTTTTGGTTAAAGAAAATTTAACGCGTTAATGTTTTTAAAAAGTTAAAGAAAATTCAACGAATTAAAAAAATTAAAGTAACGATTATAGATATTTTTTCGTTAAAAATTTCTTTACTTCAGTCTGATTTTCCGCCACGAACAACAGGTGCCTATGCGCGAAGCCGGTTTGACCCAGTTGCAGCCAGTTTGAGGCGGTTTGGATTAGCCTATGTAGACATTGCCGCTACATTACATTACATTACATGGTTAATGCTTTAGGTCCAGCAGACTCTTCCGAGCCAAATCAGGACCAGAGAAGTGAAAGAGGGCCCACCCTGATCCGCATGAAAGTTCTGCTGAAACAACCCTAGTGGTAACACTGAAGGCAATCTACCAGCCGGTCACTTTACAATAAAGACATCCCACGCAGGGGACGCTGATGCTATACTCCAACCCACCGAACCACCGTTTACAAAAACAAAATAGAATACAAACATCATTATACAATATCAACAAAACACATACATATAAAATGCCTAAATTGCCAAATAATAACAACATAGGAAGCCCCCGTGACTGTTACACTCAGTTCGATGTTGGTGTTTTTCTTTATCAGTATTTGATTCAGCCCCGATGCTGAAGTCCTGATAAGGTGTAACTCAGATTCGTTTATTCACACAGCCCGTCCAAACAGCATACAAGTCACAAAGTCCACGTATGAAGTTTTCCACTTTTATTCAGCACACATCAACAACTGCATACAATTCTCAATTCAACTCAACAACTTTCACAGCAACTCTCAGTTTCACTATCAACAACTTCACTATCTCAACAGCGACTCGGCACACGATTAAATAACCTCTCTCTTTTCTGGAACAATATGGTACATGGTAGAAATGACGTACTGCCACCAATCGAACTAAAGATCGTCATCACTGGCTTACGTCATTACACATTTTCTCTACTTCCGGGAACATTCACGACCTTCGATATCCATCCGGAAATTTCTATCAAGAGTAAACACGCAGATCCAGAAGATTCTCAAATAATATCGACTAACGCAAATTATCAACGTTATACAAAGCCTCTCCTAACAACAATGCAAACTCAAATCAAAGGTAAATAAACTCCATTATTGAATACTTTGCAAAACGAAACGATTAGATCTATCGTGCGCGCTTTAGACATACTTTCGTTCACGTTTCAACGTAACATAACCCCCCACTCAAGAAGAAATTTACCCAATTTCTTTCAACAACGTTGAAACGTAATGCACAAGCAAAGTTCAGAATTAAAACTTATTTCAGTCTGTCTGAACACTGTCAATGTTCTCAGCTCATTCACACAGAGTCAACGGTTTTCATCTTCAAATCTGTCTGGATATTGTCAATGTTCACAGTTTATCTACACGGTCAATGTTTTTTACTCACACACTCTGCTGAGGAAGTCCGCACCAACATTGTCTGATCCTTTGATAGATTCTACTCGCATGTTAAAGTTCTGCAAGTACATAGCCCATCTCATGATGCGACTGTTCACAAACTTGGCAGAGTTCAAGTAAGTTAGCGGCTTGTGATCAGTCTGTAGCACGAACTTCACTCCTTGAAGGTACAGTTCGAACTTCCGGATTCCCCATATGATGGCAAGGCACTCTTTCTCCATGGTCGAGTAATTTTTCTCAGCCCTGGACAGCTTCTTGCTGGCGTAACTGACCGGAAATAGTTTCCCTTCGTGCTCTTGCATCAGTATGGCGCCGATGCCTTCGTCCGCTGCATCTGTCCTTAAGACGAATTCCTTGGAAGTATCGGGCAGTCGTAGCACCGGATCCTTCGAAAGGAGGTCGCGCACAGTCTGGTATGCCCTCTCCTGAGACGGTCCCCACTGCACTTGGTTTGGACAGCCTTTCCGCACCAGGTCCGACAAAGGTGCTGTGATGGCTGAGTAGTTCGGTACGAACTCCCTATAATACCCAGCCAATCCCAGGAAAGATCGTACTTGCTTCTTTGTTTGGGGACGTGGAGCGTTCAGAATTTTGGTGACGTTTTCTAGCAGAAGCCCCTTTTGTCCTTCTTTCAGCGAATGGCCGATAAAGTCGACGTTGTCAGTCCCCAGAATGCACTTACTGGGTCTCACGGTCAGGTTAGCTTCTGTTAGACGGTGAAACAGCTCCCTCAAGGTCTGCAGATGCTCTTCCCAGGTGCGGGTGTGGACTAGCAGGTCGTCCCAGTAACACACGACGTTGTCCATCCCTTTGAGCATCTTCCTCATTCCTCTCTTCAGGGTAGCTCCGCTGTTGACCATGCCAAAGGGCATCCTTAGGCACTCGTACGTCCCATCAGGAGTTATGAAAGCAGTCTTTGGTATGTCCTGTTGACGCACGGGGACTTGCCAATAACCCTTGCTGAGGTCAATCTTTGAGAAGATTCTACTCCCCGATAATTGGCGGAAGAGGTCTGCTGCGGTAGGCATCGGCTCAGGGTCGAAGACGGTGATCTTATTAACCTTCCTGTAGTCGATGCATACTCGGTTGCTCCCGTCCTTCTTCTTTACGACCACGACAGGGGACGCGTAGGGGGAACTGGACTCCTTGATGATGCCCATCTTCAGCATCTCATCGATGTCTTTCTTCAAGGATTCACGGGCCTTGAAAGGGATCGGGAAGGGCTTGGATCGAACAGGGATATTCGAAGTGAGGTGGACTTCGTGTTCGACCAAAGTTGTAGAGCCAGGGACATCGCTGAAGTTGTGGGGAAACTCGCCCATAAGGTCCTTGAGCTCCAACTTTTGACCTTCCGTCAAGCTCGGTCCTAGCTTAACATCATCGATGCCTTCTTTGCTGTGGAAGTCTCCCAGTTCCAACAGTTCTTCGCTGTCAAAGCTGTCGTCGGTCACAGCTGCTGTGGCCGCGTGCACAGTTTCTTCAGGGTGGACTTCAGCGTAGCATTGAACTTTTCGACGAGCCCGTTGCACATTGGATGGTAGGGTGTCGTAGTTAAATGCCGGATGCTCAGCAATCTGTTGACCTCCTTCATGCAGTCAGAGACGAACTGCGTCCCGAGGTCTGTCAGAATTTCTTCGGGCACTCCAAGTCTACTGAACATGTCCACCAGTGCCTCTGCTACAGTTTCAGTGTCAATCTTCTTCAGTGGCACTGCTTCTGGGTACCGAGTCGCATAGTCTACTAAAGTCAGTACCCATCGATGACCTTCTTCACTCGGAGGTCTTATTTCGCCGATTAAGTCTAAGGCCACCCTCTTGAAAGGTCGGTCGATCAAAGGCATTCTCTGCATTGGCACTTTAGGGACCCTTCCTCGAGGTATGGTCTTCTGGCAAATGTCACACGATCGGCAGAAACGGCTGACGTCCGCATGAAGTCCTGGCCAGTAGAATACCGCCTGGATTCTATCCGACGTCTTCTTGATACCCAGGTGACCCCCCATGATTGAGTCATGCGCTACTTCCATCACCTGGCGCCTTAGGGGTAACGGTACCAAGACTTGACGTAGTGGTTTCCCTCCGTTGACCCTCGGGTGCTGGAAGATTCGGTACAGGATCTTGGCCTTCACCTCAAAATAGACCGTACCACTGCCTTTGGTCACGTGGTCTTGGCGGTTCCTGTACTTGTTTAAAGTGCTATCAGCTTCCTGGAGCTGGATCAGCTTATCTCTGTCCACGATGGCAGCTTTGGAGTTGTCGGCGACCTTCAGTGGCGTAGACATCTTGTCTCTCTTGGCCTGGGCCCTGGTAGTAACAGCACCGACGATCTCTGGTCGGCAGGGCTGAGCCGGAGTAACCACATTGTCCCGTAGCAGCTCTGTAAGGTCTCCATCGGGAAACGGCAATGGATCCTCCTCCACAACTTCGACGCGTTGGGTTGAGGCAGGACTCCACTCTGGATCGGGGTCGTCGGGTCGTCTCGCGCCGTCGATATTCCCGATCATCAAATCATACAGCGGCTTCTTCAGGCAAACCGCTTCGACTTCGCCTATGTAGAAAGGGGTGTTGACATGAATCTTCGCAACTGGCGCTTTCAAACATTTGCTGTCGGCCATAAGTGTCCATTTTGAATCGCCAGTGAACTGTTCTTTAGCGATTAGGTCTTCTCTGACGATGACCCCACTACTGCCAGAGTCTCTTAAGACAGTCACTTCATGATTTCCGACGCGTCCCTTTGAAACAGGCATGTTCTGGACGGTCACAGCTGCGCTGGCGACGACGGGGATGGATTTTCCGTTGGCAAGGAGAAGTTGGCCATCGGTCATGCACTCTTGCACGTCGGCAGGGGTAGCTGTGCGCTTGGTCTCACTCGGAAGAATGACGCTCCCGCCGCACACTTGATGGTCAGATCTACTGGTTTGCCGTTGATTGGAGAACCGCCTCTGCCGGTTGCCCGCCGTTGCGTTGTCCGTACTGCCCCGCTGTCCGCTACTTTTGTTTTGAGGACAGTTAGCCGCTCTGTGGTCTGAAGCGTTGCAAGTGAAACAGCCTCTTGAATGCCCTTCCCTGGGAGGAGGCGTGGAGTCCGTCTGTCTCTGGCTCGTCTGGCTCCCTTGGACCTGGTTCCCATGGTTTGCAGTCTTCTGAAAATGTTTCGTCGCGCTGGGTGGCCCCAGGGTTTTCCCATGAGCGATAAGATATCTTTCAGCAGCCTCAGTCACATCTTTAAGCGTCTGCAGCTTTTGTTCTTCTAAGTGGGTCGCTAGGTCCTTGTGACAGGCATTGAGAAATTGTTCCTTCACGATCAGGTCATGGAGACTGTCGTAAGACTTCATTTCGCCTGATAACTCCACCCACTTGTGTAGATATGACGACAGGCGCTCCACAAACTGCTTTGGCGTCTCGTCTGACTTAGGCCGGCATTCACGGAAGCGTTTACGGTAGCCCTTCTCTGTAAAGTTGTAGCACTGCAACAGGGCCTCTTTCAAGACGTCGTAGTTTTTGGCGTCATCGTTCGACATTCTGGTGTAAACTTCGAGAGCTTGCCCCGTCAGAAGTGCACTCAGTCGAATCGCCCAGTCTCGAGGTTGCCAATTGGAGCTTTCGGCGAACCTTTCGAATCTCGCCAGATAGCTGTCGATCTGGTCCTTCCCGTCGACGAAAGCTGGCAATTTTGGAGCCGTGTTGTCACTGATAACTTGTGGCGCATGCTGCTGTTGCTGGATGCGCGCCAACTCTAGTTGGAACTGCCGATCAGCTTCTCTTTCCTCACGCCTGCGCTCATCTTCTCTTTCTTTACGCTGCTCTTCTCTTTCTTGCCGCTGCTGTTCAATGTCCAGACGCTTCAATTCTAATTCTCTTTCTTCACGGCGACGCTGCTCTTCTAATTCTCGTTCTTCACGGCGACGCTGCTCTTCTAATTCTCTTTCTTGTATTCTCTCCTGGGACTTGACGTACTCCGTCAGCTGTTTGCCTTTGAGATTCAGTGCAATCCCTTTCTGCCAGAAGTCAGCCATCTTAATGCTTTTCTGGAAAGTTCTTTTCTGGAATGTTCTTTTTCTAGAAAGTTCTTGACTGTAGAGTTCTTTTTTTTCTGGAAAGTTCTTGACTGTGCTGTACCTTTCTAGACTGTTCTAGAACAGCACGCTTTCTGCAGTAGCGCTGATGCTTGTCACTAGTCGCCTTCGCTGACGCAGGCCCCGCTGTCCTCGTCGTATGCGACGCTGCACCACGCTGGTGTTGATGTACACGCTCCTGTGCTGAAGTAGACTCGACGTCCGCACGTCGCTCTCTGTAACACTGGCGATGTAGCTCCGAGACTGTCCCTCGACGTAGTCTTACGGCAGCCACGTAGTCCCGATCTGTTGTTCGCTCACGAAGCAACTCTTCAGCGACTACACGCCCTTGCAGTCAACCCGAACCTATCGGTGATGTAGTCCCAGTATGTTGGCCCCTCTCGACGCAACTCGTTGGCGGCTACCCTCGATGACTGCCTCTCGTAACGTTGACTCGCTTGTTGTAGCAGTTGAACCCTTGGCTATGGCGTGAATCGCGGCTTGACCCCCAAAATGTTACACTCAGTTCGATGTTGGTGTTTTTCTTTATCAGTATTTGATTCAGCCCCGATGCTGAAGTCCTGATAAGGTGTAACTCAGATTCGTTTATTCACACAGCCCGTCCAAACAGCATACAAGTCACAAAGTCCACGTATGAAGTTTTCCACTTTTATTCAGCACACATCAACAACTGCATACAATTCTCAATTCAACTCAACAACTTTCACAGCAACTCTCAGTTTCACTATCAACAACTTCACTATCTCAACAGCGACTCGGCACACGATTAAATAACCTCTCTCTTTTCTGGAACAATATGGTACATGGTAGAAATGACGTACTGCCACCAATCGAACTAAAGATCGTCATCACTGGCTTACGTCATTACACATTTTCTCTACTTCCGGGAACATTCACGACCTTCGATATCCATCCGGAAATTTCTATCAAGAGTAAACACGCAGATCCAGAAGATTCTCAAATAATATCGACTAACGCAAATTATCAACGTTATACAAAGCCTCTCCTAACAACAATGCAAACTCAAATCAAAGGTAAATAAACTCCATTATTGAATACTTTGCAAAACGAAACGATTAGATCTATCGTGCGCGCTTTAGACATACTTTCGTTCACGTTTCAACGTAACAGTGACCATTTGGCAGAAAGCATCCAATATTCCCAAGCTGATCTAACAGACCTCACACACAAATGAGGAGTTTTGTCCTGATGATTTTGTCCTTATCAGTACAACTTATGTTAATCTGATGAATAAAATTTGATACAACAACAACAACGAGTTTTGTCCCGGAAGAGTTTTCAAGAAAAAAGGTAGGTGACTGGTCTAGCAAAGAAGAAGATATTATAGTAGATTGATAGAACAGAGTAGGAATGAGAAAGAACAAAGAAGAAAGACAGCGACAGTGGGAATTTAAAGCACTAAAATTTCCAGAAAGTGGAGATACTATTTATACTGAAACCCCCGGCACCCCCACGGGTGTACATTGCCGCTAGCCTACCATGCATCAGTTCATATTAAATTTTGAGATGGTGAAAAGAAGTTGGCTTCCTGCAGTGATTCGAGTGATGAAAGTTTGCCAACATTTTTTGAAGCGTTTATGGAATACTACGACTTTGTTGGAGGAAAGTCAGCCGAGACGCTCAGTTTTAAATTTAGATTCTTTTTTATTCTAGCTGCTGCATTTGAATACTTAGCTTAATTTCTTTGTCTCGTTGGTGTGCATAGGTTAAAATGCTTGGAAGGGGTGTGAATGAGTGTTGCAAGGACAGATTAGAAAAAAAATTAGTCTAATATCTCTATTCTTGTTGTTAATAAAATATAAAATCAAATCACATTATTTGTTCTTGAATTTTTTTTTTAGAGTGTTCATAGATTACATGGATTCTAACACAAGTTGTATGTAATTTTTTTAAAAACTGCATACCACTATTTTGGGTCTGAGCTGAGCAATAATAAGCATTAGTGTATTTAACGCAAATTTAGTTCTTTTTTAAAAAAAATTAAAGAAAATTTATTTCTTTAATTTTCGAAAAAAATTAAAGAAAATTTATTTCTTTAACGTTTTACCCAAATTAAAGAAAATTTATTTCTTTGAAGAAAAAAAGTAGACTATCAACCCTGCTTGTAACGTAACTCGAAAGTCATTGGGGCACCACAAATGATCGTTTAACTAGCGTACTCCATCTTTCTCTGTCCCCAGCAACCCTCATGGCTTCGCTCAGTGTCAAGCCAATCAGTCCATTCTCGAATGTTGTCCTCCCACCTCTTTCTTTGTCTCTATCTTCTTCTGCCTCCTTCCACCGTGCCTTCCAGGACGGTCATTGCAAGGCCTGATGCTCTGGTGATGTGGCCATACCATCGGAGTTTCCGTTTCTTCAACACTGTGAGCATGTCATCGTGTTGTCCAATGGCTTGTGTGTCGGCCTTCGTCATTGATGATGTGCTCAGTATAGGAAATGCCCAGAAGTCTTCTGTAGCACCTCATCTCCATGCTTTGTATTCTTCGTTGTAGATCTGCTGTGAGGGTCCATGTTTCGCAAACATATAGGAAGATGGAGATGACAAGGGAGTGCAGCATGCAGTCTTATCTTCGAATGTAGACTGATGGTCCTGTCTTTCCAAATGGGCTTCACCCTTGTCAGGGTAACAGTTGTTTGTGCGATCCTGGAGAGGACTTCCTGTCGGGACCCACTGACTGATACAATGGCTCCTAAATACATGTACAGGGTGTTCCAAAAGTCTTGGGCACATTTGGACATTGAATATTTCCGAAACTATTACGGATATAAAAACGCATCTGGCAAATTCAGAAAGCTTGTAATCTCAATTTTTACATGGAATGTTCAAAGATGTTCAATGTGAGCACCATTGGTCACACGACACACATCAAGCCGATAGTCAAATTCTTGCCAAACGCGTCCCAGCATTTTCTGGTTGAGTGAACGCCATTAATGGGTCTGAAAAGAAATAAAAAAATCAACAGCTTTACAAAAAACTTAATGTAATTAGCTTTAAAATGGCACAACTTTTATCTTATTACCATTCATAGTAATTGAGATATGGGGACTTCAAAATGTGCCCAAGACTTTTGGAACACCCTGTATTTGAAGCTATGCACTTTGTTGAGAGATTGTCCTTGGACTTTAATGTCCGTGTTGATGCCATTGGTGTTGTTGGTCATAATTTTGGTCTTCTCTGCACTTAATTCCATTCCATAGGCTCTGGAGGTGGTGTCAAGCCTCTGTACCAGCTGTTCAAGTTCTTGTTCCTCTCCAGCCAATCCATCAATGTTATCCGCAAAGCGGAGGTTGGAGATTGCTCTACCCCCTATGCTGACCGTACCTTCGTTATCTGCAAGGGCATCTGACATGATGCGCTCTAGGAAGATGTTGAAGAATGTTGGAGACAGTAGGCATCCTTGATGCACACCGATTGTTGTTTTAAACCAGTTTCCGATGGCGCTGTTGTGGAAAACTGCACTGGTAGCCTTGTTATACAGGCTTTTGATGACTTGATGGTTGCCCACAGAGCTGCATGCCAGACTCGGTCAAATGCTTTCTTGAAGTCTACAAACACATGATAAAGATGTTGTTGGTGTTGTAGGTATTTCTCGCAGATTATTCTGAGGTTGAAAATCTGTTCATTGATACTTCGACCTGCCCTGAATCCTGCTTGTTCTTCAGATATGATTTGTTCAGCTTGGGATTTCAACCTGTTGAGTATTATTTTCAGGAGGATTTTGTTGGAATGGCTGATGAGGTTGCCGGTGCGGTAATTTTTACACTCCTGAATGTTACCATTTTTGGGAAGAGTGATGATAAGCGGCTTGGTCCATGGTGTAGGCCACTCCCCACTCTGCCAGATCTTGTTACAGATAATGGTGAGGGTGTCAGTCATCGCTTCTCCTCCTGCTTGAAGCAATTCCGCGGGTATGTTGTCCACTCCCACCGACTTTCCCTTCTTCAGCGATTGCACTGCTGCCTCAACTTCTCGGAGAAATGGGAGGATTTCTTCTTCTTCTCTGTTCTGGACACATGCTTGAAGTGATGGGTCTCCGTTTGGTGTGTGGTTGTAAAGGTTAGAGCAGACTTGCTTTGGATCGTGGAGACCTTGGGCTGTTTCACACTTGTCATCCCCTTCACAGTCTGGTAGGCCTTCTTGCTGTTGTTCTTGTTCAGACTGTTCTTAAATTTTTTGGCATTCATCTTCTATCCAGTTCTCCCTTGCTGTGCGCAAACCTTTTCGGATGTCAATGTTGATTTTTCTATCTGCGTCTGCTCCATGTGAGGTGTTCTTTTTCTTTTTCATCTCTCTTCGTTTATCACACAGGTCCAAACGTTCAGGTGTGATCCACGGTTTCTCCTTTGGGCGGTGCTTGCCAAGGATCTCAGTGGCGGTATCTGTCACAGCTGAGTTGAAGATGGTGGTCATGGTGTTGACATCTACTTCACCAGATCCAAAAATGAGCAGTGGTGCAAATTTCCCTCCAATTGTGGCATGGAATATTTCTGCCACCTCCGGGTATTGCAGTTTGTCCAGGTCGAACTTCAGTATCTGGTACACTTTGCTGTGTTTACTCTCTTCAAGTGGAGCCGGAAGGAGGATGTCTGCTCCTGGAAAAGTGCGTGTCCCGCTAATGATGATGCTTGATCTGAAGCGTGTCTTGACAATGATGTAGTCAATCTGGTAGTGATGCTCCCCGCCGGGACTGTGCCATGTCCATCGTCTGGATATTTTGTTGAGACCAAGCGTGTTTGCCAATATCAGATTGTTATAACTGGCAAACTCCAAGAGTCTCAGACCTCTGTCATTTGTCTCGTTGTTGCAGTGACTCCCAGTTGTAGTGCGCATCTTGGCCAATCTTGGCATTCCAGTCGCCTTGCACTATGACTATGTCCTTCTTCGGCACTTGGTGAGGTACAGCCTGTAGATGTTCATAGAAATCCTCCACATCGCTGTCGTCGTAGTCTGATGTTGGGGTATAGGACTGGACGATGGTGATTTTGAAAGAGGCTGCTCTCAGACGGATGGTAATGAGTCTACTGGAGACTGGGCGGCAACCCATGACAGTGGCTAGAATGTCTTTGTGTACCAAGAATCCAACGCCGTGTTTGTGCCTGTCATCTCTACTACTGAAATAAAGCCTGTTGCCTTTGTCGGTCGTTGTTTCACCAAGGCCTTTCCAGCGCAGTTCGCTGATACCTAAAATGTTCCATCGATTATGGTGCAGTTCGTGGGCCAGTTCTTCTAATTTTCCCTCCGAAGTTAGGGTCCTGACATTCCAGGTTCCTATGACGATGTTGTATATCGTGCGGATCTTGCTAAGTTGTCCATCAGTAGTACACTTATCACCTACGTCCTGGTGGCCAACGGAATACGCGGTCCTTGGTGGCCCGGGCGACGACCGATCCGGTATGGAGTGAATGGTTCTTTTCATCATACTGTGTGTCTTGTGCAAGAAAGACATGGCATGACCCAATCCTATCCAGGCGATTGGCCACAGCCAAAATCCACGAATACAGTGTGGCTCGCCTTGGCCCCGAGCACGTGGTTGTTGAACCTGTAGAAACGTGAGGTTCCTCCGTCCTGGCCGGCGACTTCTGTGTAAAAGACTTTCGTCCAGTGATGCCGTGCTGGTATCACCCCTGTTAGTCGCCTCTTACGACACGTCGGTAAACGTTGGGTCTATTCTATTCAGTGCCCGAACCCACAGGGTCGTTTTACCAGATAAAAACCTTTTCAAGGTACAGTTTTACTTGCTTTATAAAATGTTATTATTATCATTACAAGTATTAGAAAGCGCGAAAGAAGGCAATTAAAGGTACTTAAGAATGCTGAAGAACAAACGAAATAAATTGTCGCCCAGCGCGAGAAGTATTTTGTCTCAGAAATCTTGGATAAAGTATGCTTACGGAGAGAGAGAGAGAGAGAGAGAGAGAGAGAGAGAGAGAGAGAGAGAGAGAGAGAGAGAGAGAGAGAGAGAGAGAGAGAGAGAGAGAGAGAGAGAGAGAGAGTGGATGATATAGTGGAAGTGAATAGGGATGGAGGAAAGGTGGAAGGATAATTTCACGGAGTGCACGTGTCTGTAGCAAAAGGTGAGCGAAGATTATAACCTTCCGAGGGCAAGACAGTATGATAAAATATAATGCTTTTGAATATGGGCACTGAAAGTTAGAGCTTCAAAGAAGAAAGACCTATTTTTTGGAGTGTCTTGGATCTTCTTATGATTTTGAATTTGACAGGTCTGAATAGGCAGTGACAGTGTTTGTTCAGTGACGGACAGTTGGCAGCGTTGTTACAAAATTAAGTTATCTTTGAGATTAACTTCGTTGGTCTGTGAAAATAGCCATTTTTGGATGAGCGGTAAAGCTAAAGAAAAGTAGCATAACTTATTCCAATGGGCGTGTTGAAAGTCTAGTTTATGACTGTTGCCTTGTTGGCATGTGAGTTTGTGTGACGTGACGTCATTTGTGCTAGAAGTCAGTTAGACTAGAAGTACTGCCAGGATTGGTAGTGAGTTGGTACATTAGTACTGTGTCAATCTCCAGCACCATGGCGGGGCAGTTTGGCGGTGGTTCCTGCCCTCAATAAGCCGTATTGGGTACGTGAAAGCTTACATTTTATTTTGTCGGCGACTCTGTGTTGTGCGCGCATGCTTGTGAGAGGTTGCGCTAGGTTGTGGCGTGGCTGTGGTTGTAAGCATGGGTGGTGTTGAGTAGAGGCGTGAATCTGTATGACAGTTATTTAGTCATCCTTTATGCAGTACATAATTCCATTTCATCTTCACGTATTGTATTTCCATCTTGTATTTATAATGGTGTTACACTACATTACATGATTATTGCTTTAGGCCCAGCGGACTCTTCTGAGCCAAATCAGGACCGGACAACCCCCAATCCGCATAAAAGATCTGCAGAAACAACCCTAGTGGTAAAACTGAAAGCTCTCCACCAGCCAGTCACTTTACAATAAAGACATCCCACGCAGGGGACGCTGAGGCTGTACTCTAATTTATTGAACCCCCGTTTACAAAAACAAACTAGAATACAAACATCATTATAAATTATCAACAAAACACATACATATAAAAAGCCTACATTGCTAAATAATAACATCATAGGAAGCCCTAGTGACCACCTGGCAGAAAGCGTCCAATATTCTCACGCTGATCCAACAGACCTCATACACAAAACAAGGAGTCTTGTCCCGGAAGAGTTTTCAAGAAAAAAGGTAGGTGACTGGTCTAGCGAAGAAGAAGATAGTATAGCAGATTGATAGAACAGAGCAGGAATGAGAAAGAGCAAATGATGAAGACAGCGACAGTGGGAATTTAAAGCACTAAATTTCCAGAAAGTGGGGATACTATTTATACTGAAACCCCCGGCACCCCAACGGGGGAGTTATAATGGTGTGCGGACATTATATTGATGCTTATTGAATATGTATGGTGACGATTTTGGTGGAATCTCAGTGTAGTTAGCTAGTGCCATCACGAAGGACTAAAGTTAGTTAGTGCTGCACAGACCTAAAAAGAACAACTCAGTTAGATGGAGAGAGGGGGAGGAATGAGAGGGGCAATATTGGGAACGTTGGATACATCCGGGATAGACTGCGATTACCTCGGATGCATTCACTGTTGCAGGCTTATCTGATCCTACTTTTCTTCACTACGTACTTCACTTCTGTTCTTCATCGTGACGTGGTTTCTAGGTGATCACCTGTCTTCGTCCAAGTCATCGTCTACCCCTTTTCTTCGTGACGACTAACCTGCGTGGGTCTCCTCTCCTGACTACCTGTGTGACTTTTGTTGGCACCGGAAGTGGCAAGTTCCGATCATCTTACCACGTGGATCCGGATCGAACCTCATCCCTCCCAGCAGGTGTAGTCGTTCCCATCAACTGTCTATTCCATTTCCTCCTCCCTCCTCCTTGTGACTTTGACTTTCTCTATTCTCATGTTGATGTTACTGTGATTGTTCATTGTTTTTCATCCCATCACCTTTAGTGAGTTTAGCGTGTGTCAGTGAATGTTAGTTGGCTTAGTTGTACGAATAAAGTGTGATTGGAATGGTGATCATAAATATGTGTCATTTGTTACATGTAGTACGTGTTTGTACGTCCTTTCTTTTCTCGTCTCAGCGACTGAAGGACGTCCGGCCGATCAGGAGCGCTTGTTTGTTTGTATGTAGATTATAGTCACACGACACTTTCGCATATAGGTGACTACTGGACCGATTTATACTGACACCAGCGGGCCAGTTGTTGGTAAAGGGGAAAATAATATGATCACACGTTGACCAATCCGGGATTCGAACCAGTGACCTTTCGGTTACTAGCAAGACGCTCTTACCAACTGAGCTACCCGGCCCCTCTCAGGAGCGCTTGTGTGAGTGTTTGTTTATATGTGAGTGCCTGCACGTGTACATGTCTGATCGGTTCGCGACATAAATAACAAAAAGGCAAGGCCCCCCCCCCCCACTCCCTCCCCAATTAAACAAAAAGAAGAAGAAGAGAAGAAAAGAAAAGAAAGAAAAAAGAAAGGTCATAAATAAAGAAACCAACCTATGTAACAATAGAAATGAATAAAAACAAATAAACTAAATAATAAATAAAAAAACCATAAAAGAATAACTTAATAAATAAATAAATAAATAAATAAATTTATAACCAGAACTGCCAGTAACCACAAGAGCAGAGAAATTAAATTTGGATTTGGGGTTTTTGGGGTTCTGTATAACTCAACGGTCTATAGATAGCCCATCGTTAGGTTATGCGCGCTAAGAATATTAAAGTCTACCTCTGCGATATAGAGGATCCAGTCATCACTAAGCTGAATAGGAACCCCCTACTCCCTCCCCCCCCCCTCCACCTACTACACTACTAACCCATATGGTGACTCTGAAGCGTTGAAATGTGTATTGTTGTTGCTGTTGTCGTGCAGCAGGAACCGTTGCTGGGTCAGCAAGTAGTAGCCGTTGCCCTGGTCAATGACGCTAACCATGGGGTACCCCATCTGCCGTGTCCAAGTGTCCATGATCTCACCCACCACAAACTCCCTGTTGACCGCCTGGTGACAGAAAATCATGCATATCTATAACTGTTCATACAGTTCAACTTTAACCCAAAACGCAATCCCGATAAAGCTAAACGTGAAGCCAGACATAAAAAAAAACCACAATCCACACAAATATCAAAACGAAAGCCAAACTTACCTCAGTAAATGTCTGCCACAATTCCGCCATCACAGCATTCTTGTACATGTATTTCCGTACGTACGTCTGTAATGACACGTACAACAAACATCATCAGTGTAGTTTTCAAAATGAACTGTTTTACTAATAGTGACACTAATTCCTAAACTGTCATTTATCTAGATATCATTAATTGAAAACTACATTAACAAACCGCTGTCTTCTTCTTTTTCGTCTTATCATCATCATCATCATCATCATCATCATCATCATCATCATCATCATCATCATCATCATCATCATCATCATCATCATCATCCATCAATCATCATCATCAACAACAACATCATCAACAACATCACCATCATCATCCATCAATCAAATCATCATCATCCATCAATCATCGTCATCAACAACATCATCATCAACATCACCATCCATCATCATCACCATCCATCCATCATCATCATCACCAAACAAACTGTACCTGTAGACCTTTTCGGAAATTTGCCGGTCCAATGAAATGACGTAGCATTCGCAAAACGGCCATACCCTGTGAATAGAGAAAGTACAATGTTTCACTTCAATCAATAATTCTGATTAATAGAGAGACAGAAAGGAGGGAAGGGAGAGAGGGGAAGGAGGAGGGCGAGCGGAGGGAGGGAGGGGGGGGGGCTGGTTAATGATGGTAAAAGGCAAAACAATTTCAATTCGAGATTTAAACTTTTCGACCTCTTTCCGCAGCATAGGTATTCAACTGCGAGAATATATACCTAACCTCCATAAATAAATAATAATATTTAAATCAACAAAAATTAACTGCCAAATTTTGCTGCTTTAAACCGAAACTAGTACAATTGTGATAAATGCAAACATGTAAAACAAGGCAAGCACTGAAACACAGTGGGGAAGACTAGTAATAAACATACGATACATTCCTAAACGTAAAGGTAGGTAAGGTAAAGGTGGTCCCATAGCCTTGTGGCCGTAGGGGAGCGTGATGTTGGAGATCACACTTATCTTGGGCCAGCGTAATGAGGGTGATGCCCATCTCTCTCTCCCTCGCTGCTTTACCTTCCCCACCCTTAAGAGAGTAGGTACTCAGTCACAGTTGAGTCAACTGGGGGCGTTGTTATTTGTCGCTTCACGTTTTGCGGTCACCCATCCAAATGCTAACCGTACTGGACGGTGCTTAACTTGCGACACAGTAGCGAGTGCTCCAACCACTGTGCTATCCGACACCCCAATACATTCCTAAAGAGACTAGAACAAAATATAACTGAAAACCACCTCAATAAAATCATACATGTAAAATACAACAACAACAACAAATAAATAATAATAAACCCATTCAAACCTTGTTATAAGAAATGCTGTCAAAGAGTTGCACAATTTCCTCAGGATCTCGGATGTCGGAAACGAGCGGATGTGACGTAACCAGGGCGTCCTTGACCATCATGGTAAAAACGTCCTCGACCACTTGGATAGCGTACTGAGATAAAGTGAACAAACGCATGTGTTAAGAGGTGCGCGTTTTTTATTTATTAAAATCTGTTTCCAGTAAATCCATGGACTAAAAACACAATGTGTATATCATTGAATACGGACTTTCGTTCGCTATCCAAAGTTCAACGCGAAACTTACTACTTTATTTTATAAAGCGCAATTCCAAACTAAAAAGTCTGCTCACAGCGCTCACACACATACTGTCACACAAGCACTGGCACAATAAGAGACTGTACAACACACTAAAACATGGAGTATATAAAAAGAAATAAATAAGTTTAAAAAAAGAAAGGATTAAACTACATACATCTAACACATGCCCACACACAAACACCCAAAATCAATATAAGCAGCCAAAACAATAAGATAAAATTCGTACATGTACACATGTCCAATACAATTAAACAAAAGTATTTTTTAAAAACCCATACATATATACATATATTTTAAATCTAAAAGATGTAAGAGACATTAACACAAAACCAAACATGGCTTTATGCAATCAAATACAATACAGAATAAATACAATATAATACACTGATAGAACTTAAACCTGACACTGTGACTGACTGAGCCAGTAAAAACAAACAAGCAATAAGACAAGTTGTGATTTTATGGAATTAAAAAAATAGTTAACTTTTCCAAATTTCAGAAGCCCATTACGTGAAGACAACAAATATGTAGGACCCTGGGTCCAGAGACCGACAGACCAGGGCTAAACTAAGAAGCAGCACGCACCCCTTCTCTTGTCGAATTCGGGGGTAGGGGACGAGGTGGGGAGTGGGGAGGTGCAGGACCATCCAAAACTGGGAAATGGGAGCACGCACACAAGCCAATTTCCTACACGTGGGATGTTAAAAGGAATAAATAGAACTAAAATGGGTTCCTCCGCCGGTATAACCCGGGTAAAAAGCGCTTTCAAATAAAATACTTAAATTGGGATGGGAGCAAGCAACCAAGGGGAAGGGGGGGGGGGTGCATACTATTTTTTAAAACCCAATTTACAACCACCATTACGGCAGCGAACGACGACCATCACAACTATCCACCACCACCACGACAACTACTACTACCATCGCCACCACCACCACTACATCCACCTCCACCACACCCACCACTGTCGTTAATTAGTTACTGCTGGTGGCAAGGATTTCGGCGAACTTTCAATGCCTGAAATATTTGGAGAAGAGGTAGGTTTTTAGATTCTTCTTGAAAGTACAAGAAGACCGACCATATATCACTCCGGTTCTCCGACAACTTCATTGGCTACCAGTCAAGAAGAGAATTGACCACTAAGTCCTCTCCTTGTGCTACAAGTGTGTCCATGACCCCACCTCTCCCCGGTACTTGAGAGACATTGTCCCTACCCACAAACCCTCAAGGCGCCTTCGCTCCTCTTCCCAGTTTATGTTGTCCGTTCCAAGTGTGGATGGTCACAGTAAGAGGCGCTTGGGTCACCGCTCCTTCTCCCACTGTGGCCCAGCATTGTGGAACACTCTCCCCCAGGACTTAAGAGTCGTAGAGACACTGGATTCTTTCAAGAGGCGTCTGAAGACGTATCTTTTTTGACTATTTTTGAGTGTATACATAGAGAAGTTCTTCTTTTATTTTTTTATTTTTTTATTTATTTTTTTTTCACCCTTTTTTTCCAACCCCCTGCGCCCTGAGCATGCTGTCAGCATGGATATGTGCGCCATACAAGTGGACATCATCATCATCATCATCAAGTATCATGCGAATGGATGAGGCGAAGGTCGGAAGGCAAAGAGTTCCACAGAGTGGGAGCAAACACTTAGAATGACCTTTTCCCAAAGGAATTGAGGGAATACTTGGGAACAGTGAGAAGAGATGAAGTTTGAGAACGAAGTAATCGGGAAGGTTGATATAAACAAAATAATTCTAAGAGCCAGGAATGACAGGAGTAACAGTTGTGAATTATATTAACCGCGGTCACCCCATAATAGGGCATCAAAATTGTACCTAGTACTGAACGGCCCTGAGCAGGAAAGCTTCTTCTATAGGTCGATGGGGTTGCTAAGGCAGTCGATGAATCATCTGAACCCCTTGCACGCTCAGATATTTTATAGCCTCGCTGGGCTTCGACAATATGCACCTCTTTTGAACTGCCCGGGTCCCTTCAGAAGATTTGTTATTACTTTCTCCACTCAACTTGGGCTGCGCGTCTTGCCCCACTTACCCATAACATTGTGTTTGGATTCTTTTCGTAACGATGAAGTTAGTTGGGAGATTGCATTGACATTAACAATGATGTAGTGGGCGCTCGATCACTATTGAAATCGACCATGGAAAATTGTCTTTTCGGTTAAATAGTCAAGGCAAATTATAAAACTAACGCAGTTTACAGCCGCGGTAAAGGGTTCTGAGTTGAAACAGAAAAACTATGTTACTGTGCTATTGTTTTAAAGAAACTTCTTGATTAGCCCAGCCCATTGAATTTATTTATCGCTCTTTGGAAAGAGGTTTTGGGCTTCAGTGAGGGAACATTTTAGCGTGAATATAAACAGGAGCTGAGACATTCAATTCGTGAAGCCTAGAAAGTTTAGGCGCGCGTAAAATCGTACTTACGACGTTCCACTCAGGGTACACGTGGTCCATGGCGATGTACATCAGACTGCTGGCAAAGCCTTCATTCAGCCATAGGTCATCCCACCACCGCATGGTCACCATGTTGCCGAACCACTGAAACAGAAACACAGTGATAGTAGAATAGGGGGCACGTCGAACCTTCAAAACACAGTTGTAAAGTGGGGCACGTCGCACCTCCGCACCTATCAATAAACGTGGGCGGGGCACATCGCATTTTGCCATATCACTGAAACATTATAATACAGTGTTAAAATTGGGTAAGGCGTCTACGAAACATAGTAATAAAGTAGTAGGGTAGGTCAGTATGACACATATTTTTTGTGTCTGAACTTTTGGATCTGTGTGATAAACGAAGAGAGATAAAAAAGAAAAATAACACCTCACAGGGAGCTGATGTCTACCAAAAAATCAACAATGACATCCGAAAAGGCATGCGCACAGCAAAGGAGAACTGGATAGAAGATCAATGCCAGGAAATAGAGAACAGTCTGAACAAGAGCAACAGCAAGAAGGCCTACCAGACTGTGAAGCGGCTGACAAGTGTCAAACAGCCCAAAGTCTCCACGATCCAAAGCTAGTCTGGCATATGCCTTCCAGAAGAACAAGAAGTCTTGGACAGATGGACAGAGTACTGCTCTGACCTTTATAACCATACACCAAATGGAGACCCATTAGTTCTAGCATGTCCCGAGAACAGAGAAGAAGAAGAAGAAATCCTCCCAATTCTCCGGGAAGAAGTTGAGGCAGCAGTGCAATCGCTAAAGAAAGGGAAGTCAGCGGGAGTGAACAACATACCCGCGGAACTGCTACGAGCAGGAGGAGAAGCGATGATTGATGCCCTCACCATTATTTGTAACAAGATCTGGCAGAGTGGGGAGTGGCCTATACCATGGACCCAATCGCTTGTCACCACTCTTCCCAAAAAAGGTAACCTTCAGGAGTGTAAAAATTACCGCACCATCAGCCTCATCAGCCATCCCAGCAAGGTCCTCCTGAAAATAATACTCAACAGGTTGAAACCCCAAGCTGAACAAATCATAGCTGAAGAACAAGCAGGATTCAGGGCAGGGCGAAGTACCACTGAACAGATTTTCAACCTCAGAATAATCTGTGAGAAATACCTACAGCACCAACAACATCTATATCATGTGTTCATAGACTTCAAGAAGGCGTTTGACCGAGTCTGGCATGCAGCTCTATGGGCAACATTGAAAGTGTACAACATCAGCCCTAAAATTATTGAAGTCATCAAAAGCCTGTATGACAAGGCTTCAGATTTTGGGCTTTTCCCTGATGAGAGGCCAATCTACTGAATGCAGTGAACTGTCAATTAACCCCCTTCCTCACCCCCACCCGCTCCTCCACCTCCCCACCCCATCCTGTTCCCCCACACAAACACACACAACTGAGTAAATCACTGAATAAATAAATATACTCACGATGTGTGCTATTTCATGAGCAATGATCATAGACACGATGTATTTATTGCAGCTAGAGGACACATTTGGATCAAAGAGCAGCGCCGTCTCACGGTAGATCACTAAACCCCAGTTTTCCATGGCACCTCCGCTGAAGTCCGGTACTGCCACGTGTTCTAACCACACAAAAGATATCATTACAACCATGCACTATGGGAACTGTAACTCGGTGTTGCCAATGGATATTCTGCGAATGATCATCCAGTGTAAGGTAACAAATCTTCATAACAATGCCGTTAGAAACTTGCAAACGTCAATATCAACCCTTGATCCCAATGAGTAAACGCTTACAGCTTGTTTAATTCATGCAAACAGACAAGAGTCTGCTTTGCTTTTCTCTGCCCAAGGTAGTGGGGGTTCAAACCCCGCAGGGAACGAAATAATGCGATTTAAATATTATACTTTGTCAGGTCACCGAAGGTTTGTCCCGGGTACCTCGGTTTCCTCCCTCCCTTCGATAATAATATTGAAAAGCTGTCAATCAAACATTTCAACAACAACAACAACAACAACAACAACAAGTCAAACGTTCATCACGCATCCTATTAATACTCCTTAAAATAATTGTCATTAATTTCCCCCAACGGTTGAGGGCACTCGGTCTGGAACGCCGAAATATTATTGTGAAAATCTTGTAGGTCGTCAAGCCACAAGTCAACGTCTGTTTCTCTTCCTTCTGTTCTTCACATCCTCCTTTTCATCTTTCCACTCACCCTCTTCATTATCGTGAATGACCTCACCTATTTTAGGAACTGAATCCGGAACGTCAAAGTAGTTTAAGAAAAACTTGTAGGTCTGCACACTAAAGTTAAGTGCGTGTTCCGTCTGTTCGAAAGCCTCTGGTCTTGCCCACACCTTCATCTGAAATCAAATGCAAATAGGACGCATATGAGATGCAAGCTCGGAAAGATGAACAGGGGCACATAGAGAGAGGTAAAGAGAGAGAGAGATAGAGAGAGAGAGAGAGAGAGGGGGGGGGGTAGAGTGGGGAGGGTGTATATTGTGGACGTTTTGCTGTGTTATAAGCTCATCATTTAGGATGTGAAAAAATGATAAGCTCATCATCTAGATGTGGAAAAAAAGACAAAAAAAGACTACACAATCAAAAAAGAATCATTCGGCTGCTCTTGGGAAGAGCATCTTCATTCAGATCGGCGACAGCCCATGTTCAAGTCTGAAAGCAAGGGCAACTAATAATTGAGTACAGAAAAAAAACAGAAGGGGGCTGAGCACACTACCCTGGAGGACTTCATAGACATTTAAGATCCTAGAATCAATTTCTGTGACTGTAATTATAAGACAGGTAGGATGAAACCAAGAGAGGACATACATGTAAGACGATTTCTAAATCAATGCACTTCAGTATAACTTTATTGTGAAAACTATCAAAGGCCGCCCTCAAATCAAATCTAGAAGAACCAGAACGGCGTAGTCTCTCCAATGTCAAGTGGGTTATAAGAAATATAACTACTCTTTGATGATAATGATGATGATGATGAGATAGATACAGACAAACAGGCTGGCAGACAGACAGACAGACAGACAGACAGATAGACAGACAGATAGATAGATAGATAGATAGATAGATAGATAGATAGATAGATAGATAGATAGATAGATAGATAGATAGATAGACGACGACGACGACGACGACGATGATGATGATGATGATGATGATGATGATGATGATGATGATGATGATGATGTCTGGTCCTGATTTGGCTCGGAAGAGTCCGCTGGACCTAAAGCAATAACCATGTAATGTAATGATGATGATGATGATGATGATGATGATGATGATGATGATGATATTAACCATGATATTACCTGATACTCTCTCCCAGATGGTTCCACGATAGTTGCGTTACGGGACTTGAATTCCCCGACCACGAAGGCTAGGATGTAAGTGGACATCTTTGGCGTAGTGTCGAACTCTTTCTTGGTCCAGTGTTCATCCAATTTTGTATCTTTGACCACTGGCATGTTGCTGAATG
This sequence comes from Oncomelania hupensis, assembly GCA_036898135.1. Lineage (NCBI taxonomy): Eukaryota > Metazoa > Mollusca > Gastropoda > Littorinimorpha > Pomatiopsidae > Oncomelania > Oncomelania hupensis. The sequence goes on from CM072522.1 coordinate 8,667,896, forward strand.
CTTGGTACTCTGAGGGACAGAAAATAGCAGGATTTTAAAATTTGAAATGTGCAGACACATCCTGCGCAAAACAGTCTCGCTTTTGGAAACATGTTTGCAGTCATAATACCACTATGACATAATTGAATTGATTTGAATTATTCCTAAATAAAATTTACTAGCTCAAAGAGCTGCTCAAAAACAAAGAGCTGATCAAGGCGATGGCCGAAATAAGTATCTACCTCGTGCCGCCCTAAGCACCAACGTACGGCTTAATCCATCTTACAACACATGCAGTACTACCAGGGAATTTTTTAATCGATATTTTACCGATTTGAAGGATCATTTCACCATGGTTCATCGTCTTGCTAGTAACCGAAAGGTCGCTGGTTCGAATCCCGAATTGGTCAACGTGTGATCATATTATTTTCCCCTTTACCAACAACTGGCCCGCTGGTGTCAGTATAAATCGGTCCAGTAGTCACCTATATGCGAAAGTGTCGTGTGACTATAATCTACAAAACAACATGGTTCAGGCCAATTGCCACTAACCTTGTCCGAAGTCAAGGGAGGGAACTCAATCCTCTGCTCGACGACAATGGACTGAACACAAGTGGGGTGGTTTTAAACTTGCATTGATCTTTTAAAAAATCCCAGATAAAAACACAAGACGATTCCGTACAGCGAGAGGATAGGTGCTTCAGGAATCCATCAATGTTTACCTTCACTGAATCTCAAATTTTTGTTTCAAAATTTTCTTTTTTGTTTTTAGTTCAATGAATTGTATGTACATAATTTTAAGTAGGATTGTTTGATGTCTATTATTTAATAATTGTATACTTGGCCAGAGTCTTACTCTTTCAGAATGTTTCTATCAAACCCAGAAGTTGTGTATTATCTCGAGAGACATTTGAGTGCATACACATTTTTTAACAATTCTATTAGTAGTATGCAGCATTGTCAGGTCAACTTTAATTCAAAAAGCGAGGTCACAGCCGGTTCCAAACAAAGGCCTGAGGTTAGGGGCAACTAATTTATTCAAACTTTTATTTTTTTTTAAAATAAAAGCTAACCTGACTGATGGATCAAAGAAATCTTGAATGTGGCCTTGAAGTCTGGTTCGTCGAAACACGGAAACACGCGCCTTGCGTCCGTAGATTGCAGCTGAGACGATGCTATGTGCCTGCACAATACACAATAATTGAATCAGTCAATACACAATCATTGAATCAGTCAATACAACGATCAAACAAACGATCAAAGACAGTGGTCGTCTTTCACCTCACAGGGGCATCACACGATTTGGGGTCCTATGTAGCGCAGTGGTTTGTGGATCTTTTATAGCGCAGGAGATAGATGAGTGATACCAAATTGTGTAACGCATCTGTGTTCACCTCCTTGTCTTCCATTTTGTTTCCGTCAGCTCCTTTCGCCATCCTTCCTCTCTTCTTCCCTCAATTCTCCTCTTAGCAATTGCCAATAATATTCGTCTTACCAACCAGATAATACTTTGTCGGAAAGCAGAACGAAGAAAAACTTCGGTCCGTCGGTCTGTTTGTTACACTCGATGTTGTTTTTTCTCTATCAGTAGATGATTCAGCCCCGATGCTTGAAATCCTGATAGGTGTAACTCAGATTCGTTTACCCACGCAGCCTGCTCATTCAGCAACAAGGCAAAGTCTTCGTATGTAGTTTCCAACTCTATTCAGCATACATCAACACTGCATACAATCGCTTTTTCCACTTTCAACTTTTTACTTTCAACACTCAACTGTCAATCTTACAATACAAACTACTTTCAACTCTCTCATTTTGAAACAGTGCGGCACTTATATAGTCTCTACATACTCCAGAACAAGCGAGAATACCCCACATGAAACACCACAACCAAACAAAAGTAATTTCATCATCACTGTCTCACGTCATACAACCTTATTTGGAATGGAAGCTTCTATGGTTACCACTAGAATTATCCATACGCTTCGATCGATAGTAAACAACCGACTCTAGAAAATTCTCAAATAATATCGACCAACTAAAAACACCAACGTTGTACAAAGCTTCTTCTAATAACAACGCAAAATCAAATCAAAGATAAATACACTCTATTACTGCATACGTTGCAAAATAAAACGAACAGATCTATCGCGCGCGTCACACACGCAAGCCTACCATCGCACGCGTCTCCAAAGTAACACTGTTGCATGCCGTATATCTTAAGAACAACTGGCTGCTCAGATCTCGTAACACCTGTCATTACCTTCTCAACATCTTAGCCCACTCCGAAGGCCCGGTTTGAGCTACTTTCATCAAGCCGTCTAACCACAGTATAACCTTAAGAGCACTCGCTACTGTTTCGCAATTTATGTTGCACCAATTTTTATTCATCAGATTAACATACGTTGTACTGATTTCGCAATTTAAGCACCGTCCAGTGCGGTTAGCATTTGGATGGGTGACCGCAAAACGTGAAGCGACAAATAACAACGCCCCCAGTTGACTCAACTGTGACTGAGTACCTACTCTCTTAAGGGTGGGGAAGGTAAAGCAGCGAGGGAGAGAGATGGGCATCACCCTCATTACGCTGGCCCAAGATAAGTGTGATCTCCAACATCACGCTCCCCTGCGGCCACAAGGCTATGGGACTACCTTTACCTTTTAAGGCACCAGTTTTATTCCTCTTCTGTCCAGATACATGGCTTTGTGGTCAGCTTCCCGGGCCATCGTATTTCATCTTCCTCAAAGGTCAATGTCGATGGGTTAACGGCACAGCCAAGGAAGATTAACATATGTAATATTGTTTATAACTAAACATCACCTAAATAGCTTTAAAAACAAAAACACCGCTGAACCGATTGGGACGATTCTCGTATACAGGTACATGGACAATCATTTACTACTAACTCATGGCCAACGATTCACGACCGGTCGGTTAATAGGACGGGTGGTCGCACCGTCTGTCTGTGGGGCCGGGTAGCTCAGTTGGTAGAGCGTCTTACTAGTAACGGAAAGGTACCTGGTTCGAATCCCGGATGGGCCAATGTGTGACCATATTATTTCCCCCTTACCTTCAACTGGTTCGCTGGTGTCAGAATAATGTGACCAGTAGTCGCCTATACGCTTCGGTGTCGTGTGACTATAATCTACAGCTACCGTCTGTCTGTATTTTACTATTCTGTTTAAAACACTTCTATTGCATCCTCTCCAAAATGACTCCACAGATTGGATTATTTTTACTATACAGAAACATGTAACTATTTGGGTCATTCGGATTAGCACCTTTTCAAAGATCAAGGTCGCTGATTTCCATGTTTCACTCGTTTTGCACTGTAATTCAAAATTCGCTGAACAAATTTTGATAATGTTTATCTTGCAGATAGTTCAAAGAGTGGCACATCGTTCCATGTTTTCTGTTGCTCCTTTAGTTAAGACAGAACAGGCCCATGACAATAAACACCCTTCCAATGAAAATGCCGGATTTCAACTATGTGTGCGGAGTGTCTGGAAAAACATGTGAATGGCTTACCATCTTTGTTCTAAACTGTTTAGGAGACAGTCTAATAATTTAAAAAAAAAGAAGAAGAGATTGCTCTTATATAACGCACTGACAAGCTCAAAAAGCTTCTCAAGGCGTTGGCCACTAATATCCAGCATGCACGAAAGAGTTTGCTGAAGTCAGGATTCGAACCCATGTCGCCCAAGACGCACTTACACAAGTAGTGCGCTCCGACCACTGAGCTATCCCTGCCTCAAATAACAACCAAATAGAATCGATCAAACAGGCAATCAGACAAGATTCAGCAATTTGGACGAACTCGTTTAAATACAAAATCAATAAATAAAATGAGTCATTCGGTCAATGCCAAATTAATGAATTAGTCAGCTAAATAAATTCTGACAAATCAGGAAGCTTCCTTTCTCCATGAAGCAGTCAGCACAAAACAAAAAGTGAAACTAATAAAGTGCAAAATACAGTGATTATGACGAATTTATTAACAGATAGACAAGAACTATATGGTTATTGCTTTAGGTCCAGCGGACTCTTCCGAGCCAAATCAGGACCATAAGGGCAAGAGCTGCCGAGCCGTAGTGGCTATCTAGGCAGCGACGTAAAATGTACATTATACAGAGTAAAAACAAGCGTTAAAATACCCCCCCCCCCCCCCAAAAAAAAAAAAAAAAAAAAAAAAGTTGAGGACAAAGAAACTGAAAACAAAATGGCATTCCACTTCAAATGTATTTCCAGACATTCACACTCCTTCGGATGAGAGTATAAACCGAGGTCTAGTCTGTGTCGCATACATTCCATCATAACGGACTTTAAAGATCCTGACGCTCATGTCCTAGAGGGGTGAGTGCCGGTGACAAGAACACACCCAGCATGCATCCTAGGTCCTTCACCCCCCATCCCTGGCTGCCCAGGATTGTGCTCAGTTGTCTGGAACGTTATTACGATGCGCCCAAAGACTGCAAGTTGGCGCCTCGGGCGGCTTGAGTTAGATCCGTTATCGGCCAGCGCCTTGAGCAGCTCTTGAGCTGGAAAAGCGCTAAATAAGAACGATTAAAAAAAATTTCACACACATAGCCGAAAAATGCGCATTTTAAAAGTATTCATTTCTTTGGCGGTGTTGCGGCTCGGCTTTATTTTCTAACGAAACATGCGGAAAACAAGGAGGGCTAGGTCACGATCTCCAGTACTACCTGCAAGCAACAAAATGATCAAAATCAGACCAGCCCAGTTTTTGATACAGCGCAACACGTTTTTTTTTTTTTTTTAGAAAATGGTGAAGCCCAATTGACCTTGACCTTCGAGAAAGTACAAATAAGGATGATCCAACATGCTTAGCAGTTAGTTAAAGTATCCGCAATTTGGGTTTTACTTATTGCTGAGGTCAGGCCGGCAAAAGGCGTGTTTTGAAAGAAAAAAGTACCCCCGTTGGGATGCCGGAGGTTTCAGTATAAATAGTATCCCCACTTTCTGGAAATTCAGTGCTTTAAATTCCCACTGTCATTTATTCTCACTGTCATTCATTCTCATTTGTTCTTTCTCATTCCTGCTCTGTTCTATCAATCTGCTATACTATCTTCTTCTTCGCTAGACCAGTCACCAACCTTTTTTCTTGAAAACTCTTCAGGGACAAGACTCCTTATTTGTGTGAGAGGTTTGTTGGATCAGCTTTGGGATTTTGGACGCTTTCTGCCGGCTGGTCACTGGGGCTTCCTATGATGTTATTATTTAGCAATGCAGGCATTTTATATGTATGTGTTTTGTTGATAATTTATAATGATGTTTGTATTCTATTTTGTTTTTGTAAACGGGGGTTCGATAAATTAGAGTATAGCCTCAGCGTCCCGTGCGTGGGATGTCTTTATTGTAAAGTGACTGGCTGGTGGAGAGCTTTCAGTTTTACCACTAGGGTTGTTTCAGCAGATCTTTTATACGGATCAGGGGTTGTCCGGTCCTGATTTTGCTCGGAAGAGTCCGCTGGATCTAAAGGAATAATCATATAATGTAATGTAATGAAACAAAAAAATGAAACTGGGAGCGACGGACAGAAGTGAGGTCTCCTGGGGTGATCGAATCAGTCAATGACCTCATTCAGTCGGACAAAAGGGTGACAGTGGATGACATTGCAAGGACTTTGAGCTTATCTGTTGGGACAGCACACAAACTTGTCCATGATGACCTTATATGTCCTTATACCGTAAAATTCAACTTATTTATTGAATGACCCTCGTAGATAGATAAATAAATAAATAAATAGATAATATTAGGAGTGGGTGGTGGGTGTGCATTGAAGGGAAGAGGGAGGGTTAAGGCAGAAGAGAGAAGATGCACAGGTTTATATATGAGTCAACGTTATTTATACAGCAATAATGGAGGCATGAAGGTGGGTGAGGTGAAGAGGAGCAGTGTGGAGACCAGCTGCAGACAGCTAGCCAATGGCCTCTTGCTGTAGTACTAATGCATAGACCAGCAGACAGCTAGCCAGTGGCTTCTTGCTGTAGTAATAATGTATAGACCAGCAGACAGCTAGCCAGTGGCTTCTTGCTGTAGTAATAATAATGTATAGACCAGCAGACAGCTAGCCAGTGGCTTCTTGCTGTAGTAATAATGTATAGACCAGCAGACAGCTAGCCAGGGGCTTCTTGCTGTAGTAATAATGTATAGACCAGCAGACAGCTAGCCAGTGGCTTCTTGCTGTAGTAATAATGTATAGACCAGCAGACAGCTAGCCAATGGCTTCTTGCTGTAGTAATAATGTATAGACCAGCAGACAGCTAGCCAGGGGCTTCTTGCTGTAGTAATAATGTATAGACCAGCAGACAGCTAGCCAGGGGCTTCTTGCTGTAGTAATAATGTATAGACCAGCAGACAGCTAGCCAGTGGCTTCTTGCTGTAGTAATAGTGTATAGACCAGCAGACAGCTAGCCAGTGTCTTCTTGCTGTAGTAATAATGTATAGTCCAGCAGACAGCTAGCCAGTGGCTTCTTGCTGTAGTAATAATGTATAGAACAGCAGACAGCTAGCCAGTGGCTTCTTGCTGTAGTAATAATGTATAGAACAGCAGACAGCTAGCCAGTGGCTTCTTGCTGTAGTAATAATGTATAGACCAGCAGACAGCTAGCCAATGGCTTCTTGCTGTAGTAATAATGTATAGTCCAGCAGACAGCTAGTGGTGGCTTCTTGCTGTAGTAATAATGTATAGACCAGCAGACAGCTAGCCAGTGGCTTCTTGCTGTAGTAATAATGTATAGACCAGCAGACAGCTAGCCAATGGCTTCTTGCTGTAGTAATAATGTATAGACCAGCAGACAGCTAGCCAGTGGCTTCTTGCTGTAGTAATAATGTATAGACCAGCAGACAGCTAGCCAGTGGCTTCTTGCTGTAGTAATAATGTATAGAACAGCAGACAGCTAGCCAGTGGCTTCTTGCTGTAGTAATAATGTATAGTCCAGCAGACAGCTAGCCAGTGGCTTCTTGCTGTAGTAATAATGTATAGAACAGCAGACAGCTAGCCAGTGGCTTCTTGCTGTAGTAATAATGTATAGTCCAGCAGACAGCTAGCCAGTGGCTTCTTGCTGTAGTAATAATGTATAGACCAGCAGACAGCTAGCCAGTGGCTTCTTGCTGTAGTAATAATGTATAGACCAGCAGACAGCCAGTGGCTTCTTGCTGTAGTAATAATGTATAGAACAGCAGACAGCTAGCCAGTGGCTTCTTGCTGTAGTAATAATGTATAGAACAGCAGACAGCTAGCCAGTGTCTTCTTGCTGTAGTAATAATGTATAGACCAGCAGACGGCTAGCCAGTGGTGGCTTCTTGCTGTAGTAATAATGTATAGACCAGCAGACAGCTAGCCAGGGGCTTCTTGCTGTAGTAATAATGTATAGACCAGCAGACAGCTAGCCAGGGGCTTCTTGCTGTAGTAATAATGTATAGACCAGCAGACAGCTAGCCAGTGGCTTCTTGCTGTAGTAATAATGTATAGACCAGCAGACAGCTAGCCAGTGGCTTCTTGCTGTAGTAATAATGTATAGACCAGCAGACAGCTAGCCAGTGGCTTCTTGCTGTAGTAATAATGTATAGACCAGCAGACAGCTAGCCAGTGGCTTCTTGCTGTAGTAATAATGTATAGACCAGCAGACAGCTAGCCAGTGGCTTCTTCCTGTTGTAATAATGTATAGACCAGCAGACAGATAGCCAGTGGCTTCTTGCTGTAGTAATAATGTATAGTCCAGCAGACAGCTAGCCAGTGGCTTCTTGCTGTAGTAATAATGTATAGACCAGCAGACAGCTAGCCAGTGGCTTCTTGCTGTAGTAATAATGTATAGACCAGCAGACAGCTAGCCAGTGGCTTCTTCCTGTTGTAATAATGTATAGACCAGCAGACAGATAGCCAGTGGCTTCTTGCTGTAGTAATAATGTATAGTCCAGCAGACAGCTAGCCAGGGGCTTCTTGCTGTAGTAATAATGTATAGACCAGCAGACAGCTAGCCAGTGGCTTCTTGCTGTAGTAATAATGTATAGACCAGCAGACAGCTAGCCAGTGGCTTCTTGCTGTAGTAATAATGTATAGACCAGCAGACAGCTAGCCAGTGGCTTCTTGCTGTAGTAATAATGTACAGACCAGCAGACAGCTAGCCAGTGGCTTCTTGCTGTAGTAATAATGTATAGAACAGCAGACAGCTAGCCAGTGGCTTCTTGCTGTAGTAATAATGTACAGACCAGCAGACAGCTAGCCAGTGGCTTCTTGCTGTAGTAATAATGTATAGAACAGCAGACAGCTAGCCAGTGGCTTCTTGCTGTAGTAATAATGTATAGACCAGCAGACAGCTAGCCAGTGGCTTCTTGCTGTAGTAATAATGTATAGACCAGCAGACAGCTAGCCAGGGGCTTCTTGCTGTAGTAATAATGTATAGACCAGCAGACAGCTAGCCAGTGGCTTCTTGCTGTAGTAATAATGTATAGACCAGCAGACAGCTAGCCAGTGGCTTCTTGCTGTAGTAATAATGTATAGACCAGCAGACAGCTAGCCAATGGCTTCTTGCTGTAGTAATAATGTATAGACCAGCAGACAGCTAGCCAGTGGCTTCTTGCTGTAGTAATAATGTATAGACCAGCAGACAGCTAGCCAGTGGCTTCTTGCTGTAGTAATAATGTATAGACCAGCAGACAGCTAGCCAGTGGCTTCTTGCTGTAGTAATAATGTATAGACCAGCAGACAGCTAGCCAGTAGCTTCTTGCTGTAGTAATAATGTATAGACCAGCAGACAGCTAGCCAGTGGCTTCTTGCTGTAGTAATAATGTATAGACCAGCAGACAGCTAGCCAGTGGCTTCTTGCTGTAGTAATAATGTATAGACCAGCAGACAGCTAGCCAGTGGCTTCTTGCTGTAGTAATAATGTATAGACCAGCAGACAGCTAGCCAGTGTCTTCTTGCTGTAGTAATAATGTATAGATCAGCAGACAGCTAGCCAGTGTCTTCTTGCTGTAGTAATAATGTATAGACCAGCAGACGGCTAGCCAGTGGCTTCTTCCTGTTGTAATAATGTATAGACCAGCAGACAGCTAGCCAGTGGCTTCTTGCTGTAGTAATAATGTATAGACCAGCAGACAGCTAGCCAGTGGCTTCTTGCTGTAGTAATAATGTATAGTCCAGCAGACAGCTAGCCAGTGGCTTCTTCCTGTTGTAATAATGTATAGACCAGCAGACAGCTAGCCAGTGGCTTCTTGCTGTAGTAATAATGTATAGACCAGCAGACAGCTAGCCAATGGCTTCTTGCTGTAGTAATAATGTATAGACCAGCAGACAGCTAGCCAGTGGCTTCTTGCTGTAGTAATAATGTATAGAACAGCAGACAGCTAGCCAGTGGCTTCTTGCTGTAGTAATAATGTATAGACCAGCAGACAGCTAGCCAGTGGCTTCTTGCTGTAGTAATAATGTATAGACCAGCAGACAGCTAGCCAGTGGCTTCTTGCTGTAGTAATAATGTATAGACCAGCAGACAGATAGCCAGTGGCTTCTTGCTGTAGTAATAATGTATAGACCAGCAGACAGCTAGCCAGTGGCTTCTTTCTGTAGTAATAATGTATAGACCAGCAGACAGCTAGCCAGTGGCTTCTTGCTGTAGTAATAATGTATAGACCAGCAGACAGCTAGCCAGTGGCTTCTTGCTGTAGTAATAGTGTATAGACCAGCAGACAGCTAGCCAGTGTCTTCTTGCTGTAGTAATAATGTATAGTCCAGCAGACAGCTAGCCAGTGGCTTCTTGCTGTAGTAATAATGTATAGAACAGCAGACAGCTAGCCAGTGGCTTCTTGCTGTAGTAATAATGTATAGAACAGCAGACAGCTAGCCAGTGGCTTCTTGCTGTAGTAATAATGTATAGACCAGCAGACAGCTAGCCAATGGCTTCTTGCTGTAGTAATAATGTATAGTCCAGCAGACAGCTAGTGGTGGCTTCTTGCTCTAGTAATAATGTATAGACCAGCAGACAGCTAGCCAGTGGCTTCTTGCTGTAGTAATAATGTATAGACCAGCAGACAGCTAGCCAATGGCTTCTTGCTGTAGTAATAATGTATAGACCAGCAGACAGCTAGCCAGTGGCTTCTTGCTGTAGTAATAATGTATAGACCAGCAGACAGCTAGCCAGTGGCTTCTTGCTGTAGTAATAATGTATAGAACAGCAGACAGCTAGCCAGTGGCTTCTTGCTGTAGTAATAATGTATAGTCCAGCAGACAGCTAGCCAGTGGCTTCTTGCTGTAGTAATAATGTATAGAACAGCAGACAGCTAGCCAGTGGCTTCTTGCTGTAGTAATAATGTATAGTCCAGCAGACAGCTAGCCAGTGGCTTCTTGCTGTAGTAATAATGTATAGACCAGCAGACAGCTAGCCAGTGGCTTCTTGCTGTAGTAATAATGTATAGACCAGCAGACAGCCAGTGGCTTCTTGCTGTAGTAATAATGTATAGAACAGCAGACAGCTAGCCAGTGGCTTCTTGCTGTAGTAATAATGTATAGACCAGCAGACAGCTAGCCAGTGGCTTCTTGCTGTAGTAATAATGTATAGACCAGCAGACAGCCAGTGTCTTCTTGCTGTAGTAATAATGTATAGACCAGCAGACGGCTAGCCAGTGGTGGCTTCTTGCTGTAGTAATAATGTATAGACCAGCAGACAGCTAGCCAGGGGCTTCTTGCTGTAGTAATAATGTATAGACCAGCAGACAGCTAGCCAGGGGCTTCTTGCTGTAGTAATAATGTATAGACCAGCAGACAGCTAGCCAGTGGCTTCTTGCTGTAGTAATAATGTATAGACCAGCAGACAGCTAGCCAGTGGCTTCTTGCTGTAGTAATAATGTATAGACCAGCAGACAGCTAGCCAGTGGCTTCTTGCTGTAGTAATAATGTATAGACCAGCAGACAGCTAGCCAGTGGCTTCTTGCTGTAGTAATAATGTATAGACCAGCAGACAGATAGCCAGTGGCTTCTTCCTGTTGTAATAATGTATAGACCAGCAGACAGCTAGCCAGTGGCTTCTTGCTGTAGTAATAATGTATAGTCCAGCAGACAGCTAGCCAGTGGCTTCTTGCTGTAGTAATAATGTATAGACCAGCAGACAGCTAGCCAGTGGCTTCTTGCTGTAGTAATAATGTATAGACCAGCAGACAGATAGCCAGTGGCTTCTTGCTGTAGTAATAATGTATAGACCAGCAGACAGCTAGCCAGGGGCTTCTTGCTGTAGTAATAATGTATAGTCCAGCAGACAGCTAGCCAGTGGCTTCTTGCTGTAGTAATAATGTATAGACCAGCAGACAGCTAGCCAGTGGCTTCTTGCTGTAGTAATAATGTATAGACCAGCAGACAGCTAGCCAGTGGCTTCTTGCTGTAGTAATAATGTACAGACCAGCAGACAGCTAGCCAGTGGCTTCTTGCTGTAGTAATAATGTATAGAACAGCAGACAGCTAGCCAGTGGCTTCTTGCTGTAGTAATAATGTACAGACCAGCAGACAGCTAGCCAGTGGCTTCTTGCTGTAGTAATAATGTACAGACCAGCAGACAGCTAGCCAGTGGCTTCTTGCTGTAGTAATAATGTATAGAACAGCAGACAGCTAGCCAGTGGCTTCTTGCTGTAGTAATAATGTATAGACCAGCAGACAGCTAGCCAGTGGCTTCTTGCTGTAGTAATAATGTATAGACCAGCAGACAGCTAGCCAGGGGCTTCTTGCTGTAGTAATAATGTATAGACCAGCAGACAGCTAGCCAGTGGCTTCTTGCTGTAGTAATAATGTATAGACCAGCAGACAGCTAGCCAGTGGCTTCTTGCTGTAGTAATAATGTATAGACCAGCAGACAGCTAGCCAATGGCTTCTTGCTGTAGTAATAATGTATAGACCAGCAGACAGCTAGCCAGTGGCTTCTTGCTGTAGTAATAATGTATAGACCAGCAGACAGCTAGCCAGTGGCTTCTTGCTGTAGTAATAATGTATAGACCAGCAGACAGCTAGCCAGTGGCTTCTTGCTGTAGTAATAATGTATAGACCAGCAGACAGCTAGCCAGTGGCTTCTTGCTGTAGTAATAATGTATAGACCAGCAGACAGCTAGCCAGTGGCTTCTTGCTGTAGTAATAATGTATAGACCAGCAGACAGCTAGCCAGTGGCTTCTTGCTGTAGTAATAATGTATAGACCAGCAGACAGCTAGCCAGTGTCTTCTTGCTGTAGTAATAATGTATAGATCAGCAGACAGCTAGCCAGTGGCTTCTTCCTGTTGTAATAATGTATAGACCAGCAGACGGCTAGCCAGTGGCTTCTTCCTGTTGTAATAATGTATAGACCAGCAGACAGCTAGCCAGTGGCTTCTTGCTGTAGTAATAATGTATAGACCAGCAGACAGCTAGCCAGTGGCTTCTTGCTGTAGTAATAATGTATAGTCCAGCAGACAGCTAGCCAGTGGCTTCTTCCTGTAGTAATAATGTATAGTCCAGCAGACAGCTAGCCAGTGGCTTCTTGCTGTAGTAATAATGTATAGACCAGCAGACAGCTAGCCAATGGCTTCTTGCTGTAGTAATAATGTATAGACCAGCAGACAGCTAGCCAGTGGCTTCTTGCTGTAGTAATAATGTATAGAACAGCAGACAGCTAGCCAGTGGCTTCTTGCTGTAGTAATAATGTATAGACCAGCAGACAGCTAGCCAGTGGCTTCTTGCTGTAGTAATAATGTATAGACCAGCAGACAGCTAGCCAGTGGCTTCTTGCTGTAGTAATAATGTATAGACCAGCAGACAGCTAGCCAGTGGCTTCTTGCTGTAGTAATAATGTATAGACCAGCAGACAGCTAGCCAGTGGCTTCTTGCTGTAGTAATAATGTATAGACCAGCAGACAGCTAGCCAGTGGCTTCTTGCTGTAGTAATAATGTATAGAACAGCAGACAGCTAGCCAGTGGCTTCTTGCTGTAGTAATAATGTATAGACCAGCAGACAGCTAGCCAATGGCTTCTTGCTGTAGTAATAATGTATAGACCAGCAGACAGCTAGCCAGGGGCTTCTTGCTGTAGTAATAATGTATAGACCAGCAGACAGCTAGCCAGTGGCTTCTTGCGGTAGTAATAATGTATAGACCAGCAGACAGCTAGCCAGGGGCTTCTTGCTGTAGTAATAATGTATAGACCAGCAGACAGCTAGCCAGTGGCTTCTTGCTGTAGTAATAATGTATAGACCAGCAGACAGCTAGCCAGTGGCTTCTTGCTGTAGTAATAATGTATAGAACAGCAGACAGCTAGCCAGTGGCTTCTTGCTGTAGTAATAATGTATAGACCAGCAGACAGCTAGCCAGTGGCTTCTTGCTGTAGTAATAATGTATAGACCAGCAGACAGCTAGCCAGGGGCTTCTTGCTGTAGTAATAATGTATAGACCAGCAGACAGCTAGCCAGTGGCTTCTTGCTGTAGTAATAATGTATAGACCAGCAGACAGCTAGCCAGTGGCTTCTTGCTGTAGTAATAATGTATAGACCAGCAGACAGCTAGCCAATGGCTTCTTGCTGTAGTAATAATGTATAGACCAGCAGACAGCTAGCCAGTGGCTTCTTGCTGTAGTAATAATGTATAGACCAGCAGACAGCTAGCCAGTGGCTTCTTGCTGTAGTAATAATGTATAGACCAGCAGACAGCTAGCCAGTGGCTTCTTGCTGTAGTAATAATGTATAGACCAGCAGACAGCTAGCCAGTGGCTTCTTGCTGTAGTAATAATGTATAGACCAGCAGACAGCTAGCCAGTGGCTTCTTGCTGTAGTAATAATGTATAGACCAGCAGACAGCTAGCCAGTGTCTTCTTGCTGTAGTAATAATGTATAGACCAGCAGACAGCTAGCCAGTGGCTTCTTGCTGTAGTAATAATGTATAGACCAGCAGACAGCTAGCCAGTGTCTTCTTGCTGTAGTAATAATGTATAGATCAGCAGACAGCTAGCCAGTGGCTTCTTCCTGTTGTAATAATGTATAGACCAGCAGACAGCTAGCCAGTGGCTTCTTGCTGTTGTAATAATGTATAGACCAGCAGACAGCTAGCCAGTGTCTTCTTGCTGTAGTAATAATGTATAGACCAGCAGACAGCTAGCCAGTGTCTTCTTGCTGTAGTAATAATGTATAGACCAGCAGACAGCTAGCCAGTGGCTTCTTGCTGTAGTAATAATGTATAGACCAGCAGACAGCTAGCCAGTGGCTTCTTGCTGTAGTAATAATGTATAGACCAGCAGACAGCTAGCCAGTGGCTTCTTGCTGTAGTAATAATGTATAGACCAGCAGACAGCTAGCCAGTGGCTTCTTGCTGTAGTAATAATGTATAGACCAGCAGACAGCTAGCCAGTGGCTTCTTGCTGTAGTAATAATGTATAGTCCAGCAGACAGCTAGCCAGTGGCTTCTTCCTGTTGTAATAATGTATAGACCAGCAGACAGCTAGCCAGTGGCTTCTTGCTGTAGTAATAATGTATAGACCAGCAGACAGCTAGCCAATGGCTTCTTGCTGTAGTAATAATGTATAGACCAGCAGACAGCTAGCCAGTGGCTTCTTGCTGTAGTAATAATGTATAGAACAGCAGACAGCTAGCCAGTGGCTTCTTGCTGTAGTAATAATGTATAGACCAGCAGACAGCTAGCCAGTGGCTTCTTGCTGTAGTAATAATGTATAGACCAGCAGACAGCTAGCCAGTGGCTTCTTGCTGTAGTAATAATGTATAGACCAGCAGACAGATAGCCAGTGGCTTCTTGCTGTAGTAATAATGTATAGACCAGCAGACAGCTAGCCAGTGGCTTCTTGCTGTAGTAATAATGTATAGACCAGCAGACAGCTAGCCAGTGGCTTCTTGCTGTAGTAATAATGTATAGAACAGCAGACAGCTAGCCAGTGGCTTCTTGCTGTAGTAATAATGTATAGACCAGCAGACAGCTAGCCAGTGGCTTCTTGCTGTATTAACAAAGTATACATTACTACCAAAATATATATGCGTACCGTGTATGCGTGAGTGTGCGGGAGAGAGGTAGGTCGTATTTAGCTTGCTGTTATGCTGAGGAGAAGGGTGTTCTATTGTCGTGTTGTATTATTATCTTTTGCCATGTATGCACTGTGAAACGCCAAATTTTACCTTCTTTTGTTTGGAATAAAGATTTCTTGACTTGAACAATAGAAACAACAAACCGCAACAACTACAACAACAGAAGGCGAAAGTACACATGAGGAGGAGAATGAGAAGAAAAAAAAGCGACGAGGAGAAGAGAAATCGTGAAGAAAAAGAAGAAAAAAAAAAAAAAAAGAAGAAGAAGAAGAAGAAGAAGAAGAAGAAGAAGAAGAAGAAGAAGAAGAAGAAGATGATGATGATGATGATGATAAGAAGAAGAAGAATATAGAATGAAGAAGATGCATCATAAAGACGTAGAATAGGAATAAGAAGATGATGATGATGATGATGATGACGACGAAGATGAGAAGAAGGAGAAGAAGAAGAGGAGGAAGAAGAAAAAGAAAAGGTAGAAGAACAAAAGATGAAGACGGCAGAATAGAAGAAGAAGAAAAAAAAGTAGTAGTAGTAGTAGTAGTAGTAGTAGTAGTAGTAGTAGTAGTAGTAGTAGTAGTAGTAGTAGTAGTAGTAGTAGTAGTAGTAGAAGATGATGATGATGATGGTCATGATGACGATGATGATGACCATGATGAATACGACGACGACGAAGAAGAAGAAGAAGATGCTGATGATGCTGATGATGAGAAGAAGAAGAAGAGTAAGTTATTCATTGCTTACAGGGTCCAGCGGACTGCAAAGAGTCGAATCAGGACTACAAAATCAAAACCACAAAATCAAGACCACAACTAGGCTGAAAGAGGACTCGCTCCTGATCCGTATAAAAGATCTGCTGAAACAACCCCAGTGATGGCAATCCACCAGCCGGTCTCTGTACAATAAAGGCATCCCACGCAGGGAACCCTGAGACTTACTCTAATTTATCGAACCCCCGTTTACAAAAACAAAATAGAATGAAAACATCATTATAAAATATCAACAAAACACATACATATAAAATGCCTACATTGCTAAATAGTAACATCATAGGAAAGTCCCAGTGACCATTTGGCAGAAAGCGTCCAATATTCCTAAGCTGATACAACAGACCTCATACACAAATAAGGAGTTTTGTCCCGAAAGAGTTTTCAAGAAAAATGTAGGTGACTGGTCTAGCGAAGAAGAAGACAGTATAGTAGATTGATAGAACATTGTAGGAATGAGAAAGAACAAAGGAGAAAGACAGCGACAGTGGGAATTTAAAGCACTGAATTTCCAGAAAGTGGGGATACTATTCATACAAAAAAAAACCGGCACGCCCCCGGGGAGGGGGAGGGGGGATGGAGGAAGGGAAAGAAGAAGAAGAAGATAATAATTTGATGTTGATGATGATGATGATGATGATGATGATGAAGTAGAAGAAGAAGAAGCATAATAAAAATAATAATAATTAAAAAAAAAAATAATAAGAAGAAGAAGAAGAAGAAGAAGAAGAAGAAGAAGAAGAAGAACAACAACAACAACAACAACAACAACAACAAACAAGAAGAAGAAGAACAACAACAACAACAACAAAAAGAAGAAGAAGAAGAAGAAGAAGAAGTAGTAGTAGTAATAGTATAAGAGGTGGATGAGGAGGAAAAGAAGAAGCAGCTAAAGAAGAACAATAAAGCAAAAGAAGAAGAAGGGAGATCGGAGGTACTAAAAGAAAGAACAAAAAACAGCAGGAGCAGACGGGGAAGATAGGAGCAGAGATGAAGAAGGAGACGTGTAAAAAGTATCACATGCACAGCCCGAACTAATAAAAACGATACTCGGTTTCCTGCAAAAATGCTGCCGCACACTTCCAGATCTGTTTTCCATTCTTAATGCCGATTATCGAACTACAGCCGAGTGGAGTATTTGACTTCCGCCTCTCGGCACCACCTTGAGAACGTGGCCCAACTCGAACTTTATTTTCATGTATCCCTCGTAAGAGAGACATCAAAATGTGTTGCCCTGCAATGCGGTGAAGCGTGTTGACAGTAAACCGGAATTGCCGGCTACTAGTGCCACGACACTCTCTGCAGGCCACTGCCACTAACCTAAATAAAATGTCTACCGACAATGTGGTCTTGCTCAGCACCAAAACAGAAGACAAATGGTCAGGCGGAGAGAACATAATGTCGTGTCGCCTTGTCCTGCATAACCCAATATAATAATATGCAATGGCCCCACCAAAGGATTCTGCACAGCTGGAGCCACCTAAAACTAGACTAACCAACAAATGAAAGGTAGACAATCTTTCCCAAGCGTGAACCAGTCGCCTCCCATTCCGCCACATAACAGAGGTGGGGGTAACCCTCTAGTTATTCCGCAACAAATTACCTCCCTTTCATTAGGTCCAGCTTTGTTGGTGGGAGCCACGTTATATTTAGTAGATACAGGTTAGTCTTTTACGTTCAGAAGACAGCCAGGTGAGTGAATCAATGAACATTGGAGTTTAACGTCTATGCCCACCATCAACGGCATGGCAGATGGGGATGACCATCCCAGGGAAACCCCCGTTGGGGTGCCGGGGGTTTCAGTATAAATAGTATCCCACTTTCTGGAAATTTAGTGCTTTAAATTCCCACTGTCGCTGTCTTTCTCATTTGCTCTTTCTCATTCCTGCTCTGTTCTATCAATCTGCTATACTATCTTCTTCGTCGCTAGACCGGTCACCTACCTTTTTTGTTGAAAACTCTTCCGGGACAAGACTCCTTATTTTGTGTGTGAGGTCTGTTGGATCAGCTTGGGAATATTGAACGCTTTCTGCCAGGTGGTCACTAGGGCTTCCTATGATGTTATTATTTAGCAATGTAGGCATTTTATATGTATGTGTTTTGTTGATAATTTATAATGATGTTTGTATTCTATTTTGTTTTTGTAAACGGGGGGTCGATAAATTAGAGTACAGCTTCAGCGTCCCCTGAGTGGGATATCTTTATTGTAAAGTGACTGGCTGGTGGAAAGCTTTCAGTTTTACCACTAGGGTTGTTTCAGCAGATCTTTTATGCGAATCAGGGGTTGTCCGGTCCTGATTTGGCTCGGAGGAGTCCGCTGGACCTAAAGCAATAATCATGTAATGTAATGTAATCAGCTCAAAGTCTCCACTATCCAAAGCAAGTCTGGCATATGCCTTACAGAAGAACAAGAAGTCTTGGACAGATGGACAGAGTACTGCTCTGACCTTTACAACCATACACCAAATGGAGACCCATCAGTTCTAGCATGTCCCGAGAGCAGAGAAGAAGAAGAAATCCTCCCAATTCTCCGGGAAGAAGTTGAGGCAGCAGTGCAATCGCTGAAGAAGGGGAAGTCAGCGGGAGTGGACAACATACCAGCGGAACTGCTACAAGCAGGAGGAGAAGCGATGACTGATGCTCTCACCATTATCTGTAACAAGATCTGGCAGAGTGGGGAATGGCCTACACCATGGACCCAGTCGCTTGTCATCACTCTTCCCAAAAAAGGTAACCTTCAGGAGTGTGAAAATTACCGCACCATCAGCCTCATCAGCCATCCCAGCAAGGTCCTCCTGAAAATAATACTCAACAGGTTGAAACCACAAGCTGAACAAATCATAGCTGAAGAACAAGCAGGATTCATGGCAGGGCGAAGTACCACTGAACAGATTTTCAACCTTAGAATAATCTGTGAGAAATACCTACAGCACCAACAACATCTATATCATGTGTTCATAGACTTCAAGAAGGCATTTGACCGAGTCTGGCATGCAGCTCTATGGGCAACCATGAAAGTGTACAACATCAACCCTAAAATTATAGAAGTCATCAAAAGCCTGTATGACAAGGCTACCAGTGCAGTCCTCCATAACAGCGTCATCGGGAACTGGTTCAGAACAACAATCGGTGTGCGTCAAGGATGCCTACTCTCTCCAACACTCTTCAACATCTTCCTAGAGCGCATCATGTCAGATGCTCTTGCAGATCACGAAGGCACAGTCAGCATAGGGGGCAGAGCAATCTCCAATCTTCGTTTTGCGGATGATATTGATGGATTGGCTGGAGAGGAACAAGAACTTAAACAGCTTGTACAGAGGCTTGATACCACCTCCAGAGCTTATAGAATGGAAATAAGTGCACAGAAGACCAAAATGATGACCAACAACACCAATGGCATCAACACGGACATCAAAATACAAGGCCAATCCCTCAACACAGTGCACAGCTTCAAATATTTAGGAGCCATTGTGTCAGACAATGGGTCTCGACAGGAAGTCCTCTCCAGGATCGCACAAACAACTGCTGCCCTGACAAGGTTGAAGCCCATTTGGAAAGACAGAACCATCAGTCTACATTCCAAAGTAAGACTGCTGCGCTCTCTGGTCATCTCCATCTTCCTATATGCTTGCGAAGCATGGACCCTCACAGCAGATCTCCAACGAAGAATACAAAGCATGGAGATGAGGTGCTACAGAAGACTTCTGGGCATTTCCTATACCCAACACATCACCAATGACGAAGTCCGACAGACCATCACACAAGCCATTGGACAACACGATGACCTGCTCACAGTGGTGAAGAAACGGAAACTCCGATGGTATGGCCACGTCACCAGATCATCAGGCCTTGCAAAGACCATTCTGCAAGGCACAGTGCAAGGAGGTAGAAGAAGGGGGAGACCGAAAAAGAGGTGGGAGGACAACATTCGAGAATGGACTGGTTTGACACTGAGCGAAGCCATGAGGGCTGCTGAGGACAGAGAAAGATGGAGTATGCTGGTTAAAAGATCATCTGTGGTGCCCCTACGACCTTCGGGTTATGGGACAGGATAGGATAGGATAGTAATGTAATCCCAGGGAAAGAGGAGAAAAGAACCTACATCAACACTGAACAACCAGAGCAATCAGCAGAGTTGCTACGATGGACAGCAAAAATTTGAATTACCTCTCTCTCTCTCTCTCTCTCTCTCTCTCTCTCTCTCTCTCTCTCTCTCTCTCTCTCTCTCTCTCTCTCTCTCTCTTCCATAGGACCTAATGCTATTATCCTATTACAGGTTTCGACTTCGACTTCATTCCCCTACCCCTCCCCCCTCCCCCTCACACATACTTTTCTCTTGCCCATCACGGGAATTGAACCTGGGTTTCAAGTGGGAGCCTCGGCTTGAGTTTTAGGTCCGGTTTTGGCCAGCGCCTTCAGCCACGCTTCAGCTGGAAAAGCGCTATATAAGGTTGATTACGTGAAATGAAATGAAATTAAAACATCACCGGTGTGTCAGGCGAAAGCTTCAAGATTTTCTCTCAGGACCCGCAAGCTCGTCTTCCTTGCCTCCCCTATTCCAGATTCTAAATAAAACAAGATAGGCCCTCACAAACTCCAGCAAGAAGGGAGTGGAGATGGGTAGGTGGGGATATGGAGTGGATTTGGGAGGGGGGTGAGTGTCCCCTCATTATCACATCGAATCGTGACGTTGAATAAAGTGCAGTATGCGAAAGTCTCTATATTTCTTCCGCGTCTGCTTTCCGTCTTGTTGCCTAGTCTTCCTTTTTATTTTTTTTTGTTTTTATGATCTTTCCATCTTTTATTTCCTATTCTTTTTTTTCCTTCCTTCCTTTCGTCTTATATTTCTTCTTTCTTTCTTGCTTTCCTTTTCATTTTATTTTAACCATCTTGTTTTTCTTATTTTCTTTTATTTTCTGTAAATCTTTCTTTTCTTTCCATTCTTTCTTTTTTATGATCTTGCTTTTCTTGCTTTCTTTGTGTTTTATATTATTCTTGCCTTCTTCAAATCTTTTATTTGTATCAGGGTTTTTTGGGTGAGCGGGTGGGTGGGGGAAAAGGAGTGGGGGTGAGGAAATGAGGGGTGGGGGTGGGAGTATTCTTTCAGACTCTTTCTTTTTCCTTTCTATTCTATTCTTTCTTTCTTTCTTTCTTTCTTTCTTTCTTTCTTTCACTCTTCTTTGTAGTTTTATGTCGGCTGTTTCTTTCTTATTATTCTTCATATTTTGTTCTAAACGTTATGACAGCTTCGTTGTGACTACAGCACCATTTCCATCGTTGGAATACTCACACGTGGGAATACATGCGCGTGAATGTGTGAGTGCTCGCGCTTGCTTGCGCCTGTTTGTTTGTGTGGATGTGTGTTTGTGGATGTGTGTTTGTGCGTGTGTGTGTGTGTGTGTGTGTGTGTATGTGTGTGTGTGTGTGTGTGCAATGGACCAAAGGCCGAGCGTGCATTAAAGGGGGTCTTACCTATAGTTTTGAAGCAAAGTTAATCGTATTCACGTTTGTGGTACCTTGGAACTTTGTCCTTTTTATTATTACACCTACATCAGAGCAACAACATATTGAACTAGGCTTATAGCCCATGGGGCAGAATAGCCTAACAGAGGGGAGGTGAAGAGGGGGGGGGGGCGGTGTGCGCGGTCGTTGGAGGTACACAATCTTCTTCTTCTTGGGTTGAGCAGCCACAATCAGTACGTTGATCAATTTTGCTGCTATAAATATGCTTAATATAAAATATACTTAAGACAGAAAGAACAGCATAAAATAACATAAGGAGAACATTGCAGTAATAATAATAATAATACAGGATGTATGCGCGCCTTTCCCCAAATCATACCAACATACACGCTCACCTGTCTCATCCACCACCCACCACACACCAAATACACATCCATCACTCATGATCCTGGTGTAAAGGCAGGGAAATCGCTATTGGAAGACGGAAAGAAAATCGAAATTTTATTTTTGAAATTTTTATATTGACTGCGTCCTGTACCATTATTGAAGGGAGGGAGGAAACCGGAGTGCCCGGAGAAAACCCTCGGTGACCTCAATAGTCTCGTACCTAAGTCACATACGTTCGCCCCTTGCGGGAATCGAACCCGCGACCTTCGGCATAGGAAACCGGCGACTTATCCACTGCGCCACGAGGCCACCCCATAACATGACAGCAACACTACATCCTATTTAAATGATACCTAAGCACACACAAAATGTCTCGACATGAAAAATGCTAAATCCAACTATTCGTTTCACCAGTCCACACAACAGTACACACACAACATAAAAAACAACCAAAAAAAAACAAAACAAAACAAAACAAAAAAAAACCCGGCGGGACTCTCAGAACAAGTAAAATGAAACAAGAAAGAAAAAGATGGCATTCAATTGTATTTTCAGATATTCACACACATAACCGAAAAATCCATATTTTCAACTGTTATTTTAGCTTGGCGGCTTTGTGACTGGGCTTTAGTCTAGCGAAACCAAAGGAAAAACATGCAATCATAGGCCACGATCTTTATTGCAATTGTAGGCCACGATGTGATTTATCCGCAACGCAAACATTATCCAAATCAGCTGAGCATGAGACAATTTTTAGATAGAACGCAAATCGTTTTGATAGTAAATGGTGAAGTACAAAGCAAAACCTTGGAAACTGCACAAAGTGTTTTTCGCATATTATTCTGAGGTTGAAAATCTGCTCAGTGGTACTTCGCCCTGCCATGAATCTTGCTTGTTCTTCAGCCATGATTTGTTCAGCTTGCGGTTTCAACCTGTTGTGTATTATTTTCAGGAGGACTTTGCTGGGATGGCTGATGAGGCTGATGGTGCGGTGGTTTTGACACTCCTGAAGGTTACCCTTTTTGGGAAGAGTGATGGCAAGCGACTGGGTCCATAATGTAGGCCACTCCCCACTTCGCCAGATCTTGTTACAGATAATGGGGAGGGCGTCAACCATCGCTTCTCCTCCTGCTTGAAGCAATTCTGCGGGTATGTTGTCCACTCCCGCTGACTTCCATTTCTTCAGCAATTGCAATGCTGTCTTTACTTCTTCTCAGAGGCTTGGGAGGATTTTATATTCTTCTCTGTTCTGGGGAAATGCTAGAATTGATGGGTCTCCGTTTGGTGTGCGGTTGTAAAGATCAGAGCAGTACTCTGTTCAACTATCCAAGATTTCTTGTTCTTCTGTAAGGCACAAGCCAGACTTGCTGTGGATCGTGGAGACCTTGGGATGTTTAACACTTAACCGCTTCACAGTCTTCAACCTCTTTCTAGAGCGCCTCATGTCAGATGCCCTTGCAGATCATGAAGGCACAGTCAGCATAGGGGGTAGAGCGATATCCAACCTCCGTTTTGCAGATGACATTAATGGATTGGCTGGAGAGGAACAAGAATCTGAACAGCTGGTACAGAGGCTTGACACCACCTCCAAAGCCTATGGAATGGAAATAAGTGCAGAGAATACCACAATGATGACCAATAACACCAATGGCATCAACACGGACATCAAAGTCCAAGGCCAATCCCTCAATGCGGTGCACAGCTTCAAATACCTAGGAGCAATTGTAGCAGACAATGGGTCCCGACAGGAAGTCCTCCCTAGGATACCTCGAACAACTGCTGCCCTGACATGGTTGAAGCCAATTTGGAAAGACAGGACCAACAGGCAACACTCCAAGGTAAGGTTGCTGCGCTCCTTTGTCATCTCTATCTTCCTATACTCTTGCAAAACATGGTCCCTCACAGCAGACCTGCAACGAAGAAAACAAAGCATGGAAATGAGTGCTACAGAAGACTTCTGGGCATTTCCTATACCCAGCAAATCAACTATGAAGTCCGACAAACCATCACACAAGCCACAATGACCTGCTCACAGTGGTAAAGAAACGGAAACTCCGATGGTATAGCCACGTCACTAGAGCAACAGGCCTTGCAAAGACCATCCTGCAAGGCACGGCTCAAGGAGGCAGAATAAGATGGAGACAGAAAAGAGGTGGGAGGACAAAAGTCGAGAATGGACTGGCTTGACAATAAGCGAAGCCATCAGTGTACCTGACGACAGAGAAAGATGGAGTACGCTGTTTAAACGATCACCTGTGGTGCCCCAACGACTTCGAGTTACGGATAGGATAGGATAGGATAGGATAGGAGGGCAAATCTAAAAAAAGGAGGTGGGTGGGAGAGGGGGAGGGGGGAGGGTGCGCATTTGGACTACAGTTTGGTATACAGCTGAAGCCCCCAAAAGTGTTTCTGATGAGTAAGAACCCCTTTAACCATTCCAATTTTCTCTCTCGCTCTCTTTTCTTTCTTCACGCTCTCCCGCTCTTACTGTCTCTCTCTCTCTCTCTCTCTCTCTCTCTCTCTCTCTCTCTCTCTCTCTCTCTCTCTCTCTCTCTCTCTCTGTTTGGTTTCTGTTTACATTCTCAATTAGAGCTAGAACTAAAACGCCAGTTTGCCGAAGGGCAAACGAATGCGATCAATTAAGGAGAAACCTCTCAATCGTCTCAAATTTGTTTTGCCAGAAATATGAACATCTGGTTCCATTACGCCAGGGTCCTGCACGAAATGTGGACTGACTGACTGACAGACTCTCTCTCTCTTTCTCTCTTGACCTTTAGGTGTTGATCAATGTCAATATTAATTTGATTTGATTTTTTAAATGATGTTATCTAATCTCTCACTTGCTCTCTTTCTCTCTCACCTTCTTGGTCTCTTGGCCTTCAGTTGCTGAGCGATATTACCAAGATTAATTTGAATGGATGTTGTAAATTTATGATTTTAACTAATGATGACTTGCGTCATTGTTAGTGTTCCATCATGATGTTAATGCAATAACTTTGATTTGTTATATTTAGTAGTTATTGTTACGAGGTACTAGGGGAAGATGTAAAACAGTGTACCAACCGCTTCGTCTTTTACCCTTGCAAAAATAAAACTGTTATCTTATGTCTTATCATGTCACATCAAGGCTTAATCTTCTCCCTTCCCCCCTTCTCTCTCTCTCCCTCTACCCCTTGGGGTCATGAGCAATCTTGCCACTGTAGATTGTTCTAACCTATAAAGGGAAAAGTGAAAGCCCCAGTTGAAAACCTGTCTTGCCTTTGTAGGCATGACTGATTCACTGCGGCAACAGTACCCCCGTTGGAGTGCCGGGGGTTTCAGTATAAATAGTATCCCCACTTTCTGGAAATTTAGTGCTTTAAATTCCCACTGTCGCTGTCTTCCTCATTTGCTCTTTCCCATTCCTGATCTGCCCTATCACTCTGCTATACTATCTTCTTCTTCGCTAGATCAATGACCTACCTTTTATCTTGAAAACTCTTCTTGGACAAGACTCCTTGTTTGTGTATGAGGTCTGTTGGATCAGCTTGGGAGTGTTGGACGCTTTCTGCCGGGTGGTCACTAGGGCTTCCTATGATGTTATTATTTAGCAATATAGGCATTTTATATGTATGTGTTTTGTTGATGATTTATAATGATGTTTGTATTCTATTTTGTTTTTGTAACCGGGGGTTCGAGTAGTTGGGGTAAAGCCTCAGCCGTCCCCCGCGTGGGATGTCTTTATTGTAAAGTGACTGGCCGGTGGAGGGCATTCAATTTTCCCCCCTAGGGTTGTTTCGGCAGATCTTTTATGCGGATCGGGGGTTGTCCGGTCCTGATTTGGCTCGGAAGAGTCCGCTGGACCTAAAGCAACAATCAATCAATCAAACAATCTCTCTCTCTCTCTCTCTCTCTCTCTCTCTCTCTCTCCCTCCCTCTCTCTCACTGCTTTGCTGATGTGATTATCTTGCTCACCACGGGAATCGAACCTGGGTCATCGGTGGCCTATGTCACGACTCCGTTTTCTAAACCTGTGCTAATAAGGTTTCTAAGCCTGTTATAAGAGGGTGGAAGATGAGGGAGAGAAAATAAAATAAAGTTTATTACCAAGTTTGAAAATAAAATAACTTCAACACGTGCATTGTTTGGTTAGTTTGGCTTCGTCACCCTAAACTGGTGAAGACTGCCGCTTTATGGGTATGAGGACAGGCGTGTATATTCACGTGCCGTGCAATTTTTTTGCAGTGAGGGATATGCGCACTAAATTTGAGAGTGCGAGCAAATTAAACCTGCCGTACGTAG
Source organism: Oncomelania hupensis (assembly GCA_036898135.1). Classification (NCBI taxonomy): domain Eukaryota; kingdom Metazoa; phylum Mollusca; class Gastropoda; order Littorinimorpha; family Pomatiopsidae; genus Oncomelania; species Oncomelania hupensis. The sequence goes on from CM072522.1 coordinate 8,693,823, forward strand.
CTAATGGGCCAAAATATTAAAATTATTTCCCTTGAATATGCAAATGTTCAGCCGATAGGTGCGCCAATAGTCGCGTACTTCCATGTTCAGGTCGTGGATCAAAATCTACAGTTTTAAGTCTTTTTTGATGTCGGTATATATCTTCAGCTTTCATAGGCGACCCCAAATGGTTTTTTTGCTTGGTGAAATGTTTGGAGTGATTATGTCCATGTTGTCAGTACTACAAACGATTTATTTTGTGAAAAGTCTGTCAGGCCGAGCAAGACACATCTTACATGCTAACAGTGTGCAGAAGGCCCCATGCCTGCAGCGCATTCACACTGACATTCCAAAACTGTTCCTTTTTCTGTCAAAGAAATGTCAACTTTGTACATAAGACCCGTTTTCATTTCAGCCCGAACTTAATTTAAGCATGAATGTAACTTAAGTAACTGATGACTGGATGCAAGCTCTAACATAATTGACATATTTGTTCTGGTACAAATCTTTAGCTTTTTTGTCTATATCTTTGCTCATGGGATTCAAAAAGGCTACAACCTGCTCTGTGCTGATGTTAGGTATATGTACTTCTATATGCAAGTCTTTGTAGTTAGTGATAGGTGGTAACTCCATTTTGAACTCCGGTGTTGCTATGTCTCCTTTGCCAAAGTTGTCATTTCGATCAAACGACTCAAGTCTGAAATCATACATAATATTTTTTTTAATAGTCTAGTCATATAATATATATTAATAATAACAAATTTTTATAGAGTTCGGTACTCCAGCAGATGGCGTGAAGTTGTTGTTGTTTGTAGATTATAGTCACACGACACTTTCGCATATAGGTGACTACTGGACCGATTTATACTGACACCAGCGGGCCAGTTGTTGGTAAAGGGGAAAATAATATGATCACACGTTGACCAATCCGGGATTTGAACCAGCGACCTTTCGGTTACTAGCAAGACGCTCTTACCAACTGAGCTACCCGGCCCCACATGGCGTGACGCAACACAGTGTACAGTTATTACAAGGGGCTCGATCATGTAGGCCTATTTACTACCGGAAGTACGCTACCCTAGGCGCACTCTATCGGATTGTCTTCCCCGAAGGTGGAGTTTTTTTGGCTCATTGGGGAGTCGCAGAGAGGAATTTTTGAACAAATAAGTTTGCTCTAGTGCCAGCGGTGTTTTTCAAGGGAGGATTGCACAATATGGAGCAGTGGTTGTTAACCATTTGCCGTCCTTCTCAAGCAGTGTGCCGTCCTGCTGTGACCGCCCTGCAACGCAGCTTCCAGTCGTCATGGGGCTGATGTCCTGTAAGAAAAGAAGAGAGCTGCATGTACATCAGTGACCACACGGACCCCAGACTAGTAATGACTCGGACCTTGTCTTGTGTTGTGTTATGTCGTCGTGTCCAAGGAAAGCACCGGTAGCGTCAGTAGCCGCAGGCTATCCTTCAGTGACCATTTTCTCGGGTGCAAGCACATAAACAGGTATATATTTTATATTTTGAATGAAAGGAAATATTGGTAGAGAAAGTATGCTTCTGAACGATTATCTGCAACGTTGTGGAGAGAGGTAATTTATGCAATACAAGTTTGAATTGTTTGCTAGCGTTGTTGTAAAAAGAAGTGAAATGTGAATGAAAACGATTTTGTCAATAAATAAGAACAGATATATAATTTATAAATGGAATTCAATCAATTGTTTTCAATGGTTGTAAAGGGAGATAATTCATAAAATGACAAATGAATTGTTTGGAATTATAATAAAGGGAAATAATTTGAGAGGTCATTTCAATTATGATAAAGGGAGGTAATTTATCAATGAGTTGGGAAGTTCGTTCATTTCATTAGGATAAAGGGAAGTAATTTGAGTGAGCTTGCTAATGGCTAGAACGGAGAAGGGTAGTAACGTGCACTGGGATGCAGAAGAGTCTGTGGGTATTTTTCCTATGTTGGTTGATTAATAATGAAATAATCTACTGTTGTGTATGTCTTAGTGTGCTGGTGAAGGCATCTCCACTCTGGAGTGTGACGTGGCTGGCTTTGACCGGAACCACCTGAAGCCCTATGGTTACAACCTGGCACCTCAACTGACCTGAACATCTGAGGGAACCACGCTGGTCGCTGACTGACATCCAGCGACACTAACTTACAAAGTCTGTCAAGGAAAAGTGGTTTATCTTCCCCTCATAAAATTGCTAAAGGAAATGAACTGTAAAGAATGCCAGTTGCCGGTTGTACAAAGCCATATGTGTAGATAGATAAAATAAAATAAGACAACTTTATTATCTTTTTATTATCTTTTTCAAGAAATTATATCTACTTAGTTGGAGTGGCATTTTCTATAGTCAAATATCCTGTATAACTTGTAGCCACTGAGAGATTTTATTACTGTTACAATGTTATTAAACGTTTGTGTGTAGTTAATTGGTCCTGATTTGGCTCGGAAGAGTCCGCTGGACCTAAAGCAATAACCTTGTATTGTATTGTATTGTGTAGTTAATACTTTGTACAAATTAGTTAAATAATTTACTATTATTCTACAGCCACTCGTGATCTCCTATAGGCTGCAGCAAGAACGACTGTAAAGAAAATCAGTATCTCCATCATTTCTTATTGTTCGTTCACTAGTTTTAGTTTTTATTATAGTTACGTGTCAGTGTGGGCGTATACGTGTGGATTAAATGATTATATATAAAAATAGATTAGTTTGTTTGTGTCAATAAAATTGTTGCAACGGTTCCACTCCGGCGTTTTATGTGTTAGATTATTTGGGGTGGTTGTTTATCGTATGGTTAGCACACACGGATACCCCTTGGGGTCATGAGCAATCTTGTCACTGTAGATTGTTCTAACCTATAAAGGGAACAGTGAAAGCCCCAGTTGAAAACCTGTCTTGCCTTTGTAGGCATGACTAATTCACTGCGGCAACAGTTCCCCCCGTTGGAGTGCCGGGGGTTTCAGTATAAATAGTATCCCCACTTTCTGGAAGTTTAGTGCTTTAAATTCCCACTGTCGCTGTCTTCATCATTTGCTCTTTCCCATTCCTGATCTGTCCTATCACTCTGCTATACTTTCTTCTTCTTCGCTAGATCAATGACCTACCTTTTTTCTTGAAAACTCTTCCTGGACAAGACTCCTTGTTTGTGTATGAGGTCTGTTGGATCAGCTTGGGAGTGTTGGACGCTTTCTGCCGGGTGGTCACTAGGGCTTCCTATGATTGTATTATTTCGCACTATAGGCATTTTATATGTATGTGTTTTGTTGATGATTTATAATGATGGTTGTATTCTATTTTCTTTTTGTAACCGGGGTGTTCGCGTAGTTGAGGTCAACCCTCAGCCGTCCCCCGCGTGGGATGTCTTTATTGTAAAGTGACTGGCCGGTGGGGGGCATTCAATTTTCCCACTAGGGTTGTTTCGGCAGATCTTTTATGCGGATCGGGGGTTGTCCGGTCCTGATTTGGCTCGGAAGAGTCCGCTGGACCTAAAGCAACAATAAATCAATCAATGAATCAATCAAGCACACACGGATGTATCCACTGTTAAGAGGATGTGTTTAGGGAGGCACGGTGGCCTAATGGAAGAGCTTTGGCTTGCGAATCTGAAGGTCCCGGGTTCGAGCCCAGGCCGGGGCATTGTGTTGTGTCCTTGGATAAAGACACTTTACTCCCGTTTCCTACTCCTTCGGACGAGGTGTATAAAACGAGGTCTAGTCTGTGTCGCGTACATTCCATCATAACGGACTTTAAAGATCCTGACGCTCATGTCCTAGACGGGTGAGTGCCGCTGACAAGAACACACCAAGCATGCACCTAGGTCCTTCTCCCCCATCCCTGGCTGGAGCGTTATTACGATGCGCCCAAAGGCTGCAAGTTGGCGCCACAGGCGGCTTGAGTTAGACCCTGTATCGGCCAGCGCCTTGAGCAGCTCTTGAGCTGGAAAAGCGCTATATAAGAACGATTAAATAATATAACAGCCTACCACTGGGCTGCTGTGGTGGATAACCCCCCTCCCACCAAAAAAAAACAAAAAACAAAGGAAACCTCCACCACAAACTACAACATTAAACAAATAAACAAACAAACAACAAATACAAACAAACCAATTCCAGATTACACCAAATGGGTTATATACATTTAATGTGAGAACATTGATGAGCAGTTCCCGCAGTTCTCCGTGTTATTCGATTGGTCCTGAGAACATGCTGCTGAATAATAAATGTTTATACATTTCGACTGACGAAGAAAGCTCAAACGCTGAAAGTGGAGTGGTGGTGGTGTATGTGAAGGAAGGAAGGGGGGGGGAGGTAGGTAGTGCGTGTGGGATGGAGAGCAAAGACGACCATTTGTAGTGGTGTAACGCCACGAAGTGTGAGAACCGGTGCACCGGTGACTGTTGTATGACCTGTTGACCTTAAAGCCCGTTCTTTCATTTCAGGAGGCTTGTTCTGTGGAACTGCTGCGGTTAAGTTGGTCATAATGGTTTTCAGCCCCGTCAGCGACCCGGCATTGGCAGCCTTTTAAAAGGCTAGGAAATGTCCCACTAACGGTCTGAAGTGCTGGGACACAAACACAATTACATGACCCTGAGGCACTGCACACACACACACACACACCCACCCCCCTCCCTACTCCTTTGGATGAGAGTATAAACCGAGGTCTAGTCTGTGCATCGCTCACGTCCTAGACGGCTAAGGGGCGGCCACACAAATACACACAGAAAGCGTTGAGTCCCTTCTCCCCATGCCCGGACGTGGCCATGATTGTGTTCTGTTCTGTGGGCGGCTGACTATGCTCCCAAAGGCTGCAGGTGTGTGACTCTGGCGGCTTGGGATAGATCCTATATCGGTTAGCGCCTTGAGCGGTTCTTCAGCTGGAAAAGCGCTATATAAGAAGGACCATTTATTTGATTTTATTTTATTTATTTATTATGTTATGTATTCCTTACATTACATGATTATTGCTTTAGGTCCAGCGGACTCTTTCGAGCCAAATCAGGACCAGTATAGCCGAATCAGGACCACAAAGTCAAGACCACAACTTCGCTCAAAGAGGATTCGCCCCTGATCCGCATAAAAGATCTGCCGAAACAACCCTAGTGGTAACACTGAAGGCACTCCACCAGCCGGTCACTTTACAATAAAAACATCCCACACGGGGGACGCTGAGGCTATACTCTAATTTACCGAACCCCCGTTTACAAAAACAAAATAGAATATAAACATCATTATAAATTATCAACAGAATACATACATATAAAATGCCTACATTGCCAAATAATAACATCATAGGAAGCCCCAATGACAACCTGGCGGAAAGTGTCCAATATTTCCAAGCTGATCCAACAGACCTCACACACAAATGAGGAGTTTTGTCCCGGAAGAGTTTTGAAGAAAAATGTAGGTGACTGGTCTAGCGAAGAAGAAGATAGTATAGTAGATTGATAGAACAGAGCAGGAATGAGAAAGACAGCGACAGTGGGAATTTAAAGCACTAAATTTCTAGAAAGTGGGGATACTATTTATACTGAAACCCCCGGCACTCCAACGGGAAGTGTTATGTATTTATTGAATCTTACTTGTACAGAGATTTTTCATTGATGTATTTATATACTTATGTATTTGTGTATATTTACTTATTTCATGGTATTTATTTATCCGTTTATATAGAGCGCTTTTTCCAGCGCACAAGCTGCTCAAGGCGCTGGCCGATACGAGATCTAACCCAAAGCCGCCCGAGACGCCTGCCACTTGCTGTCTTAGGTGCATCGTCTGACGCCCAGATAATTATGGGGATCCTGGGAACAACGATGAGCGAGGCCTTCGATGCTGTTGAAAGGCGTTGAAGAGAAATAGAACGCTCATCTATTTGCAGACATCTTACACGCCTTAGCGAAAGTTTATCAAACTAATATTCAAACCTCTTCCTCCTGGTCATAAAATATTGAATTTGAATCTGAATCTGATCCTCGCTTAAGTAGTGGCCACACTTGGCTTACGATTTACGACTTACGCACTGGGTTACGAGATGTTTTACTGACCGGAATTTTGACGGGTGGCCACACATTATGAGTTTAGTGGCCATATTTGACTTAGGTTTTATGGCTTATGCACTGGGTGGGAGGTAGTGGCGCCATGTTTGTCACGGTCCGATTGGAATTTATAAATGTGTAATTTTACTACAAGGCACTTTTTCATGACGATGCAATGTAGTCTTTCACGTATTGACTATAATATAAAACAACTTTACTAAGATCGACACGCAACAAGGGAAATCAACTGCCTTAGCTCGCCAAGTCGTGTGTAGCAGAGAACCTGTGTTGCGTGTAATCATACAAGTAAGGGGTTTAGGTTGACCTCTGAACTCATGACGTCACACTCTCGCTTCTGATTGGTCGTCGTAAGTGCGGTGTCACGTCGTCAAAGTTCCGGGTACCTTACTTTAGCCGGGCGACTTTGCGTATGCGCCAGGTCAAGTCGGGCCTGCTTATTCACGATTTTCTTAGGCGTCGTAACCCTAACCCTAACTCTAACCCTAACCCTAATCCTTACTAAGACTACGATAGCACTGTGCGCATGCGTCGAATTTTGTAATGCGTCGACCAATCAGAATGCTCCCAGCCCAAATAAGATACTAGGAACTTTGACGATGTCACACTGGTTTACGTATTTTTGCATTAGAAATCAAACAAGCGCTATCCTTTAGCCCGTAAGCAAGGAAATGCATAAGGAATTGATAAGCGTAACACAAGTGTGGCCTGGTGCTACAGGCCAATATGGCCGGACCTTAAACGAGGTGTTATGAGAAATATAATTCGTAAGGAACCCTTTCAGCGCCTTTGGAGAAGCGAAGGGGAATGAGAGACAGAGAAGAATAAGGCTAGAGAAGAGAGAGAGAGAGAGAGAGAGAGAGAGAGAGAGAGAGAGAGACAGACAGACAGACAGACAGAGAGACACACAGACAGAAAAAGACAAAAAAATATATACGTTGGCTTCGATGTGTGTGTGTGTGTGTGTGTGTGTGTGTGAGAGAGAGAGAGAGAGAGAGAGAGAGAGAGAAGGAAGAAGAAGAAGGAGAAGGAGAAGAAGAAGACAAAGAAGGAGAACAAAATGGATGAATGAGAGAGAGAGAGAGAGAGACAGAGAGAGAGACAGAGAGAGAGAGAGAGACAGAGACAGAGACAGAAAGAGACAGAGAGAGACAGAGAAAGAGAGAGATTTTCTTCCTATCCAGCATTATAAATTGAAGCTAAGTAAATGCTGCATTAAAACAGCGGTGTCTCTCCATTCTCTCTTCCTTCATCTTTTTCTCCTCCTCCTCCTGCTCTTAATCTCTCGTCTCTTCTTTTTCGTTAAATCCTATCGAAATCGGTTAGACAACCGAACACTCAGCTCTTTTTCTTCTTCTCCTCCCTCTCATTTTTTGTCCTCATCTTCTTCCTTGTAGCCAAATCAGATAAAGACAATCCGGCCATCAGATGAACTGTACAAAGAGGATTACAATGACAACCCCTCTGAGCTCTCGGGGTCGACCAAAAAAAAAAAAAAAAACCAAACCTGCTTTTCCAAAGTTACAAACTTCTTCTAAATCCTTTTATACAGATCGCGGCATTATAAGTCAGTTATTTACTGTGTCCCGAAAATGTCTGGCGGTCTGAAAAATCTGTTTATAGTATTATGATCGTTGCATTACATAACAACAATACTGGAAATTATACGATGAACGGCGGATCTTCTGGTCAATATTTCCCCGTTATGATCGCCCCATAAAGTAACAATAATATACGCCTGTGCACGCATGCATTTTATCGCACGTACATTAAAGATCCTGACGCTCCTATCCTAGTCGGGTCAGGGCTAGCTTTAACACGAACAAACTCAGCAAGCAGCCTTCTCTTCTCCACCGGTCGCCCAAAAGGCAGCGAGTGGGAAACTCGGGCGCTTTTGAGGTAGATCCTGTATAGGCCATTATTATCGGAGGAAGGAAACCGGAGTAACCGGAGAAAACCCTCGGTGACCTGATAGATCTCATTTCGTAGGGGACTAAACTCACGCCCTACCATTCGGCACTGGAAACTTCAACATATTGGTTTTAGATGCCTTATAAGAGAGCAGCTGTACCCCAAAGAGATTTCAAATACTCCAGATGGTGAAGTATACTCTTACAGTAAGTAAACTGCGTTGTTGTTTGGTGTCATTAAAGTGTACCGATGTCTTGAACCTAAAACAAAACTTATGTATATCAAATGACGTTATCGTGGTGATGTAATATCAAAATCATCATCATCATCATCATCATCATCATCATCATCATCATCATCATCATCATCATCATCATCATCATCATCACCACCACCACCATCACCACATGTATTGTTTTAGTCAACACATCAAGTTATGCAGATTAGCAACTGAAGGGCACGCGAGGGAACTCTGCACCCATTAGGGTCCAGTACTTAATTGTTATTATTATTATTATTATTATTATTATTATTATTATTATTATTATTATTATTATTATTATTATTATTATTATTATTATTATTATTATTATTATTATTATTATTATTATTATTATTAATTTTTTTAATTGCCGTTGTTGTTGCTCCTGCTGCTGCTACAGCTGTTGTTATTGGTATTGTTGTCTTCGTGCTTGTTGTTTACATTTTTGTTGTTTTCTTGTTGGTAATCTTCGTCCTCTTGTAACTGTTTATTTGTGTTATCCTAATAATGTTACTATCTTCAACTTTAAAAACAAACAAATGAAGTGTTGTTTTATTTTTCATTGATACTCATTTACGCTCAAATGTTTCCAGCCCTGAAAAACGAAAACAAAATGTGTTCCTACTTCTTGTCATTCTTTCTCTTCTAATACACCTCTTTCTTTCTTTCTTTCTTTCTTTCTTTCTTTCTTTCTTTCTTTCTTTCTTTCTTTCTTTCTTTCTTTCTTTTTTCTTTTGTTTCTTTTTAATACTTGCAGACTTATTCGGAAATAGCTGGGGGGAGTGGGAGGGGGGGAAGGGAACAGAACGAGCCAGATGGGTCTGTCGAAACCATATCTGAAGAGCCACTGAACGGATTTTTGACCTCAGAATAATCTGCGAGAAATACCTACAGCATCAAAAACATCTATATCATGTGTTTGTAGACTTAGTCTGGCATGCAGCTCTGTGGGCAACCACGAGAGTGTACAACATCAGCCCTAAAATTATTGAAGTCATCAAAAGCCTGTATGACAAGGCTACCAGTGCAGTCCTCCACAACAGTGCCATCGGAAACTGGTTCAGAACAACAATCGGTGTGCGTCAGTGATGCCTACTCTCTCCAACACTCTTCAACATCTTCCTAGAGCGCATCATGTCAGATGCCCTTGCAGACCATGAAGGCACAGTCAGCATAAGGGGAAGAGCAATCTCCAACCTCCGTTTTGCGGATGACAATCATGGATTAGTTGGAGAGGAACAAGAACTTGAACAGCTGGTACAGAAGCTTGACACCACCTCCAGAGTTTATGGAATGGCAATAAGTGCAGAGAACACCAAAATGATGACCAACAACACCAATGGCATCAACATGGACATCAAAGTCCAAGGCCAATCCTTCAACACAGTGCATAGCTTCAAATATTTAGGAGCCATTGTATTAGACAATGGGTCCCGACAGGAAGTTCTCTCCAGGATCGCACAAACAACTGCTGCCTTGGCGAGGTTGAAGCCAATTTGGAAAGACAGGACCATCAGTCTACATTCCAAGGTAAGGCTTCTGCGCTCCCATGACCATCCTGCAAGGCACAGTGCAAGGAGGTAGAAGAAGAGGGAGACCGAAAAAGAGGTGGGAGGGCAACATTCGAGAATGGACTGGTTTGACACTGAGCGAAACAATCAAGGTTGCTGAGGACAGGGAAAGATGGAGTACGCTGGTTAAACGATCATCTGTGGTGCCCTTACGACCTCCGAGTTATGGGATAGGATAGGATAGGATAGGATAGGATAGGATAGGATAGGATCACGGAAACATTACCCAGGTTAGTGGCCTGCATGCCTCATATTTGCTCTACTACAAAGGTCAAGATCGCTAGAGTCTATTTGTTGATAAACATGTTTTGATAAATATCTCAAAACGACTGAAACGCATTTGTTGAGTTTTGGTATTCATGTAGCCTACTTCTAATCATGGGCCATATTTCAGTAGCACTCCCGTTGTCACGTCAGTCAGTTTGTCAAACCGTCGGTCTGAATTTGACTTTTTTGTTCAAAACACACATTCTGCCTTATCTCAAGACTAACTTAACCCAAATTGATCATTTTTACTGTTTGCATACTTACACTATTGCTAAGTATGTTAGACCCTTGGTAGTTGTACTGTCTGTATACTTACACTATTGCTAAGTATGTTAGACCCTTGGTAGTTGTACTGTCTGTATACTTATACTATTGCTAAGTGTGTTAGACCCTTGGTAGTTGTACTGTCTGTATACTTACACTATTGCTAAGTATGTTAGACCCTTGGTAGTTGTACTGTCTGCATATGTACACTATTGCTAAGTATGTTAGACTCTTGGTAGTTGTACTGTCTGCATACTTACACTATTGCTAAGTATGTTAGACCCTTGGTAGTTGTACTGTCTGCATATGTACACTATTGCTAAGTATGTTAGACCCTTGGTAGTTGTACTGTCTGCATACGCACACTATTGCTAAGTATGTTAGACCCTTGGTAATTGTACTGTCTGCATAGGTACACTATTGCTAAGTATGTTAGACCCCTGGTAGTTGTACTGTCTGCATACGTACACTATTGCTATGTATGTTAGACCCTTGGTAGTTGTACTGTCTGCATACGTACACTATTGCTATGTATGTTAGACCCTTGGTAGTTGTACTGTCTGCATACGTACACTATTGCTAAGTATGTTAGACCCTTGGTAGTTGTACTGTCTGTATACGTACACTATTGCTAAGTATGTTAGACCCTTGGTAGTTGTACTCTCTGTATACTTACACTATTGCTATGTATGTTAGATCCTTGGTAGTTGTACTGTCTGCATACGTACATTATTGCTAAGTATGTTAGACCATTGGTAGTTGTACTGTCTGTATACTTACACTATTGCTAAGTATGTTAGCTGTCTGTATACTTACACTATTGCTAAGTATGTTAGACCCTTGGTAGTTGTACTGTCTGCATACGTACACTATTGCTAAGTATGTTAGACCCTTGGTAGTTGTACTGTCTGTATACTTACACTATTGCTATGTATGTTAGACCCTTGGTAGTTGTACTGTCTGTATACTTACACTATTGCTATGTATGTTAGACCCTTGGTAGTTGTACTGTCTGCATACGTACACTATTGCTAAGCATTTTAGACCATGGGTAGGAGTACTGTCTTAAGGGTTAAGAGCATCTTCCTTCACCATTTTCTATACACGTTTTGTATTGTATCTAAATATTTCCTTAGCCAATTTGGATCATTTTTGGTTTGCAGATAGTTCAGGTCGTGGTCTATCATTCCATGTATTCCGTTTGCTTCGTCAGTATAAGGCCCAGACACAACGACGCCAACAAATCCAACATATAGAGAAAAAAAAAAGCTTTTTTTTAGGCTATGTGTGTGGATGTCTGCAAATGCATTGCAATGGGTTGCCTTCTTGTTCTTGTTCTTCTTGTTCTTCTTCTTCTACGTTTTCTATTTCTCCTTCATCAACATCATCATCATCATCATCATCATCATCATCATCATCATCATCATCATCATCATCATCATCATCATCATCATCATCATCATCATCATCATCATCATCATCTTCTTCTTCTTCTTCTTCTTCTTCTTCTTCTTCTTCCTCTTCTTCTTCTACTTTTTCCATTTCTCCTTCTTAATTTTTCTTCTTCTTCTTCTTCTTCTTCTTCTTCTTCTTCTTCTTCTTCTTCTTCTTCTTCTTCTTTTTCTATTTCTCCTTCTTCGTCTTTCCCTTCTTCTTCATCATCACTCTCTTTCTCCCACTTATCCTCCTTAGCAAACAGAAGGCAATAATGTACAGTAATAACTCTTTTTCTACTCCTCTTTCTCCTATTCCTATAGATTAGACAACCCACTCTAAAAGCTCACAACTCACCAAGACGTACACCTCGAAGCGTAAATCAAAAACAACACTATTCGACATAGGCTGGATTTTTCACAGCGCGGTGACAAATTGTCGTGTCCCTCCAGACGAAACGCCATGGCCGTGTGTAGGGGGTAATTTCGCCCATCAAACATCCTCGCGATTGGACGAAACAGAACGCATCCGTTCTTCCCTCCTCCGAGACCAAAAGAGCCGTTTACCCGTCATGCCCTCGCAGCAAAGATGGCGGCGATTTCAAGAGAACAAATCACT